>CM046435.1:52555910-53151688 GCA_025506505.1 Flaveria sonorensis
GTTAGGTCGGGTGATGATTGGTTAATATGCATGCACTTAGTATAGTTAATATTGCATTTTTAATATATTTTAATGTCGAACAATATTACTTTGTTGCGTGTTTGAAATGTAGGATAAATGAAGCTTAACGGACATTATTTGAGAAGGATACAAAGGATACCAAGACTACGGGTTGGAAGGTGCTGAAAATAAAAAAACTGTGCAAACTGCAGGGAGGCCGTAAGCTACGGCCTAAGGCCGTAACTTACGGCCCTGTATCAACACCGTCTGTGAACCCGTAAGACAGAAGGTTTGGCCGTCTGGTTGAAGGTAGGCCGTAACCTACGGCCTATAGGCCGTAAGTTACGGTCTAAGGCGATATTTTGGGGTTGTTTCAAATTTCAAAACCTATTTAAACTCAAACATTAGGGTTTCGAAAATATACTGCCCTCCAACCCCAAGAACGAATTTTTAGACTATTTGGAGCCTTTGGAACTATCTTTAATCATCAATGATCAAGGATTCATATCCCCAAGTTGAAGATTGAAGCGATTATGATGAAGATGCAAGGCTAAACCACCCGTGATCATCCCTGGGTGGACGGTTTGTGATTGGATTATGCATGCGTATGTGTTTACCTAGTCAAGACATAAACTTTGATTGTTTAACAACTTTTATTCGTTTATGTGTTTTGAACGATGTGTTGATTAAAGATTCGTGTTAGTTGATTTGATTATTACTTATCAAGTTATCAGTTTTACATTGTTAACCATTGAGTAGTAATTAGGTTATCTTCATTAATTGGTGATTGCAAATAAAGTTTCTAGATTGTGGCATTAGTTAGTTTACTAGTTAATTTACATAATCGGATATCAAGTTCGCAATTACTTTTCAACATACGTGATAAGCAAGTTATGTCTATGTAACTTCAAGATTGGGTAAAACATTAGTTATATATTCATTTACATTCCTGAAACCCGGGTGTGATCCCTTTTCATCGCAATAGTTTTCAACCAAGTCCAAGTTTCGTCTTGCGTCATAAAGTGATTATTTTTATTGTTAATTTCATTTAGTTCTAATTTACAGTTTAGTGACAATAGTAAGTAAGTAAATTTTAAATCAGTTACGCGTGACACCATCCACGGACTCCTCGTGGGATCGACACCCTATTTACCCTAACTAGTTAAGGTATTTAGGAATCATAAAACAAGCAAACTTCTTTTCTTATTTGATCGGGTCTTCGACACCGATCAAATTTTGGCGCCGTTGCCGGGGAGACTGTGCGCTTGGTGTTTAGTTTAATTGATTGCTTTAGTTTTTATTTTTTTTAATTGCGTGTGTTTTGTTTTGTTTTGTTTTTCTTTCTGTTCTTTGTTACGCTTGGTGTGTTTCAGTGTGCAGGTGACAGGTTGCATGCATACTCGTTATTCGGGTCGGAAATCACCACTTGTTTTTGATCCAGAGATTGAGAGATCAGCAAGAGAAAATCGTGTTTTGCATAGATCGGGAATTCCAGTACCACCAATTTCTCGTGCCATTGAACAAGCAGCTTCTAGTTCATCTCAGTCAGTAGAGATGGAACCGGTAGATATCCCACAAGGAGGAAATGTAGCTCCGAACCAAAACCCACCCGTGAACCCTAATAACCCGAATCCACCCCACCACCGAATAACAACCGCAACACCTTGAATCAACCACCACCCAACAATAACATGAATCAAAATAACCGTAATCAAGGAGATGACTTTGATCATGTGAGCATGCATAGTGTCCACACTGGTGATGAAGATTATGAAGATGAGTGGAATAACAATGAAGAACCATATAATGATGCAAATTATGATGCTTGGGAGGGACATTTTGGTGGAGGTGATGGATATAATAGAAACCACAATTGGAGAAATGACCAATACGGGTGGAATGCACCACCTATCAATCAACAACGGGGTGGGGTTAATAATCATAATGTCAACCAACAAAGAAGACCTCAGAGAGCACCTGTACAAGGCGTGGATAGTCATTTCAGACCAGCTATTTCTGAAAACCCGAATCCTATTGCACCTCCAAATCGTAGAGGAAGATCTTTTGACGTACGCCCTCACTATCTCACTATTCTTCCCGCGTTTAGAGGTACTGCAACAGAAGAACCATATGTACATCTTGCTGAATTTGATGCAATATGTAGCACTATCGGTGGAAATCACTTTACACAAGATGAAGTGAGACTGAGACTGTTTCAATTCACCTTGAAAGATAGAGCTAAGCAATGGTTTCTCACACTACCTGATAACAGCATTCATACCTGGCAAGAGATGCAAAGGGTTTTTCTTGAAGAATACTACTCTATGGGGAAGACTAGTGATGCAAGAGATGCAATTCGATCCTTTCAACAACAAGTGGGTGAACAATTTCATGAGGCGTTTACAAGATTCAAAGAGTTGATCCGCATGTGCCCTCATCATGGCATTGAAAGGTGGGAATTGATTAAGGCATTTTCAGATGGATTAACACCGGAGGAAAGAAAATATTTGTACTCCACAAGTAACGGTACGTTCTTATCTAATCATGAAGACATGGATTGGGAATTTTTAGAAAGAATGTGCAAGAACTCTAAGGCTCAAGCTTCGGCTAGCAGAAGGTCAAAACCTGCTCCAGCAAGATCAACTACCATTGACCATGAGACTAAAGAAAGAATTGCTTCTTTGGAAAGGCAATTGGCCAAGCTGGGACGTGGGGGAGCCAAAGATGTAGCTTCAGTTGGATTTGATGTGTGTAATGAATGTGGGGAATTGGGGCATTTAAATGCAGATTGTCCGTTGTTGCTGGGACAACATGAAGAAGTGAATCAAGTATATGGAGAGAGAAAGCAGTTTGATATGAACTCCAATACTTATCACCCCGGATTGAGGAATCATCCTAATTTCAGGTATGGAAATGCTACTAACCAAATGAACCCAAACTTTCAAGGTTACAATCAAGGTAATCAGCCGTATCCAAACCGCCAACAAGGGAATTATCAGGGTAGCTCTCAAAGAAATTCCTACAATCAAAGTGGCTACAATCAAGGTGGTCAACAAAGCAGCTCATCTAAGAATTGCCAAGGTAATCAAACGGGAACATTAAGTAATGATGATTCTATAAACTCAAAGTTGGATGCACTTATGAACATGATGAAGGAAAATAAGAAGGAGAATGAAATAAGAGATAAAGCATATGAAGCATTGAATAAACAAGTGGGACAACTTGCACAAGATATGCTCAAATTAGAAAGAACCCGGGCAAATTACCAAGTGATACAACAGTGAACCCACAGCATCAAAGCTCTAATGGGAAACATCAGGTCAATCAGGTAAGTACTCTACGTAATGGTAAGGTATATGACAACAAAGTCATCCCTCCACCACCTTTTGTAGAAGGAGTGGTGGAGGATGTTGATGAAAGTGTAAATAGTGATGATGAGTATGAAACTGTTGTGTCTAAACCATTAAAGAAAGCAACTTTTTCAGAAAACACTAAATTGGTTTTAAATGATGAACTAAAGGAAAACAAGGATAAAGGTGTGGAGGCGAATACCATTCCTTATCCAGCAGCTTTAATTGATCCGGTGAAAGCTTCATCTATCAATAAAAGAGGCCCACAACAAGAAGAAATATGGGAAGTTTTTAAACAAGTTAAAATCAATCTACCTCTTTTAGATGCAATTAAACAGGTTCCTGCTTATGCAAAGTACTTGAAAGACATGTGCACTCAGAAAAGAAACCATAAGTTTCCTAAGAAACTTGATGTGCCCGCAAATGTGAGTGCCATTCTATCAGGTGCCCTTCCACCAAAGCTTCGGGATCCAGGAGCGCCGGTTATTCCCATTCAAGTGGGTGACTTTAAAATGGCTAGGGCATTGTTGGATCTCGGAGCCAGTGTTAGTATCCTACCAGGGAGTTTATATGACCAATATGACTTTGGTCCACTTCAAAAAGCCGAAACCACCGTGGTTTTGGCTGATCTTACTCTTAAACTCCCCCGTGGAATAGTAACCGATGTAATTGTAAAGGTGGAAGATTTTTACTATCCTGTGGATTTCTTGGTTCTTGATTATGCGGCTATTGATAATAACAAACAATCTAACGTCATTCTTGGCCGACCGTTCTTAGCAACCGCAAATGCTCAAATTAATTGTAGAAATGGAACAGTCGACATGACATTTGGAAACCGTAAGTTAAGAGTCAATGTTTATGAAAATGCATCTAATTCTCCGGTTGGTAATGAATGCTTTATGGCGGACATTATTGACGGGTGTGATCCTCATAAAAATGAGGATAGCACCAAGGAGACATGTGTTTTATGTGACAGGGAAGACGCTGAATTTGTGCAACAGTTGGAGGAAGAAGAAAAGCAACTAGAGGTATTGGCAATTCAAGAAGGTAGACCACCATGGACTCATCAAGTGGAGCCTCTACCCGAGAAAATTGACTCAAAGCTGAAGCCATCGTTAGAAAGTTTCCCAATTATGGAACTCAAGGAGTTGCCAAAGCATCTAAAGTATGCATTCCTCGGAAAAGACCAAACATTACCGGTGATAATCGCATCAGATTTAGAGAATGATCAAGAGGAAGCATTGTTGAAGGTATTAGAAGAGCACAAGGCGGCAATTGGATGGACCATAGCGGATTTAAAAGGTATTAGTCCATCAATTGTTATGCATAAAATTATTACTGATGCAGATGCAAACCCGCACGTGACACACAAAGAAGGCTCAATCCCAACATGAGGGAAGTTGTCAAGAAAGAGGTATTAAAATGGTTAGATGCCGGAATCATTACCCTATTTCCGATAGCACATGGGTAAGTCCGACACAGACGGTGCCAAGAAATGGGCATCCAAATTGTAAAAGATGCACAAGGTGAGCATGTTGCTACCCGACCCGTTACGGGTGGCGGGTATGCATTGATATAGAAAGTTAAACGCGGCTACCTCTAAAGATCACTTCCCACTCCCTTTCATAGATCAAATAGTGAGAAGCTAGCAGTGGTATATGCTCTTGATAAGTTCAGGTCGTATATTTGGGGAAGCAAAGTCATTATATATTCAGACCATAGTGCAGTGAAGTATTTGATGGAGAAGAAGGATGCCAAACCAAGGTTGATTCGATGGGTCTTGCTATTACAAGAGTTTGATTTGGAGATACGCGATAAGAAGGGGTGTGAGAATGTTGTGGCTGATCATCTATCCAGAATTGTTATGGAAGCGGATGATACCAAAGCGATAAACGAAACATTTCCTGATGAGCAACTATTAACAATCTCCACTTTACCTTGGTTTGCTAACATAGTTAATTATTTAGCTGCAGGTATAGTTCCAGATCATTGGTCAAAAAGGAAAAGACAACAATTTCTAGCTCAAGCAAAGCATTACATTTGGGATGAACCGGACCTTTTTAAAGTTGGTGCTGATCAGCTTATCAGAAGATGTGTGCCAGAAGAGGAAGTGCAAAAAGTGTTGACACTAACCCATTCGTCTGCATGTGGAGGACATTTTAGTGGTCACAAGACCGGGCATAAGATTCTATCTTGCGGGTTATTCTGGCCCACAATTTTTAAAGATGCTTCAATTTATGCTAAACAATGTTTAAGATGCCAGCAACTTGGTAGTATCTCCAAACGGGATGAGATGCCCATGAAACCAATTCTTGTAGTTGACATTTTTGACGTTTGGGGGATTGATTTCATGGGACCACTCCCGAATTCACATGGCAATTATTATATTTTAGTAGCAGTGGATTACGTGTCTAAGTGGATTGAGGCCATTGCTACTAAAACAAACGACCATACTGTTGTTTGCAAATTTGTACAAACCAATATTTTCTCAAGATTTGGCATCCCTCGTGTGATCATAAGTGATGGGGGGTCTCATTTTAAAAACTTTAACTTTGGAAAGTTGCTCAAACGGTATGGTGTAAATCATCGAGTCGCAACACCATACCACCCACAAACAAGTGGTCAGGTTGAGGTTTCGAATAGGCAAATTAAAGAAATTTTGCAAAAGACGGTAAGAACCGACCGAAAGGATTGGTCTTTACGTTTAAATGATGCTTTATGGGCATACCGAACCGCTTTCAAAACACCTATTGGAACCACACCATATCGCTTGGTTTATGGGAAAGGTTGTCATTTACCTGTCGAGTTAGCTCACCGTGCATTGTGGGCAGTGAAAGCTGTCAACATGGATTATGAAACTGCAGGTAAGGAGAGAAAGTTGCAGCTGTGTGAATTGGAAGAATTAAGGAACGAAGCATTTGATTGTGCATCGGCGTATAAAGACAGAATGAAAGCTGTTCACGATGCCAAAATCCGAAGGAAAGTGTTTGAAGTAGACCAGAAGGTGTGGCTGTACAATTCCAAACTTAAATTCTTTCCAGGCAAACTTAAAAGCAAATGGACAGGCCCGTTTATTGTTACACGAGTTGGCCACTTTGGAGATATTGAAATTGAAGATCTGAAAGATCATACAAGGCGTGTGGTGAATGGTCATAGATTGAAACCATATTTGGAGGCGACTGACATCAACAAGGTACAAATGGATTCGGTGAAATTCCTTGTGGATTCACCAACATATGCGACAAACTAGTATATCAGGTACGGTCTGGCTGAAGACTTAAAACTTAGCGCTTTCCGAGAGGCAACTCGGAGAACTTTGTGGGTATGTTCACTAGAAACCCTCACGAGACTTAACTCGTCCGCTCGGGCCTACCGAGAGGTTTAAAAGGCTTGTTGCATATGCTAAATGCAACCGTGATTCCTACGAAAGTGAGTGTTAGAATTTTATTTTAGATTCGTCAATTATTGTGTCTTTGTATTTGTGTAGTTGGTATGTTTTGCGTTTCAGTCTTTGGATGCATACTAATCAGCAAGTGGAAGCCTTTAGATTTTCAGGTGAATATAGGTGCGATTGAGGGCAATGCACAATTAGTGGGGGGAGTGGCAATGTTTTTCGCCGACTAAAATAACAAAAGAACGATAATTAGTTTTTCAAATATTTTCATGAGTTTTTCAAAAAAAAAAAAAAATAAAAATAAAAAAAAAAAAAAAAAAAAAAAAAAAAAAAACAAGGGGGGGCCGTAACTTACGGCCATAGGCCGTAACTTACGACCTATGCCAATGCGGACGGTCCAAGCTTCTGCCTTACGGTCACCACAAACGGTCTCAGCATAACACAAGAGACCGTAAGCTACGGCCTTAGGCCGTAACTTACGGCCTGTCGAGGCTGGGCACATCTTGACCGCATTATTACATAAAAACCCGACCCAATCCCAATTTCCACAAACCCCTTTTGTTTTTAACTCCAATCCACCACCAAAATCTCAGTTTTACTCATCCATCTTCACCTTCCTTCTAAAAAAAACACTCAAGAACCCTAGTTCTTCCCTCTCACATAACTTCTTCAATTCTTCATCAAAACATATGAAATTCATATGCATCTGGGCTAATTTCTCGAGACAAACACAACCCATGGTGTAGTTTTCTCCAATTCATGATCGTTTGTTAGATCTAGTTACAAGAGGACTCGAGAGTTTTGGGGGTTTTGGTGACATTGTTGTCAAGGTTGCATTTTTCGTTGTAGACATCACTTTAACAACAACAAGGTATGTTATTTACTGATTTTCGCTTATCATTGAAGGTACTCACTTACTTATGATGATTATTGAGTAAATTTATCGGGAACATGGCATGTTTTGCATTGTTGAAACCATGAATTACATGATGTTAGTACAACTAGGTTGCTTGGGACATATCACAGGTTTTACATTAATTTGTAGAAATTAACGAATGGTTGATATCAATGTGGTAGTAAGATTCAAGTGTGGGGAAGATTTTGGGTTAAAGGTTACTTGTAGGTGTTATTATTGTTAGCTCTTTCGAATTGGCATGTTCTATGTGTATAATGGGAGAACCTTGAATGGTTAATGGCGATAGTCAAAGGGTGAAATGGTATCTAGGTTGGTCACTTAGTTCATGCTGCTAAGAATGTGTATGTTGAGAATTATGATGATTACAAACACAATGAGTAGTAATAAGATATATGCCACTTTTCTTTGATGGAATGGGTATCTTTGTTTAAGGTTTAAACTTCTTTTTCAACAAGTAAAAGAAGCATGTAAAAGATTATCACTAACGACATCATAAACTATCATACACGTTAATTACTCATAAGTAACTTAATCATTGTTTGATTGCAGGATCGATGGCAGGTAATAACCAAAAAGGTAAAGGGAAAGCGGTTGCTTCGACATCAGGCACTAAAAGGAGAAAGTTTCCCGAATCAGATCCACCTAGGACTGAGGAAGAAGACATTGATATGGAGGAAGAAGAAGAGTCTGGAATGAGGAAGAATATGATGAGGATGGATTACCCAAGTGGAGAAAAAGTAGACGTTTATCCTCATTTGCAGAAGAAATTCAACCTTTACTGTATCATAAGAAGATGAGGGACATTAAAGGGTCGCTTCAATCCCTCATGATCTGTGAGAGGCAAATTAATCAAGATCATTTTGACAAATTCGAGATTCCTGATTGCTTTACAAGATTGGGATGGGAAGAACACATGACTTTTAACAATGATGGGAGCGATGACATTTACATGGATGCAATTATAGAGTGGATGTCAACACTTCAAAAGAAGCTAGGCAACAACCCACCGGAGACAATAGAGTTAGTAGGAAAGGTCAATGGCAAACCCGTAACATTATCATTTGAGATCTTGAGTAGAATAGCCAACTTCGACACGGGGGCCGAAGATGATGAACCATATGAGTATCCCTCCGATGCATTACTAGCTTGTAAGAAAGCCAATGAAGACACGTGGAGAGATATGATCAGAGAACTGTTTGTTGTGCCTCAAGGCACAGATGTAGCAAGATGGCCTCTACGTCGGCAACATCTCAAACCATTACCCAAGTTACTCATGATATTTTTAAACCAGAATGTAATGCCCCGACTAGGTGATAAAGGGTCAGTCAGATTGTATGAAGTGATGATTTTGCATGCTCTTGTGACGGGAACACCTGTCCTATCAGCCCGTCATCTTATCTTGTGGAATGTATGGGAAACCAGAGAAAAAGCTGATAGGAAGTCTGTTCCACATTGTCGACTGCTCTCCAAATTGCTAAAAAGGGCTAATGTGTTGCCCCGCAGAGTGAAACCTCAGAAATTTAAGCACGTACCATTCCGCCTAGATACATTAGCAGCTACAGAATGGTTGTATCAAGAGACTGCACGTGTTTACCGGTTGACCGACAGAAAAAGTGGGCGATGCATGGAGGTATTGAAAGAAGATGCCGAGGAAGAAGAACGAGTGGAGCCGACAGCCGCGGCAACGGAGGATGTGCCTTGCGAGGACTGGAGACCTCATCAACGTAGTGATGGGAACGCAATAGCACAAGCGCGTCCCACTAATTTTAATCGATGGACTGACTGTGAGCAAATTATGTTTGACAGGCAAACGCAGGAAATTGAAGAAAATCGGAGGAACAGGCGAACAATGATGTATACTCAAGAGCTCTACCGGAATGAAGACTTCAGATATCATGAACAGATTCGACATTATCACGACTTCCAGCAGGGTCTGCCATACACCGAGAGGCCTCACCCGACTGACTGGCGATCTCCTGATCTTGTTCCATATGCGCAAAGCCATCAGATGCCCCATTATCCTCAATCAACTCCATCAGAATGGGTGCCATATGACACTAACATGGGTCAAGCACATGGTAGTTCTACTCAAGCCGACCCATATGACATGAGGAGCATCCAGCGGAGTTTGTATGAGAGCATGTTTGGTCAGCCATACCCCCGACCATCATATGATGGATGATCTTGCATTCTCTGATCACATGAGATCAGGTCCACGTGCTTTTCTCTGAACTTATGCTATTATGATGTTTAAGTTGTCACTTCTTGTTTTTAGTTGTGTTATGTGGACTGGTCGTTTTCTTCTATGTACTTGGTGGCGTAACAAACTTGTTGTTTTGGGAATGTGTTAATTTGCATTTTAGTTAATGCCGAGCCTCAGTATGCATAACACAATTATAAGGGATTTAACTTTGCACTTGGGGGAACTAAGGTCCTAATAAACTCATTCTACATTGGGGACAATGTAGTTCAAGTGTGGGGATGAGGTGTCTAAAATCTTAAAATTTAGAAAAGTTGAAAATATTTTGAAAAAAAAAAAAAAAAAAAAAAAAAAAAATAAAAAATAATTGTGCATCAAACCTAATTTCTCAATGTAAATCGCTAAATATCACTTGCTTGTGTATAGGTAGAGATCCCTTGGCATAGTTAGCTATAAGTGACAGGAAGGTATGCCCAATTGGTAGTTTCTATAAAATTAAGTAGGATTGCCTTGTTAAGTATAACGAACTAGACAGTTAACAACATGCATGTGTCATATCCTTAACCCATTTCTTCGTTTCCGTGAGAACTTGAGCCTAATTGAGCATTTTCCATGATATATCTAGTTGCTCTTTTCTTATTATATTTAGTGTTTACCATAATGTGCATCTATTTTAGAACTCGTGTAACTAATACATGTCGAGATCATGAACCATTACTTTGCACAAACGTGATAGAGGCATTAGGATAGCCATTTTGTTTTGACCATTTCATTTGACTCCCCTACCCTAACATTTTCCCCTTAGACGCCCCTTTGAGCCCCAACGTGTCATTTGAATGAGCCACATCATTAACCCTATTAAACCTTTAGCCTTTTTAATTAAGCCGCGTGGTGAAATCCAATTTGTTACATGTCTAAGTTGTTAAAAAAAAAAAAAAAAAAAAAAAAAAAAAAAAAAAATTGAAAAAAAAAAAAAAAAAAATGGCGATGTATGAGGTTAAAATGACCAAAGTATGAAGCAACAACAAAAATAAAAAAATAAAAATAGCGTGAATTCTTGTAGTGTGTTCGGGTCAATGTGATCCAAGTTATAATAGTTCTTAAATTTAGCATGTTTGAATTGGATTTCATTCACCATCTACCACGTTAGATCCTTTTGCATACCCTTAACCCTAGCCTAATAGTACAACCCGTAAAAGACCTCTTGATTTGTGTATTGTAGTGCGTTAGTTGATGGAGATGTGATTGTTATACTAGCTTATGATGATAATGTGCATTACTGGTTTGAGTGTTCCAGATATACTAGTATATAATCACTAGTCCAGAAATCAACCTGAGAGGAGTGATCATTGTGAGAGGGTGAATGCATGTGTGTTGGAAACCGAAGGTAAGTTATGCTTGGTTAGGTAATCCTAAGATTTCAAACAAGCGGCTACTTGTTGGGTTGTCAATCTTGAATAATATAAACATTAGAGCCAGGTATGCCTTGGGATCTTAACTCACACAAGGTTAAGAGATTATTGATGCATTTGAGTAATTAGTGTTAAAGTGTACAAGTGAGTTTGTTTGAGGGCAAACAAAAGGGTAAGTGTGGGGATGTGATGATTGGTTAATATGCATGCACTTAGTATAGTTAATATTGCATTTTTAATATATTTTATATGTCGAACAATATTACTTTGTTGCGTGTTTGAAATGTAGGATAAATGAAGCTTAACGGACATTATTTGAGAAGGATACAAAGGATACCAAGACTACGGGTTGGAAGGTGCTGAAAATAAAAAAACTGTGCAAACTGCAGGGAGGCCGTAAGCTACGGCCTAAGGCCGTAACTTACGGCCCTGTATCAACACCGTCTGTGAACCCCGTAAGACAGAAGGTTTGGCCGTCTGGTTGAAGGTAGGCCGTAACCTACGGCCTATAGGCCGTAAGTTACGGTCTAAGGCGATATTTTGGGGGTTGTTTCAAATTTCAAAACCTATTTAAACTCAAACATTAGGGTTTCGAAAATATACTGCCCTCCAACCCCAAGAACGAATTTTTAGACTATTTGGAGCCTTTGGAACTATCTTTAATCATCAATTGATCAAGGATTCATATCCCCAAGTTGAAGATTGAAGCGATTATGATGAAGATGCAAGGCTAAACCACCCGTGATCATCCCTGGGTGGACGGTTTGTGATTGGATTATGCATGCGTATGTGTTTACCTAGTCAAGACATAAACTTTGATTGTTTAACAACTTTTATTCGTTTATGTGTTTTGAACGATGTGTTGATTAAAGATTCGTGTTAGTTGATTTGATTATTACTTATCAAGTTATCAGTTTTACATTGTTAACCATTGAGTAGTAATTAGGTTATCTTCATTAATTGGTGATTGCAAATAAAGTTTCTAGATTGTGGCATTAGTTAGTTTACTAGTTAATTTACATAATCGGATATCAAGTTCGCAATTACTTTTCAACATACGTGATAAGCAAGTTATGTCTATGTAACTTCAAGATTGGGTAAAACATTAGTTATATATTCATTTACATTCCTGAAACCCGGGTGTGATCCCTTTTCATCGCAATAGTTTTCAACCAAGTCCAAGTTTCGTCTTGCGTCATAAAGTGATTATTTTTATTGTTAATTTCATTTAGTTCTAATTTACAGTTTAGTGACAATAGTAAGTAAGTAAATTTTAAATCAGTTACGCGTGACACCATCCACGGACTCCTCGTGGGATCGACACCCTATTTACCCTAACTAGTTAAGGTATTTAGGAATCATAAAACAAGCAAACTTCTTTTCTTATTTGATCGGGTCTTCGACACCGATCATCGGGCTGTTAAGGTATTTAGGAACCAGGAAGCACGTCCACGGCCTTGAGGACCACGTCCCCGACCTCGGCCCCTAGATCTTCCGCGTCCCCGAGATCGATCAGAGCGATTTTCAGCGGCCAGCGATTCTGACCGGTTGTCAGCGACGGCGTGACGAGATGTGCCGGCGGCGAGGTAGTGCCGGCGGTCTTGGAGGCGGCCAACGCCTGCTCCGCTTTGCGTGCTTCAACCTGAACCAGTTTTGGACGGGCTGTATAGAAGGATGGCAATGGTTCCTGTTGTTGCAATATTGTAGCAATACCTTCATATTGCTCATTCAAGCCGGCGATTAATTGAAGTACAAGGCGATCATTGTCAACCGGTGCATACACGTTGGCGAGTTGATCTGCGATGACCTTGAGTTCTTGAAAATAAGCAGACACATTAGGAAACCCGTCCAAACGAGTGTTGGAGAAGCTGTGGAGATGGATGGCGCGGGAACTTTTGTTGTCTTGGAAGATATCTTCAATGGCGGTCCAAGCGGCATGAGCGGTTGTGTTAGGCTTGAGGATAGTATGGAGAAGTATTTTGAGATCGTGCCGTAGATCCATTGGAGTACGATGGCATCTAGGCGCTCCCAATCGTCGTCCGTATTGGGGGCTGCGGTCACTTTTTCTGCTGCGGAAGCCGTGGGTTTTGAGGGGCGGTTCGTGGTGATAGGTGATCGGCAACCTGAAACGCCCTGCAATGAATCTTGAACAGTTCCGACCATGATGTATATTAACCGGACGCCATCTCTAAAGTAACGGGGATGAAGCTTTTTATGTTAGATATGGTGGTAGCGGGATGAAGTTGTGGTTTGGTGGACATAGTGAGAGGAGGATTTTGGACAAAAGGAAGAAGGAGGGGGGTCTCACTGATGTATGTATCGGCACCGGAAGTCCGGAAGAATGGTACGACAGAAAAGAAGGTGTCGTAGGGTTGATGGTGATCAGCCTCCTAGACTCTTGATAACATATTAGGTGTCAAACCTTGCTCATTCCATTGATTCACCTCATATAAATATAGATGCAAGAATATCCTATTTTAGGAATGCACAACTAACTATGCTATGATTACGGATACAATTACAATCACAATCTCTATACAATAATATAATATATCTAATACCGCCAAACCATGTTGACTGGGTCTGCCCCGACCTAAACTGACCCATGGAGATCCTATCACTGTTGCATGCCCGAAGAACCGACTTGTCCTCAAGTCGAGATGAAGCTTTGAGGTGCAGATTTGAGTGGTCGTCGCCCAGAAGAATGATCTGGTAATCTTCATATCCAACAGCCTCTAAAAGCTTAAAGGTCCCTATTTTACAAACAGTGCACAGGACCATATTCTTTCCCATATATTTTCTATGCCTTAATAGGTGCTGCTCAATAGGCTTCTGATGAGCTGTGTCCTGGAGAACTTCACTTAAAGGAAATGATTTTGACTTCGAGTTGATGTTAGAATTGGTACCCTTTTTTGATGGAGATGAAGTAAACTTGGACTTGAACTCAAGGGCTATACTCATAGCCTTGTAAGCAATCTTCAGTTTGTGAATTCAAACATCAACTTTGAGATCATCCTTGAAACCGTTGATGAACACCCTTAATAGGCAGTGCTCAGGCCAATTAGTAACCCGAGAAGATCGCTTGGCGAATTCCTACCGGTATTCTTGCAAAGTTCCGATTTATCGAATGTTGCATAAATGTTCATCGGGGATTTTGAAATTCGGCTGGACTAAAGTTTTTCTAAAGGGCATGAACCAGCTCTTCCCAAAACTCGATCGAGTGGTTAGTAGACAACCAAGAGTAAAGATCCAAAGCATCACCTTCTAAGTGCATCGATGCGACATCTACATTCTCATCTTCGGGGATGTTATAATAAGGGAAGTACTTTTCGACTTTTAAAATCCATCAGCGAGGATCCCCAGTACTAAATGTAGGAAATTCGAGTTTGTTGTAGGGGCGAAAGTGCCTGCTGCTGTTCCATGAGGACTCGCTGTCATCCCATCACGCCAAGACCACCACCTGATTTGCCTTTGTTGGCCTGCAACTTCAGGGCTACAACATCCTCCTTCATGGAATCCAAGGTCTTAAGTTTTGCAACGATTGTTGCTAGTTGGGTAGTGATTTGATCAGGTTGAACGGTGCTGCTGCCATCACTCCGGGTCTGTACCATCTTCGATTCCCAACAATGAAACCAAATGATAGAAACTTAGTCGGCTTGATTGAATTAGAAACGAGTACAAATAGTGTAGTCCTTTCCAAGACGGACTAATCTTCAAACCATAAACCAGAAATTCAAATACTAAACTCTCCCTGCCTAAACTAGAACATTAAAGCACACATACATAGACTAATATAGCTACTAACTGCCTACTAAGTCCTACCCACTAAGCCTAAATAACCAAATCACCCCCCATCTACTAGACCAACCCCCTTTTTTCCCGTCAAACCATGTAGACCGGGTCTGCCCTGACCCAAACTGACCTATGGGGATTGTATCAGTAGCTATATTATCAAGAACATAACCCTTGAAGCCCTTCTTATCTGTTTGAACATCGTCTTCATTGATTGAAAATTTATTCATCAATAACCCTCTTCTTGTAGCAGAATCAAATAGCTACGTATATTTGAAAGCCTCATCAAACCCACACTTCCCTTTGAGCAAACCTATGTATAAAAAAAACGAATTGATTCATCAACCTCTTTGTAAACATGAATAGTGAGTTCTAGAGCTTTAAACTAATAACTAATTAATCAAATAAGAGCATGAAAGTTTCAAAGCTTTTTTTTGCCCATGCACATCCAACAGCAAAGCAACCAATAACTTTTCTAATTTGTAAATGTTACCAAGTATATGAAAATTTTAGACCTTTTGTTTTGACTCTGCATATCCAACAACATAGTAACCGACATTGCATTCTGGCCAACCAATTTACCAATGGATCCAGTAGCTCTGCACAAATTTTAGGGTCTAAGGAATGGTTGTCTAATGACAACTGTGCTGTATTACTATGCATTTCAAAAAAAATTGTTGTTTTTTTTGTTTATAAAATTATGAGTAGAACTATAATGTAAAACTATTAAAACTAAAACCAACACTCTATCCACTTTCCAATCAAACCCTAGCAAAGCTATCCATTACAATAGAAAGTAAATCAGAATAAAAATAAAGAAAACTGGATAACAGAGCTAACAATTACAGACTGATTTGATTTTGAAAATTTTCATTTTTGGTCAAAACTTAAAAATTTGTCTTGTACCCAAACCCCTCCTAACTTTTGTCAAAACTGACATTAGTTAGGAATTTGCTGAACATCTTTTAATGTTATTGTATGTGTGTATCAAACAAATCAGATCACTATGCAACACTAAACATTTGAAGTTTTGATAACAGCATACCTCGAGAGACCAACAATAATGAATCGAAGCCCTAGTTGAAATCAATCAACAAAAATTGAATTAGAACTGTTACAACACATAAAATTTGTTGATGCATAATCATAACCTTATTATACTCATATAATCATACACACATACCTGAATTTCAAGAACAATTACAAATGGAATTATGATGACAAATGAATAAAGACACGCGTTTATAAACATGTCTAGTGTAGATAAGAGATATATAGTAGTGGAAAACAAAACTCATAGCTGTACTTTACAACAATCAAATTACACAATAACTGAATAACCCTTAGTTTCAAATCAGTTAGTGTACTCGTATTCAAAATGCATCTCTAATTCTTTTAAAAGCAATCCAAACACACCATCCTAACTATGAAATAAAGGAGGAAGGAAGCTTTACCCATGAAAATCTACATTGTGGAACATCCCAATCACTAAATCTGGTTTTGTTTTCCCAGCCGTACATTAGAAATTTGTATCCTTTAAGAACTGAGTTCAGTGTAGCCTTACTCTTATCGTTCAACTGTCGATCTATTTCAAAAGTGAAAAACAACAAAATAAAGGAATTGCGTAGATGGTTTAGTAGAATGCTTACCAATAGAGAAGAAATAAAAACATATCTTTAGACAATTCATTTATTAGGTTGAACTCACATGCTAGTACGCTACACATAATTAGACATGCTACAAACAATGTTTGCAAAAACCAAAAATGGGTTGTGTAGTGTTGGAATGTCATCAACTCGTATGACGACCCATCAGAGTTTTTCTCGTCTTCTTGAGTACGGAGTAGTGCTACAAACATAACATAGAGCTCGGTTAAAGGGTCTAAAGTCTGTAGCTTTAAGGACCACTCTCAGACGGTAAATTTTTTGGTTCAAAACAATCCGGTAAAAAAGAATGTCACTGAAATTGATTCATTTTATTCATAACTCACCATATATGCTTATATAGCATTACAAAAATATTAAACGAGTGACCTATAACAAAAAAATATGAGATAAAATTAGAAAAGAATATATTACAATCTACTTCCTAAAGACTCAATTATGCACGTAGATAGCAAAACGGTTTCCCGCCCAAAGCCTTCCTGAAATATCAAACTGATCCCTTTGTGTGGCGTATTAATTGATTGTGTCCTTCGGCCTAGCTTCTAATGTAATGTAATTTGACATCAATCTAGTTTCTTTAACCCGTTACGCGTCGCAGCCGCATTGTGCGCGGCCTGATAAGTTATAGACTAAAATCGGTCCGACTCATTTACGAACTAAATTTACATAAAAACATAAAGTAACTCGACTTTATACTGTTGAATAAAAACATATTATATTTGAACTAACTCTTTTCCAAACAAAATTTATATCGAAATGTAAACCAACTCAAAATATACATAAAGATAGCACATGCAATGTCGCCGTATGCGGTGTTATAAAGTATAGATTACAATCGTCTGACTCTTTCTCGAACTAAATTTACATCAAAACGTAGAGTAACTTGGATTTATATCGTCGAATGAAACATACTATATTTGACTCGACGCGTTTCAAACAAAACTTACGTCAAAACATAGACCAACTTTAAACGTACATAAAAATAGCACGGAAACATTTTATATTTGACCCGACTCATTTCTGAACAAAATTATATCAAAATGTAATGAACGTGAAAACCTACAAAGGTAGATTTAAAAAGAAGGCCACCGACTTTTATTTTTAAGGGTATAGTAATAGCTACATTCACAGTATACCAAAGTTTAAAAAAGAAGAACCAACTCAAATCTGGAAACTAAAAACAATATTACAGGCAAAAAACGAAATACCAAAGAAAAGTTGTTTGAAGTGGGTTGGCAAGATTCAAACTTGCATTGATCCAAATGAAATGACGCATCCAAACCACTAGGCCATAAGTTAGCTTTGTGTTTGATTTGCTTGAGATAATATATATTTAGATTTACCGTGGTGGTGTTGTCGGTAGCATAAGGACACCAACATTGATAAATGAATGGGATATAGCGATAGCAGCCATAATATCAATAATGATGACGGGAGAAGTACTATCGATCATGTGTTTTACTTAGGTAATTTCCCAATTACTTGGTACTTCCAAAAACAATATACGGTAGCACTCTCATCATGTCTCATCATGTGAAGCGGAGTGCATGGCGGCAAGCTCGGCTTCATGTCAAGCCGTATGGTTACGTAACTTATTGGGAGAATTAACCATATAAAAACTATAAGAGGTTGTGTTAAAGATTGTGTCAAAATATGGTAATCGTATGACAATATAATCAAACAATAGCAGATATGTATGAAGACAGATTGAAACCAAGAAGAATAAAACTCCAAAACTATGATCTAGACCAACAAAGAGATGATCTAGATGAATCGCAACTCGAAAACAAGAACAAAACACCAAAGGTCATCAACACGATGAAACCCTAGAAGAGACGAACATTTGAGAGAAGTTTTCTGAAGATACGAAATATTGAATGTGTGTGTTCCTTTCTCCAAAGCACCGAGAGAGGATATAAACATCTCTCGGCCCAAAAGACGCCAAAGCCCCAGAGGAATCAGGAAGCCCAATAGCAGTAGCAGCTCCAATCAACAGCAGCCAGAACAGTATTATGTGAGAAAATAAGAGAAATACCACAAATAAGAGCCCACATCAAATTGAAAGAAATAAAGATAAACTGTAAATTTTAACAACCCCCCCCCCCTCCATTTGATGTACTAAACAAGTCATGCAGCTTTAACTTAGACAATAAGATATTATGTTGTTGAACAAGTAAGCCTTTAGTAAAAACATCTGCAACTTGATTAGTAGAGGAGACAGAGACAGTTTTAATAACATCGGCACTTATTTTTTCCCTTAAGAAAAAAAGGATGATTTCAAAGTGTTTAGTAGGATCATGAAAAACAGGGTTTGCTGTAATTGACAAGGCAGCATCATTATCACAAAACAGATCAACCGGAAGTTGACCGAGACAGACAGCTCATGCAGCAGGTTTATGAACCACATTATTTCACATGAGATAACACACATTGACCTGTATTCAGCCTCAGATGAAGAACGAGAAACAGTCCCCTGTTTCTTGCTCTTCCACGAGACCAAACAATCACCCAAAAAAATGTAGAATCCAGTTACAGACCTCCTAGAGTGTAAACATTTTGCCCAATCAGAGTCTGCAAACACAGAAAGACCAAAATTTTTAGTTTTCCTAAACCAAAGACCCTGTCCTGGTGCCCCTTTTAAGTATCTTAACAACCTAAGAGCAATTTGAAGATGAGAATTTGTAGGATGATGCATGAACTAACTTAAGAATTGAACTGCATAGGATATATCCGGACGTGTGTGAGATAAATTAATTAATTTTCTTATTAGTTTCTGAAAATCAGTGACATTTGATAAATGGTTTCGTCCTCTTTACGGGAATTCATGAGAACATAGTTTTGCTCAATAGGTGTTGACACCAGTTTACAACCACTAAGCCCAAACTCAACTAACAGATCCATACAATATTTCGTTGAGAAAGGCATAAACCTTCTTTGGTTCTAATGACTTCGATTCCTAAAAATATTTAAGAACACCTAGGTCTTTGATCAAGAATTTTTCTTTTAGCAAAATTTTATTTTTTCAATTTCATTGAGGTCATTACCAGTGACCATAATATTATCAACATAGACAAGTAAAGCAACAAACACACTATTCATAGATTTGACAAACAAGGAGTAGTCACACTTGCTTTGAGTAAATCCTAATTCAAGCAAGACTCCAACTAATTTTTCATTCCATATACGAGGAGCTTGCTTAAGGCCATATAAAGATCTATTCAGTTTACACACTTTCAACTCATTTTGAGAAACGAAACCTTCAGGTAAACACATATAGACCTCTTCATTCAATTCATCATATAAAAAAATATTATTAATATCTAACTGAAAGAGAGGCCAGTCATTTTGGACAACAAGAGATATAACAGTTCTAATAATGACCATTTTAACAACTAGAGAAAAAGTTTCATCAAAGTCAATGCCTTCTTTTTTGCTTTACCCTTTCGCGACTAACCTAGCTTTATATCTATCTATTTCCCCGGTAGACTTATATTTTATTTTAAACACCCACTTACATCCTATAGGTTTTCTACCTTATGGAAGGTCAACCAGAGCCCATGTATTATTTCTATTTAAGGCCTCCATCTCCTCATTCATGGTGTGCACCCAATTGGGATCAGATTTAGCTTCGTTGAAGTTTTTGGGTTCAACGGTTTTGTTTAAAACAGATGCAAAACTTTTATTTTCAGCAGAAAGATTTGAATAGTTTACGATCTTTTCCATTCCATACTTGAACTTTCCTTCTATTATAAAATCATCTAATTTTTTTGGAAAAGTTGAAGTTCGTGAGGTTTTCTAACAAAGCCACATGGCTCATCGATACCCTCAGAGGGTTTAAAATTTCATTGTGCCTGTTTGGATTAGCCTCACTAGTGCCATCACTCTTGCTCGAGGGCTGTTGAGGTTGTGTCAAGCTTCATTAGGTTCTGCTCGAACCTATGTTGCTGCACAAATCAGCCTCTCTACCCAAACGATGAATGTTGCAGCTGGGCTGCTGATCCAAAACAAGATTCTCATTTATATCCCTCTTGTCATCATTGGGTATCTCACCATTAGTATTTTGTGACTGACTTGTTTCAAATGAGTTAAAAAAATTTATGTTGGTAATCTCATTTTCAGAAGGTTCGTGTATGTTATCTATGGTATTATGTTCTTTAAAAGGAAATACTGTTTCAAAAAATTTTACATCTTTTGAGAAAATAACCTGTTTTTTGTCAAGACTCCATAATTTGTATCCCCTTTTAAAAAGGAATACCCAATAAAAACACATTTTTCAGCATGTGAACCAAGTTTATTTGAGTTATTTAATATGGTAGAGAAACAAAGACAACCAAAAATTCTAAGGTGATTGAAAAGGTTGAAAACCAAATATAAGTTCATAAGGGGACATTCCATTAAGAATAGAGGAGGGGGTCCTGTTGATTAGATAAGCAGCAGTTAGCACACAATCGAACCAGAAACGAATGGGAACCCCTCCTTGGAATAAGAAAGTTCTAGTAACATTTAAGAGGTGTCTATGTTTCCGTTCAACAATTTCATTTGTTAAGGGGAACAGACACAAGATGTTTGGTGAATAATTCCATTTTTATTTACAAAGTCACTCATTTGGTTATTTTGAAATTTAGTTCTATTATCGCTCCTAATGATTTTAATAGTTTTACTAAACTGAGTTTCAAGCAAGTTGTAGAAACTTTCAAAGTTGTAAAACACTTCATTTTTAGTTTTCAACAAGTAGACCCAAATAGGTTGAGAGTAATCATCAAAAATAGTAAGGAAGAATCGATGTCCTTCCCTACTAGGAACTTTGTACTAGCCCCACACATCGAGGTAAATCAGGTTCCCAATGTCGCTAGACTTGTGATAACTCAAGGGAAAGGGTTCCCTGTGTTACTTTGCTCTATGACATGTGACATAGGGAACAGGGTTATTTTGATGTTTAAGACCTAATTTGGTTTTTAAAACTTCTAGAACTTTGTCAGAAGGGTGTCCTAGTCTGGAGTGCCATAGATCAACAATATTATAACTATTAAAGCACACCTTAGAAGCACATAAAGGGTCACCCCACATGTATAAACCATTAACTTGATTACCAGTCGCCAGGACTTTCTTTGTGAGAGAATCCTAGATAAAACAGTTTTTTCATTAAAGACAACCTCTAACTTATTATCTTCTGCAAGCTTGTAAACAGACATCAAATCACAAAATAATCAGGTACCACGAACACGTCGGATAGAATTACATCACTGTTCAATTTTAAACGCCAATTTTTGTGACATTAGCATCAGTACCGTTAGGATGCTTTGCTAGTGATTTTGTAGCTAGAAACATCAACAAGGTTAAAAAAGTTTGTATCGGACGTGACCATGTGTTGATTTGCACCAGAGTCAACAACCTATCCAGAGGATGAGTAATCTTTTTTGGATGCAAAGTTAAAGACAGATTTATGAAAGACATCTTCGGGCTGCATTTTAAAGGAAATACATCCAAAATTTTCATTATGAGATGTGTCAGTAGTTTTATCATTTAGGAGGCCAAGTAGACGAGTTATCTGTTCTGCAGTAAGAGATGGAGTAGAACAGGTAGTGTTTGAAGAGGATGCAAAATTATCTGACATTGCAGATTTAGTATTTTGATTGTTACCATACCCATTTTTTGATTTTGATCATGAAGGATAGCCAATGATTTCAAAACAACATTCAACAGTGTTACCTAGTTTGTTGCAATGAGTGCATTTTATGTTGGGGTTGGGCCCCTTTCCAAACCTTCTTTTATTTTCAACAGTTTGATTTGTTTTTTAAACAAAACCTACATTTTGATTTTTTGTTACATTATTGGAACCTCAGTGAGACTCTTATCTAGAAATAATGGAAAAAGCTGTTTTAATGGTTGGAAGAGGGTCACGAGTTAACAAATTTGTTCTCACAGTTTGATAGATGTCATCAAGACCCATGAGAAACTGCATGAGTTTCATTAGTTGATTAAAGTCGTTGAATTATTTTGAGGCATTACATGAACAAGAGGGTATTTGAACCATTGCATCAAACTGTTTCCATATTGTATTTAGTTTATGATAGTACTCAGACACTGTTGAACCATTTTGTTTTAGGAGTAATTTTCTGATGTAAATCAAACACTATAGACCCATCCACTTTATCATATGTTTCTTTTAAATCCACCCAGACTTCAGATGCTAACTTCGAATAAACTTGACCCACATACAATTCATCACATACAGAGTTAAGCAGCCAAGTGAGAATCACAGAATTACATCTTTCCTATTTTATAGCAAGGATATCATTTTCAGTAGACTTTTTACACGAACCATCGATAAACCCAGTTTTGTTCTTAGCCTGTATGGCTAATTTCATTGCATTAGCCCAAACTATATAGTTTTCTGTTCCTTTTAATTTTATGCTTACTATTGTTAGATTACTAGAGTCACTTGGGTGAAGGTAAAGTGGATCGCTAACATCAAGTTTACTCACAAGGGCTTCAGTGACAACAATGGAATTCGAACTAGGAGGAGTAACAGATTTAGGGTCAATATCAGCCATTTTAAAAAAAACCACTAAAGACATGATTTCACTCAAGTGTACGCACAGAGAACAACACAGACCAGAGTTAGGTTTTCACACTACTTAAGTGGCAGATCAAGGATTAGTCAGTGTTTTTTATGCAGACACACAAGAAACACATAAGTGATGCACACAGATGTCAAGTATATGCAAACAGAAATAGGAGGTGGCTCTCCCTGTTAACAACCAAATGCTGGTCCTCCTAACCCAGCCCAACGAATACCTAAACAGAGTATTCGTGATGCATATAACAGAGACTTAAAGAGATAATAATGGAACGAACTCACCAAGAAATATCCAATTTAGGATATTCCAATCCTTTGCAACCAAGTGATGTAACCTTCACTTAGGGTTACAAAACACACGGTACTGTCCAAGATGGAAGACTCCGAACAGCAGCCTCCAATTAAAGCACCACGAACTGCAGTGATTACTAAAGACGATCTTCAATATAAACACAGATGGGGGTTACAAGATGAAACCCTATATCTTTCGAGTGAGAGAGAGACAAGGACCTAGGGCTTTTTGGTATGACAAACCCTAGATCTGAGCACACGAACACGAGTCGACAGCGGAAGAGCAAATACTAGAATCACGATCAACAATCGACCCTTCGGCTCTGTACCATGTCAAAATATGGTAATCGTATGACAATATAATCAAACAATAGCAGATACGTACGAAGACAAATTCAAACCAAGAAGAATACAACTCCAAAACTATGATCTAGACCAACAACGAGATGATCTAGATGAATCACAACTCGAAAACAAGAACAAAACAACAAAGGTCATCAACACGATGAAACCCTAGAAGAGGCGAACGCTCGAGGGAAGTTTTCTGAAGATACGAAATATCGAATTTGTGTGTTCCTTTCTCAAAGCACCGAGAGAGGATATAAACATCTCTCGACCCAAAAGACACCAAAGCCCCAGAGGAATCAGGAAGCCCAATAGCAGGAGCAGCTCCAATCAACAGCAGCAGCCCAGAACAGCATTACATGAGAAAATAAGAGAAATACCACAAATAAGAGCCCACATCAAATTGAAAGAAATAAAGATAAACTATAATTTTAATAGATTGATAACACATCTTCAATAGCTTTGGTCAAAAATCGGTGTTTCATAGCCAGAATAAACATTAAAGTCTCGGTTTCATTACATACGAGAGAATGTGTTGAAAGGAATAAAATAATTGTGGAACATATTAATGGCAAGGAACAAAGAGCGGACATCCTAACTAAGGCACTCATAAGGATTTTAGTGAAATGCAAAAGTTACTTGGTCCTCCTAGTTTCCATTAGGAATTTAGATGGGTGATTGTTGGCTATTTCTGATATAGGCCTCCATAAGTTGGTGGATAGGGCCAACCCAATAAATCAAATTTAACAAGTCAGTTTAATTGATTAAAGGGGGTTAGAGTTGTGTTATGATATCTAGTTTGTTTTTTTATAAATTACATAGCCAAGGTAGGGTTAGTATGCAACGAGTCTTATTGTATTGAGTTTTGAGTAACTTTCTTGATATAATAAGATTGAGAGTTTACATGATATTGTGCGTGTTTTTGTTTTAATATCATATTCACGCTAGATGATGTGTATCCATATTATTTTAGGTATGTACATTATGTGTATATACATGTTTGAAGATATGTGTGATTTGACATATTTCATAAAATCATATTAATTCAATAAAAGCCATGTCATTCTTTATCGGGCCCTCCTGTCCATTTTCCCACTGAAACCACATGCCCAACCCTCTCAGGAGGAAACCCATTGCTAAGAAACCCCTTTGCTTAACTCTGAGCATTTTACTCAGAGTGAGACTTGAACCCATGATCTCCCCTTATTTACATGTCATAGGTATCTCACATTAACCAGTTGGGTTAAAGAACATTGGTCATTATTAAGCTAGCTACCATCAAATCTGCATTAAGATCAGATTAAAATAAACTTGATTTTTAAATAGACATGTTATTCTTTTAAATAACAATAATTTACAAATTTTATCCTTTAAGTATTTTTAAAATTATAGATATTGTCCTTAAACTTTGATAAGTACACTAATCGTCCTGTATTTGAAAACTTATCACGCTTTATATTCTTTATACTAACAACAGTTAACCATTTCTGTTAGTTTTGTGTGAATGAACCATTTTGCCCTTACCCTTTAAAGGATGAAATTTGTAATTTTCATTAATTTTTTATTTTTTCCATTTTGTTTTTATTTTATTTACTTTATCTTTTATAATCATTTTTATTTGATAAACTTATCTGAAATATTATTACTTAATTATTTTAATTTTTTTATGAAATATACTTTTATTTATAGGTTTTAGATTTATTATATTTAAAAAAAAAGTATCTACCTTTTTAATCATACGAAAACAAATTAGACAGTTCAAAATATTTTTTTATGTTATAAAATTTAAACTAGTAATCGGTTTTGTTTCACCGTTGCTTTTTTATTACCTTTTTGGTATATGATCAAGTGATAATAATTCAAGGCTTAATTGATCAATTATGTGATTTTACATCGTTGTTATTGTGGAATGTGATTACTTTGGTTGTGTTATGTTTATAAGGGTTTGAAGCCTAAATAAGCTTAATTGGAAGTAAAAGAAGCCAAACATGAAACTACAAGGACTAAAAATATATACATCAAAAGTTACAAAAAGGCACAAATTTAGGTGTACCAACGTATGATACGCCGAGTATGGGCGTATAATACGTCGGTTGGCGTATGGCGGCGTATCAGTGGCCGTATTTGAAAAAATTACTGAAAAATTGGGCGTATGGAAGCTGAGGGGGGCGTATGATACGCCCATGGCTGGCTTATTATACGCCGGTCACCAACCAACTTCCGGATTTTATGGATCTTGAAGTTTATTTAAACACATCCAACCCCTATTCAAAGAACAACTTTTACCAGCCGAAATCTAGCAAATTCAAGGTGATTTTGGGTGCTTTTAAGCTTCCCAACTCACACCAAATCATCATTGATCATCATCAAAATCAAGATTGAAGAAGTAATGAAGATGATGAGTGGCTAGTTCGTTCTTGATTGCTTTCGGGTGGATAGTTCTTACCAAGTGAGATGGTTAGTCATGGTTAGGGTTTTTTTATGTTGAACACTTTGTGATTAAATGTAATTGAAGGTTTTGCTTGAGTTAAACAATTTGTTTATCATCAGTTTTCGGTTTTCTTGCATCGTTAGCTCATTGAGACAAGTAGATAACTTGATATAGATGAACTGATAACTTTGTGAATGAACGAGTCTTAAAAATTGTTTCTTGGTTATAACTTCAACCAAAAGCTAAGATCTTGAGTCGTGTTATGCAACCCTAAAGTACACTTAATGACCCATTGATCTTGTACAACTTGAAAACCGAAAGTGATTGTTTCTTATTATTTAATCAAATTTATTTAAAGTTTGTTGCTTTTTGCAATTGTGTTCGTATTTCATCCAAAGTTATAATTTTTAATATTAAAGTTCGTGTTTTAAGTTAATTGAGTCATATTGTTAAACACTTTCCACATATTCCCCATGGAGACGACCTTACTTACCCTTACACAATAAAGATAGCTAAGACCGATATAATAACTTATGTTCGAGTCTCGACACCCCGATCAGTATAAGAATTTTCAATGTTAAACAGTGTAGCTTACGTTTTATATTAGAATCCTATTAGAGATCGTATTAATAGGGATGTGACTTTTTATATTTTACTTGGTTATAAATATTTTAAGTTAAGCTAACATATAATTAAGCTTTGATTAATACATGGAGTATTTAAGTGTTTTTACGGTAAAATGTTCAATAAGCTTAATCGTAAAACCAAACCAAACAAAACCCTTAGTAATTGTTTGGTTTGTTTTCGTTTTAATTTTAAGTGGTTTGGTTTTAATTTACATTGATAAAAACTCATTATTAATAGTTTAAATAAAACCTTAAATAAAAATACATTTAATCAAAAATAGTTTGAATGATTTGTTTATTTAAAAACTACCGAGTAATTGTTTAGAAACCTTTTAGCATATTATATTTTAAATTAAAGTTACAAACTATCACATAAATTTATATTTAAAAACAAAACATTTGATTGAATACAAAAAATAAAAAAATTCATATCATAAACCAAAAGATTGCTTTCTCCAACTTCTTTCGAATATAAACCCTAAACCAAATAATTTGAAACGACTAAAAAATCATATACCAAAAAAGTTAAAAACTAAGTTATCTAATTTCTATTGGTTTTATTAGAAAGGTAATGAAGAAATGAAAATAAATTTGTAAAAAAAATAAAAAACCAAAAATAAAATTACATTTTATAAAAAAATTAAAACAAAATTATTACTATATTACGATGATTTTTTTAATCAAAGTGGCTAAAAATAAATAAAAAATAAAGAAAATAAAATTAAAAAAGCATAAAAAAGAAAATAAAAGATTAATAATTACACATCTCGTCAATTTAAGGGTTAATGGCAAAGTGATTATTTTAAAATAGATAAGTTTATAAAAATAAAAGTGATTAGAAAAAAGAAAAAAATAAAAAAAGTAAATAAAATAAAAACAAAAAGGAAAAAAAATAAAAAAACTAGTGAAAATTACAGATTTCGTCCTTTAAAAGGTAAGGACAAAATGGTCTTTTACACAAAACTAACTGAGAATTACAGATTTTGTTTTATCTTAGAAACCAATAACACCATCTCTACCACCACCCTACTCCCTACACCTTTTGATCTTGTTCAATCGCCTTCCACGACCATACAAACACCACACGCAGTCATGTCAGCTTTATCTCTTCCCCTTCTTCATCGTTGTACACCACTTGTCACCACAAACTCACACCAAAAATGAAATTATGGCTGAGATCGATAGTGGTTAAGATCAACACCGATTGAAAAGTTAGATTTCGCTAGAGAAGTATTTATGGCAGATCGAGATCGATGGTGGTGTTGTCTAATCTCGTAGTGAAATTGTTTCGATGGAGGTACATTGGTTTTGGGATCTCACCGGTGACACTCTTAAAAATCAATGAAGGCTTAGGGATAATGGTTGATGGTGGTGGCTAAGTGGGTTAATATAGAATATATGGTGGTCGGTAGTGATGGTGGCAAGTGGTGGCAGTGGGACAACATAATGTTTTGTTTTTCATATGTTTTCTTTATATATGTGTGTGCACGCGCTTATGTGCGTCCGCATATATAATTTTGATATGATTAAATTACATAAATGATCCCAATAATCAAATAGAGTTAATTACATAGTTATTTTACACTTGTATAACAGAATAATTAATGAAAGTCCGTGATCGGTTATATTCAAAATTGTTACAAAACTGAATGCATGACACAATAACTTGTTAATTAGAAAAGTTGGTATCCAAACATTATACTTTTGCCCAACAACTCGAATATAAATGTAATTAACTCTAAAAAATCAAATAAAATGCTTAAAAATAAGTTGATTCTTACATTTTACCTTCGCATAGTCAAAGGAATAAACTCTTATAAAAAATTAGCTACATTTAAATTTTAAGAAATAAGTCCACCAAGTTAAATATGTTGAAAGTTGCCTATGATATCTTAAGATATTTAAGGCTAGCTAAATTGTTTGTAGTGATACTATATAGTTGAAAGAAACATATAAACGTGATATGTTGTGACCCATATTTGGAATCAACTTTTCCACACACTACTCACGTATTCATTTTGGCTCATCCACATTTAATCCATTTTTGTGAAATTATTGTGCTTTTGGACTTTGATAGTCCCATTACCTCCTACTTTGCTTTTGTGAGAATCTTAATGTTAAATCCTCTCTTTATCATTATCATTCATTTGATTTGTGGAATTGTTAAATCGTCAAGAAAACAAGCCTTTAAATTTATATTGCAAAACCAAACATATAAACACAAATCTAAAACTAATACAAACAAAGACGTAGATGGAATGGTTCACGATATATCTACTAGCCAATACAACCAAAAAACATATCGCCCCTCACTAATCAAAGAAGATGACTAGAAGACATAAAACTACACAAACAAAATTCTGCAACTCAAGACAACGATATCAATCCAAATCTTGTATTGATTAGAACGATGCCTTTCGATAAAAATCAGATGAAGTCGTTGTCCCCTTTTTTGTATGAAAACTCATGATTTCTCCTCCTTAATCTGTAACATTAGGGTGGCCAAGAAGTTCAAGCCAATGATCCTGCAGCCAAGCCCAAAGATCTACCCTATAAGTCTGTAATCAACTACACTCTTTTTCTTATACTACGTATAATCCCAACAACATATAAGTACTCTAAACCTAGCGACATACAACTTAGTTCATTTAGCCCACAATATATGCACCAAAATAAAACAAAAAACAAGTTAATCAACAATATAATGCAATGTGTTTGACAACGAATTGATATTTTCAACATAAATAAGTTTTTTATCAACAAATGCGATTTTTGAATGATTTACAATATTTTTATAAATTTAACCGAAATAATCAACTTATGGTAAACTAATGAAAGTGATATCAATCACACCAATGGTCTCAAACGGGATACAAAAGCATGGCTTGTTGGGATGATGGACAAAAAGCCTAAAAGGGAAGATGAAAACATGACATGTTGGGATGTAATCTACACTTTCCATCTTTAATTCTAGAAGGTGGTTAATTTCGGTTATCTCTATTGCTATCAATGCTTTTGATAGGTAAAATGAGAAAATAAAAATAGAAGAAGAAAATACATTACATGTTTTCATTTCTTTTAGGATTAGTCTCGTTTCTTGGAAGTCTAAGTAACTTGTCTAATTTTTGAGTTTCAAGCCAACCATCTTACTCATGTTACTCTTAAATATGATAGTCAAGCTTGTATTCATATTGCTAAAATTTTGCTTTTCATGAACATTCTAACCATATTTAATTGATTATTGCTTTGTGCTTGAGAAACTTCCAGATAGTTTGATTTTCTTATCTCATAAACGTACTTCGGCTCAACTTGCAAATTTATTCATGAAAAGTCTAGCCGGTCATCTGCACATTGATTTTATTTCCAAGTTGGGGTTGTATAAATGTCATCATAAACTTAATTTCACGCACAAGTTTTGTTAGTTAGTTTTTATTTATTTATTTATTTATTTATTTATTGTTTCTTGTATATGAACAAGATGAAATGAAAAATCAAAAAAATTCCCCAATCACTCTCTCTCTCACTCAATTTTCAAGTTTACAACAGAAGGGTTGGATTTTACCTATAATCAGATCAATGGACGGCCATAGTTTACTTTTTCTTAGTGTTGTTAACGTTGTTGAAAGCTCATTACTTATTTAAGTAGGCCTCGCTTTTCGAAGTGGAAAACGAACAAATCTAAGGACAAGAAGGCGGTATTGATCAGAAAAATGGAGTGGTTTCTATATTTTCCTTGTCGCGTGTCGGTTTTACGGTTGCCGACCTTTGGAGATCCATTTCTGAGATTTCGAGTTTCAAGGCTTGGTAGAGGCTTTGATGCCAAAGGAAAGGAAAAAGAAATGGAATGATATCGGGTGAACATAATCTCTACCGTTTTCACACTTGGAAAACCTAGAAATGAAAGAATAAGAGGAGGCAAAGCGCCAATGGCACGCAAAGGGCATGTGGAACGGGCATGGAGAAAAGGAAGTTTGGAGGCGATCGAACTGGAGGAGCTTGCCAGGATGGCTTGGTAAGCAAACAATCAGTTATGTCTTTGCTCGGGCTAACAGGGCCTTACTTATTCAAGGGGGAGAATGGTAAAGTTCGATCCTCGTCAGACGGTGAAATAAAAATGGAACCAGATACATTCTAATCACTCTCTCACTCAATTTACAAGTTCACAACAGAAGACATCTAGTTGATATACCTGCAAATCAATCAAAGTGTCGGATCATTTCAAACAAGAATCCATAGTCAAAAGACATAATATATTAACCACACATCAATTGCGCTCAAAATCAATTCGATTTTAAAGGTATAATGGTTGATGGACGACACAACCTAGATTCGATCACCGTGTCATGCGTCATATAACCTTCTTCCCAAACGAATTCTAGCACTCTCCGGTCTCCCTTGAACATTCAATAAAATAAAATATCTTGGTAGACATAACATATGACAATTAGATTATTATTCAAAATAACTAAAAGAACAACTTTATAAAAATCACTATATCACGGGTTTGGTCCCGGCTTCTCCCCTAAATTATCACCTTATTACTTATTTACAAAAACACCCTTAATCCCTTTCTCTCGCAAAATAACATCATCAGCTATACCCATCAACGCCCCCAACGAATCTGACCCGAACTTCCTTGCAAATAGAAACGGGTCACTCCGTCTTGTAACAGACGCATCTGAGCCGTTGATCTCCTCGTCACCGTACCGAGGCCTCATTCGACGAGCGGCTCTGATCAACTCGGGACCCACCTCGGACCCACGAAACATATGCGGGTGACCGTCATGACGCCCCTTCCAGTCAACGTACGTCAACGTAGCGGGAACGCACCCCACCCTATCTACCATGGACAGCAGCGTAGGGAAGTAATTCTCCTCAGGGTAACACCTGTACACATTCTCCTGCAGACACTCCACCTTAAACTTCGACCATATACGCGTGTCCCTCACTGCCACCGTGGCATGCTGACGTGTCAGCACCGAAAACTGGGACCCAATTCTGAAACTCTCAAACGCCACCTCCGGCAGCATCGCCGTCTCCCCACGCGCCGCCCACCTCCCCCAAGCGCCGCCCTCGCTTTCGAGGATTTCGATGAAGCTTTTGTTGGAGTTTGTTAACGTTTCATATGTGAAATCGAATGAGTGAAGGGGTATGCATGAGGGTGAGAGTAGAGCGAACATGTGGTTTGATGGGTCGTGGAGGAGCGCGTGGGCGAGGAGACGACGGTGCGCGGCGGCGAGTGAGGGATTGTGGCGGCGCGTGGGCTTTGAGGGGATGGTGCGGTTGGTGAAGACGCCAGTGAAATGAAAATGGTGGTGGTGGTTGGGGTTGGTGTGTATGTATATGTTGTATAAGTTGGGCCTTGTGGTTCGGTTGAAGAAGAGCTCCCATAGTGGTGCTAGGGGTAGTGGTCCGGTGGTTAGGAACATGAATGCGAGCTTTTTGGGTGCATGGGGGGGTGATGGGTTCGGGTTGGTTCGAGATGCTTGTTGGAAAAGTGAGTTGTCGTCGTGGTCGTGGTCGTCATCTTTATTGTTATTATTGGTGGGTGGTGATGGGGTGGGGTATTGGTAGCGTACGGTGGGGAGAGTGGTGGTGACGATGGTGGTGGTGGTGGTGGTGGTGATGGTGAAGACGATGGCTAGGGGAAGTGTGAGGAGAAGAGCGCAAAGGGGGAGAGGGGGGTGGGAGACATGAGTATTTGTTTTGGTATAAAATAATATTATTGGAGGAAATGAAGGCATAATAATACGTTTGGTTTTGATCGAAGCTCTTAAATTCGATGGATTTTGAATTCCCATGATACACTCTGGTCTCAGCGTTTATCTCACTAATATTTTCTTGCAGTTATTGAATAAATGACGATTTAATAAATACCGTAGAGAGTTAAGGTGAAAAAGTTTGTTATGTTATCAGAGGCTCGTTTAGGTCACGAGTTTAATCATGCATGTGATATTTGGGTTTGAATTGTTTTCAAATAAGCTACAAGCTAGATTAAAATTTGATGTGATTTAAATTTTAAACTAGACGATATCAAGTAGACGGTTTGATATTTTATACCCCTTATAAGGTTTACATACTTAACTTGTTAAATAAACAATATTGGCAAAGAAATCATTTTTGATATGTTTTCAAAAACTCATAAATGTCTATTTAGTAGTTGTTTTTATAATTCATACGTTTTGTGATCATGGAAAGGAATTCATGGATCTTTTAAATTTTGAAACAGCTTTATGCATAATTGCTGTATTTTTTTTTTTACGATGAGGGTTTTCTAGAGTATATACTTAAGTGGTAAAATGATTTTGATTTGCATGTCAATCAATCTAGCATCGGTTAAGAAAGTAAAAAAAAAGGAGCAAAATAAAATAGATAATTTTTTGGATGTATTAAACCTATATACTAATATTAGAAAATCATGCATCTATTCATGAGATATGCGAGTTTTCTGTAAAGTACATGATACTACCAATTGCGTATCATGTATTCATGTTTTATTTGCGAATGATTAAAAAAAATAACAAAAAAAGTTATTGCTGTGACAATATAATGATAGCAAGCGACCCAAAATATTCTACTCTTACAATTTCACTTTTCTAGCTAGTTCATATTTTGCTAGTACTTGATACTCATTATATTTTTAATTTTTTTTCATAATCTTTTGTTTTTAACGCATGTACATTCTGAATTTTCATAACTTATTGGTTAAACACAAAAATAGTTAATCAATTTCAAAGTAATACAGGAGATCATTTATATACGTCATCATATGTGTTATCATCAATGTAGACCTGTCTTTAAACTAATACAATAGAAAATTTGGGATGTTGAACAACATGATGGGGGGTTACAATTTAAAGCATGTAACGTTAATGATATCATGAGGACGTATTTAGGAAGTCAACATACGAGGAACATGTCACATATTATACTAATAGAAGGACAAAGTCCTTCATTCTGGTAACTTATTTTATGAAATGTACGAAGATGAAATAGTGTAACGTGAAGCGTATAATACTTTTACTTCTGTGATGACCTTCGTGGAGAAAGAACATTTTATCATATTGCATAATTAGACTATTTTAAGTGCTTAAGTGATTTTTGAGGTGTACTTCTAGGAAGGAGTCTAGCAGTGATTCCTTTTGGTTCGTTGTAACTTGTAAGTATTTGAAGTGTATTGATTTATCTTAAACAATTATAATTTTATTAAATTTGATTATTTACTTTTTCACATCATACAATTATACTAACGAACAGAATAAACGGGTGTTATATATAATACCGAAAGCAAAAAGTTACTACACATTTGACTATATTCATTGAGTAATTCTATCCATATGTTATGACTAACTGTAATTAGTCATTTAGTTTAGTCCTATGATATGCGTATAACGTTGTTCCAATTGGTGGCGTGTTGGTGTTTAAATAAGTTTTTTTATATTCTTTTCTTAACATTGTTTTTTTTTTTAAATATTTTACTTAAATATAATATTGATTTCATTATTGTGCGTTACTCATCCGAGTTTATTAGGGTTAAAAGCCATAATAAACACAAATTATTTGAGGAGAGTGAAAACCACGTGATATCTTAATTTAGAACAAAAATATATGTAATCATTAATTTGTAGCAAATGAAAAAAGTACATGCAATACAAAGAGAATAAAGACGCCATGGTATCAGGTATAAAGACGATTAAAAGGTATCTAATTGCAGTTCTCTGTTTAAACGTGAAAACGAAGTAGCATGTATAATTCATCATGGCGCATGATGATAAAGCATGAATGCATGATATGACGGGATCAAAATTTTGAGACATAGAGGAATGATAAATTAAGGATGGTTTTTTGTTCAAATGTACCAAATTAATTATCACAGAAAGAGCAATCATAATATTAACTTTCATGAGCAGATTATTAGTTATTAGTTGTTTATTAATCCAATTTTGAGATGTAGATGAGTCACAAGCAATGTGTGTGTTCAAACATGTTAAATATGGAGAGGTTTGAAGATTTTATTTTTTTAGTATTTTCTTTGAGTAAATGTTGAATAGGAGCTTAATTAGATATCAAAGGGCATGTGGTCTAGCTACATCAATGTGTGTTGAAAAGATGTGTTTTGTTAGGTGGTTGATTGTTCAAGTCCCAAGGTGGATGCGCATAAATGTGCGCACCATCAAACAACCCCATCGGATTGACCTTTGAAACAACATGAGCATGCACATAATTGTCGGAGGAGTTACCCATGATCTCATGTTCTATGTTTTTGTCTTTTTTCTTCCTTACTAATCCAATCTTCCCCTTCTTGATTTGTTCTTCTTGGAGAGTAACTTGCTAATTGAGTTGGAATCATTGCTGCTTTCATCTCGACTTCCATGCGTCCTCCCCGGGAGACTCCCACTCTTGATAAAGCTGTTATAGCCATGGTCGAGATATTAGAAAATGTCTCACCAAGAATAATGAACAGACCACACAAATGGCGAAAATGGCCAAACAACACCTTAAAACCCTAGATGCCTCCAACACCACCTTCACAACCACCATAGCTACCAACAAGCCTCTTCTTCCTCTTATGGCAACCTTACTTCAACAACCATAACCCCCCCCCCCCCCGAACATAGCCTTTACCGTATAAAATAGTTCTCCCAAACTTCGATGGAACTAACCCTCTGGAATAGATCTTCCAGGCATAAAATTACTTCAATTACACTACAAGATATTGTAGCTAGCAATGGCAGAGACCTTAATTACGGCGACAAGTCGTCGCTATAAATTGATGATTCGTTCGCCCACAATACAGCTAAATCCAGCCATCGATTAACATCCAGATCTAATGGCTGATGTGACATCCGTCACCAAAATAGGTGCGTTGACTTTGACTTTGATTTTGACTTTTGAGCTTGATTTTTGTCATATTTGGGCTTCGTCTTAATTGATTGTTCATTACATTGTTGACCCAAATTTTAGCTTAATGGGCCTATGTTATAATGTTGGGCCTAGGGTTTTTATCATTAAGATGACCATTGGGCTTGTTATCGTACGAAGTCCTGTGCATTGAGCCTAATCAAGGATTTTCTAAAAGGTGAAACATTAAAATTTAAATTAAAACCCATTAATCATACATTCATGGGCTTTGCCTAAAGCCTAGTAAATAAACATGAACGAGTTCAAAAATATAAATTATCAGAATTCCAGGGCATATAATAGCTCGTTGGAACCGTTTTAGCGCACGTAATTTAAAAACTTAAAAATTGATCGACACGGGATTCGAGACGAGATGGATTAGACGAGTCGGGCCAAGGGCCCAAAGGCCCTTGCCCCTCCCTTTGTTGAGGCAGAACCTAGACAAGGGGAATTCCCCCCTTGTTTACTCACTTTCGCAAAAAATTGTTCTCCAAGCTATTCCATATTGCAAACCCTAGCCATCACAACCTAATTTCACTTGTTTCTTCCTTATTCCAATTGAAAATCTGTCTCATTGTGCCATTCTATTGAGTTTCATGATAATCAAGACATTCAAGATCTCATTCTAAGCAAGACTCGTTCATCTTCTAATCTCCGGTAAGAAAAATCGTTCCTTGATGATTTTACTCCTTGATCTACTTTAATTTCGATGATATTCATCATCTAAACACAAAATCATCATATAATATTCTTATATTCTTTGTTTTGGACGTTGGATCATGAAAATCTAGGTGTTACGAGTGTTGGACTCTCTAACCGGTAAAACCCTAATTATTGGACTTTGTATATTCTTTGTATCTATCAAATTTGAGTTGTAATCTTGGATGACCTGTTCATAATTGAAATCTTGGACTTATAAGTTGTTTTTGAAATCATTAATCTTGTTTCTTGAATGGATAGACTTGTTGAACGATCAAAACAACGAATTAATTAATTAATGTTGCAAGCCGGGAGATTAAAATCCAACAAACTGTTTGGACTGAAAATTGGAATAGGACTGAAATTGGAATAATCTAAGTGTTTAATTAAACTTTTGTATAACTAGAACCTGGAATAAACTTTCTTTATATACTCGGGTTGATAATGGTCACGTATTGAAGTTTGGGATGCAAAGGAACAAGACTAATGAACTGGACAGCTTGCTGTCAGGAAAATAAAACATTTTGTACAGGACATAACTTAGTCATAATACGTCCAAATGAGGCAAACTTTGTGTCTAAATTCGAGTTCTATGAGTCCTCTAACTAACCCAAGTGGTCTCGTGTCGTTTCAACATCGTTTACTCTCCCAAACTTGGCAAACAAAACTGAAGGTCAAAACTGACGAATCTGGGCAGCAGATTGGTCTGTATTCATTGAGTCATATCTTTCTCATATTTTATCCAATAGAGATGACTCTTTTTCTGAAGTTTAACTTAAAGTCTTAACTTTCAAATGATACCTTTTATGAAACTATTCGTTACCGTTTCGATCTCCAAACAGTATATACAAAACTGGTGCGCAATCAGATATATGTGCTGAAATATTTTGATAAACTTAAAAATAAGGTTTGAAACTAAATAATCAAATAAAGGAAAGTTTTATATTTAAAAGTTTTTAAATAATTTTTTAAAAGAATAATTTAATAAATTAATATAAAAGTGATAATAAAAACCTTGATGGGCGTTAAGGACTGGGCTGCAAGAATTACATCCGTGTTGGTTATTTTTGTTCTTTAGTAATCTTTTTGTGATTTGTACTTTTAGTGCTTGCTTTGCATATTATGGGATTTGAACTATACCAATTCAAGGTGAGTTTCACGGCCCCCCTTTTTAATGTATTTTACTTGGTGGAAAATCATGCTCATGGTTTTGGATTATGTCATGTCTTAAAGACTATTTTGAGACAATGTATGTGGTTTGAGTCATGGTTTGAGTCTAGATGACCATTCATGAGTTGTACTTGTGCTTGGACTTGTGGTTGTTCTTGTGACTTGGACGTCATAGAGTGGTATTGTTAGTACTAACGGGTTGACACCCCGCCCTTGTCGTCGGTATACTAGTCGTGACTGACTTGCCCTGGGCTTGCCCTTGGGTGAATATAATCCGGGTAATTGGACTTGGACTGATCTTAAACTTGTGATGATATTTTGATTGCTATGTACTCTTACTCACATACAACTTTCTGTACATATTATACACGGCAAACTAAGTGTACTTTTAAACCTGTGAACTCATCAACGTATGTTGACTTTTTAGAGCATGTCTTTTCAGGTAATGAGGCTTAGGTGCTTGGCTGTGGACTTTAGACAAGACTGTTTCTTTGGAGTAGTAGACATTTCATGGGACTTTTGGACTTGTTTTGGGCTTGTTTGTTTTGTTGAATTGTAATTGTTGGTTTTATACTTGGGATTGTTTTGGTACTCGTGCTTCTTTGTTCCTGAATGGAACTTTGGATTATTTATGCATTTATGGTATGACGTTTTGGAATTGACAGTACTTGACACGTGTTCCTATGTGTCGGGTGACGTCATGACCCATTTACGGAGAATACCTTTAGTGATTCTCTTAGACGTAGATGACGGGATCAAAATTTTGAGATGTAGATGAATGATAAATTACATGATTTTAAGGATGGCTTTTTGTTCAAATGTACCAAATTAATTATCATAGAAAGAGCAATCATAATATTAACTTTTATGAGCAGATTATTAGTTATTAGTTGTTTATTAATCCAATTTTGAGATGTAGATAAGTCACAAGCAATGTATGTGTTCAAACATGTTAAATATGGAGAGATTTGAAGATTTTATTTTTTTAGTATTTTCTTTTGAGAAAATGTTGAAGCTTATGGCAACCTTACATCAACAACCATAACCCCCCCCCCCCCCCCATTGAACAATAGCCTTTACCATATAAAATAGTTCTCCCAAACTTCGATGGAACTAACCCTCTGGACTAGATCTTCAGGCATAAATACTTCAATTACACTACAAGAAATATAGCTAGAAATGGCAGTGACCTTAATTACGGCGACAAGTCGTCGCTATAAACCGATGATCGTCGCTCACGATACAGCTAAATCCAGCCATCGATTAGCATCTAGATCTAACGGCTGAATTGTACATAAGGTAATAGTGGCGCCACCATTAGCGGCGACTTGTCGCTGCTATTGCTCTAAATACAAAATCACGGGCCTATTTCCCACCAGCTTCTCATTCTCTACCCTACCTCTCACCCAGATCGATTAGCATCCACTGTTATCAATGATTAGCATACATATCGATTAGCATACACTGTTGTCAACGAGGACTGTTGCATCTCCCTTCACCACCGTCAACAACCACCGCATCTCCCTCTGCCACTATCAATAGGAGTCGTATCACCCTCTACCACCATCAACAGCAGCTGCCATTACCCTTCGCCACCGTCAAGGAGCGCTAGACCGCTGCAGTAGCTCTTTCTCACCCATCTCACGCTCTAGATCTCACCAACATTTAGGTTTGTCGTCTCATTTAAATGATTGAAAAATATTTAGAGTATGCTTGAAAATTGTTTAGATTTCTTAGTTGTTGAAAGTTGTTTAGATATAATTTAAATTATTTGGGCATTTGGTGTTTGCTAGACTAGTTGTTTAGATGGTAAAATTATGTTGGTTGAAGTTTGATTAGATGTTATTTAATTGTGTTATTAGGTAAAAATGTCATGGTTGAAGTTTGATTATATGTTGTTATTTAGCTGTATTATTTTATTAATATTTTTAGTAAATAGGTGTTAATTTAGGTGCTTATTTAGTTAGAAATTGATTAGTAATTAGGTTTAACTTGGTTTATTTTTTACACTTTGAAAAAAGAGAATGGTTATTTGTTGCTATATTTGTTGAAAAATGATTTGATTATATTTTTTAGTTGTGTTATTAGGTAAAAAATGTGTTGGTTGAAGTTTGATTAGATGTTATTTAGTTGTGTTATTAGGTAAAAATGTCTTGGGTGAAGTTTGATTATAAGTTATTATTTAGTTGTATTATTTTGTTAATAGTTTTTAGTAATTAGGTGTTACATTTTAAATTCCAAAGCATGTGTTATATTTTAAGTAATAGTACTTAGTTATAATGAACAATAAAAAGAAATTACTAGAACACTCAAACAAAATGTGACATTTTTTGAACAAATTGCGACAATGTTGCAATTTGTTCAAACAATGTCATATTTCTTTGATTTTCTTAATAATTTTTTATTATTGTGCATTATAGCTTTTAGATTTCGTGACATCATTCTAATCATCATGAGTTTAGAAATACCTGCCCAAAATTGAATTGTTTTAACTATGTGTTGTATATCTTATAATTTTTCAAGACATGATATCACTGTGGATTGTAGTAATACCTCATGGCTAATGTTATGAGTCATGGAGATGATGGCACGGGGGATCCTCCATTTCCTCCATTTGTGTGATAACTGGCAAATTTCAGGCCAAACCCGACCCGACCTAGTCATAATTACACATATCATACTTGATTTTCAATTTTGTTCCATTTATTGAAATCATTTCATGCATTGCAAAATTTCATGCATACATTTCATGCATCGGTGATTCGGCGTAATTACCATCGTAGTACATCCGGCACACACGAACGTTGATGCTAATTAATATATACATACTAATAAATATTTTAAAGTGTCTCAAAGTATTTTAGATCCCAAATTAAATACATTGTAAAAGCTTAAATTTATAAATAAACCTAATCGCGTAAGTTGATATTTTACCTGGTATGAATACTTTTAACACGATTACTAGATACACGATATATCGTTAACATGTCATCAATATTAAAATATATAATATTATATAAGTTCTTATAATATTTTTATGTATTATGAAAAGTAAAAAGTAAAAATATAAAAATATGTAAAAATACCTATAGTGCAAATAAATACCACCCAAATATCCAATACCACTCAAAGTTGAAAAATCAACCCCCTTCCCCATCTCCTAGCCATCCACCATCCCAGCCCCTCAATCCTTCCTCCTTTTCAAGAAAAAGCAAAAGAAAGACATACCAAGTTGGTTGACTTTGGTAAATTTGAGAATTCTCTTTTGGTGATTATCTTTTGAAGTGATTAAAGTGACTTGGTTTTATTACCATTTTGAAACCTGTTTGCCACTCTTGACCGTGAGTTTGCAACAACATCTCAAAAGTACAAAGTTTAAAAAAAGTGAATGACTATAAGTGGGGACATACACTTTACATATCAACCATACCCACATACTACACTCAATTCTCCTCTTCCTTCCTTCAAAATTCGGCCAGGCATCCCCACCACTACTTCATGTGATTTTCAACTCATTTTCTACAAATCTTGGGTGATTCAAGCACCATCGTTGAAGACCAAGTGATTTTGAAGCTTCCAAGCATCCTACAACAAACCTCCATCTTTTCTTGCTTGTTTCTAGTGGAACACTCTCTTTTGTTTATATATCTTTCATTTCATTATATTATTCATTACTAGATCATATGTAACAACGTTCATCCACAAAAGTCTTTCATGTTAAAATGGTGTTTTACCAACAAAGAGTTTCAAGGATTTTACTCATACAAAACATTTTAACATGAACTCAATAATGATTCTTGTTCTTAAAAAATAAATATTCATAGATCCATGACCAAGTTACTAGTTGGTGATTTATAAAAAGCATATAGATTTGTTAAAACTCAAGAGAATCTACAAAAGGGTTATGTTATGGTCATGGGATTTTAACCTTTACAAGTATTATATGAATGCTTATATATATTTTTTAAATTATACTTAGTTTGAGTGGTAATATATTATACAAAAGTGGGTTATAACTTGGTGACATTGACTAAATATACGGAGTATGGTTAAATATATAAATAAACATGAGACTTTAAAAGAGAAAAATATGAACTTCAGAACTAAATATTATATTAGTTTAAAAGAGATGTTAAAATAGTTAGTAGGTGATTTTTAACAAGATAATACATGACTTAGTTATTTTGACATGGACTTAAAATATGAATTTATGAATTTTATAATATTAGTTACTAAATCACTTAAAAATTTGGATAAAGATATGTTGGTAAAATGACTAAATAATTAAGTACTTCATTCAAGGGAACTTAATTTATAATATAATAAAATTATTTAAATGGAGGAAATCCTAACTTAATATGTGCTAAGTTTGATAATAGCTAAATAAAATAAAGGAATAATCCTACTAAGAAAATAATTAAATATTATTTATAAGTTAATATATATTTATGTGGATTGTAAAATATGAAAGCTAGTGATTTTACTTAGATGTCAATATTTTAAATTGTATTCCATTACTATAATACAAATGTTATTTTACCTAAGAAAAATAAGATATTTCAAAACCATGGGTTCTATAATTTCATAAGTAAATTACATAGCTAAATTACTAAACACTTGAGTCACGTCTGGGTCAAGTCAAAATAATATTTAATTACCTAAACAATATGTCAATCTTAAAATACAAGGGTTGTTTACACTTTCAAGTGAAATATAATTTATTAATATTTTCTAAGTAATATATATATTTCACAAATATCCATCTCGTGTCACCACACGGGCGTCGGGTCAAACTTTTTTTGTTATCAAGTATGTGAATGAATAGTTACATGCTCATATTACACGTAGAAGCAATTACTTTGACATAAGTTGCCTTAATGTTTTAGGGTGAACTTAGTTTGGATTTTCTCGAGCACTTGCGATATTACATATTTTCATACTCGACTCACTTCACATGTGAGTTTCACGGGCCCACTTTTACTTATTTTCAATTTGGGGGAGATTACATGCAAATTACTATTTTCATGGACACAATTACTTGTCAATAATTTCACATGTTATATAAGTTGTTACTTACCGTATGTAGTCCCCTGTTGTCGGACCATTAGTTTATTTCCCAAAGCGAGGTAATCATGGATAGTACTATTGGGTTTGACTACCCCCACCCAGGTTAACTACCCTAACCTTGACTGGAAGTCTAAACGGGTGCATTATTAGCCTGTTCACCCTGTGCTTACGGTAGGCACGGGTAGGGGTAATCTATTACAGTTACAGTCTAGCTTCGGTTGCGATGCTTATATAATGTTGTAGAATTGTATGATCGACAATCAAATTATGGAAAGAATTATGGTACACTACACTGTTTACTATTATTTTAGAACATGTGAACTCACCAACTTTATGTTGACATATTTACGTGCATGTTTTCTCAGGTATTTGATAATTGCATCAAGTTAAGCTAACATGGATCACATCGCATTTAGGACCATCCTCTTTTGGACATTTATTTCTGTATTTGTCGAGTTTGGAAAACGACTTGCATTAGTTCCTTTGCTTCCGCAATTTGACTCTGAAAACATTATGTATTTTAAACTTATTTGCAACGTATGTTTCACCGAATCATGTAGTGGTCGATCAATGACTATGATTCCATGATGATCACGCCCCACGGGAAACTGCCGTGGATTGGGGGTATGACAGATTGGTATCAAAGCCATTGGTTATAGGGAATTATGTTGCATCTAGTGGGCCTGGACTATAACCAGGGTTCATTGCATCACATTAGCATTTTATATATTCACGTAACTTATGATAATTGTATTGATGTGTTGCCTTGTTATAGATATGTCATCTGCATCTCGACCTATCTACGTATTCGACTCTGACGAGGAGTACGAGCCCATGTCACTAGCATTGTCTGCAGGATCCACTCTACCCCTCTAATCTTACACACGATGATTTGACCCAGCCGACTTTTCCTACAAAGTAGATACTCCTACTCCTACTTCTGATCCCGCTCCCTCTGACCCTGTCCCTATCCCTGCTCCCGATACCACTAGAGGCTTGCCTGAAGACCATGACTAAGGATTACCCCCTCCTCCTTCAGGCATGGTTTGGTGGATGCACAAACATTCACCCCACGCCACACTACCTTATGAGCTTTTTCCAGGATGCATTCATCGTATTGGCCCCGACATGCCGATGATCATCCCGGCGAACGAGGCTCATTACTACGTCGGGACGATAGTCGGACCCTGTTGTACCACCACCGACCCACAGCCAGCTGACCCTCTTCCCAAGCTAGTAGACCTTACTCCCAAGCTTGTTGATCCTACCCCATTGTCCGACGACACTGAGCTAGTGAATTTTGATTCTGAGTCCACCGACTCCATCTCCCAGACCACTGATACCGAGCCTCTAGGTCCCGACTCAGAGCCTGCTGACTCTACCTCCCAGTCTACTGATCCCATTCCCCACACTGCTGACCAGTCCGTTGATCCCATTCCCCTGCCTGCCGACGCTGATTCTCTCGACCCCACCTCTGATCCTACTGTTATTGCCCTTGTAGCCGCTATTCCCAAGATAGTGGCTACAGATCTCCACCGTGACGTCGCTCCGACTTTACCACCACCATCATATCACAGATATCGGAACCATCATGGAGGTGCACTTTGTGCACACACACCTAGGAAACGGGTCCGTATCCCGATCAGCCCTACTACACCTACTCGTGATCGTACCCCCGAGCATGCGCCTAAAAGGCGAAGGATCGATATCCGCTGATGGGAATGGATGCTGTCACACCCTCAAAATCCATAAGCGGAGTTTTACGGCGAGGCGTGTGAACAAACCAGGATCCTAGTCAATAGTTACTCAGAACGACACTATATGCCACTTTTAAAATAAAACCAACCAAAGTTCAAACTTTAAAACCATGCGGAAGCGTTAAATAAACTAGTAAACCCAAAACGATGAAACATGATTTGAAAATGCGCAAACATACGCGCCCAAGTATTAAGCAAAACCAAAACACGATGTTTAAACATTCTTAACCCAAAACAATGTTTCATAACATGCTGCCAAACACCATGATGCTGACCCGTGTGACGTGCTCCTAGGCAATAGTAACCTTAACCTGAGAATAGCATACTAAAATGTCAACACAATGGTTGGTGAGTTCAAGAGTTTGCGTTTAAATATAAACCAATCAATAGTTTCCAGAGCATAAGTAGTGTATTGCAATAGATAGCTAGTCTATTAACATGAAAATATTAAACATAGTGATTTCGCGATTGAAGCTGACTGTGATAGTTTGTGCCTCCCGTCACGACTTACCAGGTCGTAACGAATATATGTTAGGACAAAATTGCACCCGTTTGACCTCGGGTCGCACAGGTGGGGCTCGTCAAACCCAGTAGTACTACCCAAAATTTCTCCGCTAGTCAATATTAACAATCCGAAAGTGTGAGGACTTTCCATGGTAAACAACACTATATTAATATTATACACACTCATATTTAAAAGCATTTGTGATCAACAGTATGCTATCTCCCCCAAAAGAGATTATGTAAAAAGAGGGGGCAAGAACTCACCTGATACGCGCAAGAATTAACTTAACTTGAAAGAAAGAGGGGAAAGACAACCTTCAAAGGTCACCTAGAACACATGAGTACATAAGTACGTGTACACAGAATCAATATGAAACCCTAAGTGCTCTACAACCCAAAGAACTCAAGGTTTTAGAAGACAAGACACACTTGACCCAATTGACCCGTTTGACCCGTTGGTGACATTTAGGTGAATTTCCATACAAACAAGCATAACAGCCTATCACACATGATTATCATACAAACTGATTACATATAACACTTCATTAACCACATGTACTAATTAGATCATCATACCGCCAGATATCATACAAGTCATGCGAATCTCAAACTATTATCATGCTCATAACATCTATAACACAAATAATACACCATACAAGGATCAAATCACGCATCACATGCCATGTGAAGCCACTCACGACTTCACACCCTAAACCCTGCCAATCCTACTAAGTAGGGGCCTCAGATTCGCACGTGTGTATGATGATCATTAACATACCAATTTTCCATAGCTCATATCATCCAAAATGTTCATTCTTAATCAACCATCAATCAACGAAAGTCCTAGCTTACCTATATGACTCATACCATGATTTTTCCACAAACAGGCCAAAACAGATAATTACCTAAACCAACATCCATTGAATCCACCCAATACATTCTATCACCATAGAACTCATCTATGAACTTACTAGCATGATCCAAATGCTCCTAACATACCATATCATCATATTTAAGAGATTTCACAATTAAAGTTTCCCTTTTGGGAAAGTTCATCCCAAATCCATCAAACACCCAAGACATTCATGAATTCATCATTTACATACCAATTCAAGTCCATGACAATATCTAGACATGATCAACAACATCTAATCATCATGATTCATCAACATTCAACACCAAAAGTTACTATTTTTAGCAATGTATGAACTATAACACATCTTCTTGATTTTCAATTGTTCATATCATCAACCTAGCATCTAATCATCATCACAAACACATCCATAATATTCATACATCATCAAATCACCATATCCATGCAAATAAAGTTAATATTATTAGTAACCTATGAACAACGTATCAAAATCATAGCTTCTTGCATAACGACGTTAACTAGCATCAATCTAACCTAACTAACATAATAACATCAACAAACAACCAAGAATCAACCTTCAATTGCAATATTCGAACTAGGGTTTCGGCCACCATGAAAAATCATTAAAAACATGTAAAAATCTAACCTTTAAACGTGTAATGGCTTGCAATTGATGATTATAACGCGTTGTATAACTTGAAATCGACCAAAACCGAATGGTAATCACTTGTTCTTGCTTGAAATCGCAGGTTTGTGTGTGTTAGAGTGTGTGTCGCGGCCGATGGGTATGTGGGGGCTAGGGTTGGGATTTTTGATTATATTTAATTTATCAATATTACCATTTAAACCCTTGTAATTTACTTTTTATAAAAATTAAGCTTTTAAACTCTTTTTAAAAAGGTTTTTAACTACAATAATAAGCATATAAACTAACAATGATAATTATATATTTTATCTTTATTAGATACAAAACATTCAGATTAAATACACACGTTTCCACGTTACGCGATAAAATTTACAATAAGCATTTAAATCACATAATCACAACTAATAATCAACATAGTAATTATTTGTTTCATATTATTAATTATTATTAAGTCACCAACGTTCAACGACAACTAGTGTGTGCTGCCGACACGTGTATGCAAGACTTAACGGAACTAACAGAGTTTGGTAACGGAAAATTTCGTATTGACTTAGTACCTAGAACTGCTCCGGTAGCACTATCACCATACCGACTAGCACCATCAGAGATGCAAGAGTTGTCTAATCAATTACAAGAATTGTTAGATAAAGGATTCATAAGGCCGAGTTTCTCACCCTGGGGAGCTCCGGTCTTGTTTGTCAAGAAGAAGGATGGATCATTCTGAATGTGCATTGATTATAGGGAATTAAACAAACTCACTATCAAGAATCGGTATCCACTTCCATGAATCTGACTTATTCGATCAAATTCAAGGTTCTAGCTATTACTCGAAGATTGATTCACGTTCGGGATATCACCAATTACGAATCCAAGAGGAGGATGTCCCTAAGACCGCTTTCCGAACTCGTTATGGTCACTACGAGTTCATGGTCATGCCATTTGGGTTAACCAATGCACCAGCCGTATTCATGGATCTTATGAACAGAGTGTGCAAACCCTACTTGGATATATTCGTGATCGCCTTCATCGATGACATTTTGATATATTCATGAATCAGGGATGAGCACGAACAACATTTAAGGTTAATCTTGGAACTACTCAGGAACAAGAAATTGTACGCAAAATTCTCAAAATGCGACTTCTGGATTCGAGAAGTGCAATTTCTCGGGCATGTGGTCAACGAGAAGGGAATACATGTTGACCCATCCAAGATAGAGGCCATTAAGAACTGGGAAGCACCAAGGACGCCGACCGAGGTGCGACGATTCCTAGGTCTTGCAGGTTATTATCGATGCTTTATTGAAAATTTCTCCAAAATAGCCCAACCATTGACGACCTTGACCCAAAAAGATAAGAAGCTTGATTGGGTGATAAGCAGGAAGCAGCGTTTCAATTGTTGAAGCAAAAACTATGTTGTGCACCTATTCTGTCCCTACCGGGGGGAACTGATGGTTTTGTGGTGTACTGCGACGTATCACGACAAGGACTCGGCTATGTTCTAATGCAACACGATAAGGTTATTGCTTACACCTCTCGACAATTGAAAGTGCATGAGAAAAATTACACTACTCACGACCTCGAATTAGGAGCTATCGTTTTTGCACTTAAAATTTGGAGACATTATTTATATGGCACCAAGTGTACTATATTCATTGACCATAAAAGCCTTCAACACATATTCGATCAAAAGGAACTGAACATGAGACAACGCCGGTGGGTTGAGCTACTGAACGACTATGATTGTAAGATCCGTTACCACCCTGGCAAGGCGAATGTTGTAGCAGACGCTTTGAGCAAGAAGGAACGAACCAAAACCTTGCGAGTGCGAGCGTTGGGGATGATGATCCACACTAGTCTAACTACTCAAATTCGAGACGCTCAATCCGAAGCACTAAAAGAACAAAATTTGAAGGAGGAATCTCTTCGTGGAATGGATAAACAATTTGAGATCAAGACTGATGGAACTCGCTACTTCATGAACCGAATTTGGGTACCAAATTTTGGAAACTTTAGGGATCTTGTGATGAACGAGGCATACAAATCCAGATACTACATCTACCCAGGCTTTGATAAGATGTATCAGGACCTGAAGGAGTTATATTAGTGGCCTAACATGAAAGCTGACATAGCCATCTATGTTAGCAAGTGCCTCACATATTCAAAGGTTAAGGCTGAATATCATAAGCCATCAGGACTACTGCACCAACCAGAAATTCCACTATGGAAATGGGAACAGATCTCTATGGACTTATAACAAACTACCAAGACATCCACCGGGTGTGATACGATCTGGGTAATTGTAGACCGACTAACGAAGTCTGCACATTTCCTACCAATTAAGGAAACTGATAAAATGGAAAGGCTGACCAGGATCTACCTCAAGGAGGTTATCTCAAGACATGGTGTGCCAATCTCCATTATCTCTGATCGAGATAGTCGATTCACCTCTAGATTTTGGAAATCATTACAAAAAGCCTTGGGTACTCGATTGGATATGAGTACCGCATACCACCCCTAAACAGATGGTCAGAGCGAAAGGACTATCCAAACATTGGAAGACATGCTTAAAGCTTCTGTGATAGACTTCGGACACCATTGGGATATTCACCTAGCTTTAGCTGAATTTTCTTACAATAATAATTATCACACTAGTATCAAGGCTGCACCATTTGAAGCATTATACGGAAGGAAGTGTCGATCACCATTGTGTTGGACTGAGGTAGGTGATAGCCAACTTAATGGTCCTGAGATCATACACGAGACCACAAAAAAGATCACTCAGATTCGAAACCGACTCAAAGCCGCGCGTGACCGTCAGAAAAGTTACGCTGATGTGAGACGCAAACCATTTGAATTCCAGGTAGGAGATAATGTTCTACTTAAAGTCTCATCGTGAAAAGGGGTTATTCATTTTGGTAAACTTGGTAAGCTAAACCCTAGATACATTGAACCATTCGAAATCCTAACAAGGATTGGTCCTGTAGCTTACAAACTCAAACTACCACAAGAACTTAGTAGTGTTCATGAAACTTTTCATGTGTCAAATCTGAAGAAGTGCTTATCAGATGAAACCTTAATTATACAACTTGACGAGGTTTAGATCGATGAACAACTCCATTTTATTGAGAAACCGGTGGATATCATGGATCAAGAGGTAAAGAGAATGAAACGAAGTCGCATCCCTGTAGTGAAGGTTCGGTGGAATTCCAGATGAGGACCCGAATTTACTTGGAAATGCGAAGACCAGTAGAAACTAAAATACCCTTACTTGTTTGAAACCCTAGCGACTACGGAAGACACTAGCTGAATTTCGGGACGAAATTCTTTCTAACATGGGGAATATGTGACAACCGGCAAATTTCAGGTCAATACTCGACCCCGACCTAGACATAATTACACATATCATACTGGATTTTCATTTTTTTTCCATTTATTAAAATCATTTCATGCATTGCAAAATTTCATGCATACATTTCATGCATCGGTGATTCGGCGTAATTACCATTTTCACATGTAGTACATCCGGCACACACGAACGTTGGTGCTAATTAATATATATATACTAATAAATATTTTAAAGTGTCTCAAAGTATTTTAGATCCCAAATTAAATACATTGTAAAAGCTTAAATTATAAATAAACCTAATCGCGTAAGTTGATATTTTACCTGGTATGAATACTTTTAACGCGATTACTAGATACACGATATATCGTTAACATGTCATCAATATTAAAATATATAATATTATATAAGTTCTTATAATATTTTTATGTATTATGAAAAGTAAAAAGTAAAAATATAAAAATATGTAAAAATACCTATAGTGCAACAAATACCACCCAAATATCCAATACCACTCAAAAGTTGAAAAATCAACCCCCTTCCCCATCTCCTAGCGGTCCACCACCCCAGCCCCCTTAATCCTTCCTCCTTTTCAAGAAAAAGCAAAGAAAAGACATTACCAAGTTGGTTGACTTTGGTAAATTTGAGAATTTTCTTTTGGTGATTATCTTTTTGAAGTGATTAAAGTGACTTGGTTCTATTACCACTTTGAAACCTGTTTTCCCACTCTTGACCTGTGAGTTTGCAACAACATCTCAAAAGTACCAAGTTTAAAAAAAGTGAATGACTATAAGTGGGGATATACACTTTACATATCAACCATACCCACATACTACACTCAATTCTCCTCTTCCTTCCTTCAAAATTCGGCCAAGGCATCCCCACCACCACTTCATGTGATTTTCAACTCATTTTCTACAAATCTTGGGTGATTCAAGCACCATCGTTGAAGACCAAGTGATTTTTGAAGCTTCCAAGCATCCTACAACAACCCTTCCATCTTTTCTTGCTTGTTTTTAGTGAAACACTCTCTTTTTTTATATATCTTTCATTTCATTATATTATTCATCTACTAGATCATATGTAACAACGTTCATCCACAAAAGTCTTTCATGTTAAAAATGGTGTTTTTACCAACAAAGAGTTTCAAGGATTTTACTTCATACAAAACATTTTAACATGAACTCAATAATGATTCTTGTTCTTAAAAAATAAATATTCATAGATCCATGTTTGACCAAGCTACTAGTTGGCGATTTTATAAAAAGTCATATAGATTTGTTAAAACTCAAGAGAATCTACAAAAGGGTTATGTTATGGTCATGGGATTTTAAACATTTACAAGTATTATTATGAATGCTTATATATATTTTTTAAGTTATACTTAGTTAGTGAGTGGTAATATATTATTACAAAAGTGGGTTATAACTTGGTGACAATTTGACCAAATATACGAGTATGGTTAAATATATATATATAAACATGAGACTTTAAAAGAGAAAAATATGAACTTCAGGACTATATTATGTTGGTTTAAAAGAGATGTTAAAATGGTTAGTAGGTGACTTTTAACAAGATAACACATGACTTAGTTATTTTGACATGAGACTTAAAATATGAATTTATGAATTTTATAATATTAGTTACTAGATCACTTAAAAATTTGGATACAGATATGTTGGTAAAATGACTAAATTAGTTAAGTACTTCATTCAGGGGAACTTAAATTTATAATATAATAAAATCACTTAAATGGAGGAAATCCTAACTTAATATGTGCTAAGTTTCATAATAGCTAAATAAAATAAAGGAATAATCCTACTAAGAAAATAATTAAATAATTATTTTATAATTTAATATATATTTATTCGTGGATTGTAAAAATATAAAAGCTAGTGATTTTACTTAGATGTCAATATTTCAAATTGTATTTCAATTACTATAATACAATTGTTATTTTACCTAAGAAAAATAAGATTATTTCAAAACTCTGGTTTCTGTAATTTGATAAGTAAATTACATAGCTAAATTACTAAACACTTGAGTCACGTCTCGGGTCGAGTCAAAATAATATTTAATTACCTAAATAATATGTCAATCTTAAAATACAAGGGTTTGTGTACACTTTCAAGTGAAATATAATTTATTAATATTTTCTAAGTAATATATATATTTCACAAATATCCATCTTGTGTCGCCAACGGGTCGTCGGGTCAAACCTTTTTTTGTTACTAAGTATGTGGATGAAACAGTTACATGCTCACATTACACGTAGGAGCAATTACTTAAAGATAAGTTGCCTTTGTTGTTTTAGGTTGAACTTAGTTTGGATTTTCCCGAGCACTTGCGATACTTATAGATTTTCATACTTGACTCACTTCACAAGTGAGTTTCACGGCCCCATTTTTACTTATTTTCAATTTGGGGGAGATTACATACAAATTACTACTTTTATGGATACAATTACTTGTCAATGGTTTTACATGTTATATAAGTTGTTACTTATCGTATGAAGTCCCCGGTTATCGGACCGTTAGTTTATTTTTCAAAGCGAGGTAATCATGAATAGTACTATTGGATTTGACTACCCCCACCTGGGTTAATTACCTAACCTTGACTGGAGGTCTAAACGGGTGCATTATTAGCTTGTTCACCCTGTGCTTACGGTAGGCACAGGTAGGGGCAATCTATTACAGTTACAGTCTAGCTTCGATTGCGATGCTTATATAATGTTGTAGAATTTTATGATCGACAATCAAATCATGGAAAGAATTGTAGTCCATTACACTGTTTACTATTACTTTAGAACCTGTGAACTCACCAACTTTATGTTAACATATTTCCGTGTATGTTTTCTCAGGTATTTGATAATTGCATCAAGTTAAGCTAACATGGATCACATCACATTTAGGACCATCCTCTTTTGGACATTTATTTTTGTATTTGTAGAGTTTGGAAAACGACTTGCATTAGTTCCTTTGTTTCCGCAATTTGACTCTGAAAACATTATGTATTTTAAACTTATTTGCAACTTATGTTTCACCGAATCATGTAGTGGTCGATCAATGACTATGATTCCATGATGATCACGCCCCGCGGGAAACTGCCGTGGATTGGGGGTGTGACAATTTGTGGTCCTAGAAGTCATGAGTTAGATGGTAATTGTTATTATAATTATATATTTAATATGTTTATTCATTGATTATTATTATATATTGTAACGAATGAATTTTTATTATAATTGCCGGTACATCTTCCCGAAAACAAAATAAATCGTCAACAACAAAAATACACAAACCATGGAGGAACTGCTACATATAGTAGTTATTATTAAAGAAGGTAATGCTTTAAATTATATGTTAAACAGAATAAGAGAAGACTTGAGACGTTTAATGATGCTCATACCGGTAAAGATGGGACCTTTAATAGCAAGATAGCAGAGCGATAATATGTAAGTATTTCTATAAAGTATAGTTTTCAAATATATATATATATATATATATATATATATATATATATATATATATATATATATATATATATATATATATGTATGAATGTATAAATATGTTGTTTGTTAACTAATACATAACCAATTAAAGGAAAGGGTTAATGAGCTAACTCAATCCCAAAATGAAGAAAGTGATTCGTTAACGCCGAATGAAATCGATGTTTTTGACTTGGTATTAGGACAACGACGTGGACATATCAGGGGGATTGGGCGTAAACCATCATCATTGTAGGGTCGACTTTTTTTGTTAATGAGCAGGAACAAACACATTAGTCATTTACATAGGTAATTGTATCATAGTGAGTTTAGGTTATTTTGACTCTTTATTGTTAAAATAAACTTTTAGTTTAAACGGGTCAAAACGGGTTAGGATGATCCAAAAACACATGATATATTTAGAAATATTTTAATTTGAGTTTAAACGAGTAAAAATGACTTAAAATTGGATGTGTTAATATCATAATGGGTCGAAATCACATAATTTGAGTTAAAAAGTTTATCTTCTAGTATAAACGGGTCAAAGACACTTACTATACTTATGGATGTGTAATATATATACTTTCTCAAAATACAACAACTTATAATGGATATTTTATTTTGTAGGCTCAAATTAAAAGTTTGTTTCAAGATCCGAATTTTATGTCACAACTTACACAGTTTATTGCTTCGCAAAAGGCTACAAATCAAACCGACGAAGATGATTAGGACGATGGGGATGAATAGCGTATCAGATTACAAGTTTATGTTTGTTTTTCAGTAGTTTTATGTTTTAATCAAACAATATATTTAATCTACTTACTTAACGTTTATGTACGTGTGAACATTGTATGTCATTTATGAACACTAGTGTATTTTGTGTTATTTGAAAATCTGGATTAGATGTATAATTGGTTGGTTTGTAAAACTAGAAACAAAAAAATATATTTTTTTAAAATGAGCAATAGAACCTTTAGCAACGACATCATTAGTGGTGACTTATTAGCGGTGATTTTTTTATCATTAGCGACTAATTAATAGCAGCGACACATTAGCACTAATGATTTTCTATTTAATGATTTTCTATTTTAGGCCTTATACTTATGAGAACCATGAGGCTACATTTTTTAAACTCTGACAAACAACCACGGTTGCAACCTACCAAGCAGAGTTCGAATGGGTAAGAAATCAAGTCACGGGTCTCTTCTCACAAACCATCAAGAACTGCTTCACCTTGGGTCTCAAACATGATATATAAGCAAAACTTGTCATTCACAACCCACCAACATTATATGATACATGTCTTATTGTGGCGCTCATAGAAGATAAACTTTCATCCATCCCAAACCAAAGTCACAATACCAAACTAAATCCCATTCCCCAATAACCTTCGCTACAACCACATCACCCAATAACACACACATGCTTCTTCCCACTCCACACAAGCAGCCCCCAACAATCCCCTTCACTTAACTATCAACCGAAGAATTAAAGAAATGAAATGGCTAATAGATTACAAATATCACCAACCCTTTAGAAACAACCACCAAAACGGACGATCTAAGACACCAATGGCACAATTTCTAGCATTATCACATGCAACTTTTTCTAGGTCGCAATGCATATTTTAAACATTTTACATCTTAATTCTTATTGTGAATAATCAAAATCTGGTTAAGTTTATAAAAAACAAACACTTTCACAAACAAATGCATGTAATTATCAATAAGAGTTAATTATGTAGATAACCTCTGTGATTTGATGAACTTAATAATTCTAGATACTAATATTTTTAGTAACAAAATTGGGGTTTATGCTTTTAATTTTGTAATAAGTTTGAGTATATGACTAACTTTCGTTAACTTTTATGTTAACTTAGGGTATAATGACCAAAATACCCTTTTATAACTAAAAGGATCATCTATATAATTAGAGGGACCATTTGTGTAAAACTTAGTATGTATATACATACATATATAGGAGAGTGATCAAATGAAAACCATGTTTATAATTGAAAACCGTGAAAACCACCACTACCCAATCATATAATTTATAATTGATTCAACCTTTTAATTGTTTAAAGTATATTTGCGTAAACTTCAACCTTATTTTTGGAGGTCATTATATAATTTTTAGTTTAAACTCCAAGGAAGGATAACGATGACGAAACGACTTACGTATACGTAACTTGTATGAGTTACATGTACGTAACTCATAGTTGTACACTTGGTAGCATGTACTTACATATACATAACCACTACATATACGTAACTCTTAGTTATACATTTTGTAAACATACTTACATATATGTAACCTGTAGTTTGTATGGTTTTATTAATAACATGATTTTCAAAAGATCCCTCCCCATATATATATATATATATATATATATATATATATATATATATATATATATATATATATATATATATATATATATATATATATATATATATATATAACTGTCATAGTCAATATTGTATTGTATTATTTTCTTAATTAGTTCCCTAGAATTATGCCTAATTATTTGCTTTCATCCTATGTGTGTGTGTGTATATATATATATCAGAAGAAAGCAACAAATTGATCACCACCGGCGGTGACCACCACTACCAGTATGATTTTGTGTTGTTAGATCCACCATGTTTTCAAATTCGAACACAGGAGTGACAAATACTAAGGGTTTTGACGACGAATTTACAGCTGAAAAAGAGACACCTTTAACTTTTAATGTTGGTTTGAAAGAGTAATTGATGGTATCCTGGTGGTGCTTGGTTGGTAGTGGTGGTTTGCGTGGTTAAGGTGGCGGTGATGTGGATCCATGCAAAGTAGAAGGACAATGTAGGAGGTGGGTTTTATTTAATTTATCGTAAATTTAAAATAAAACTTGTAACAAAATTTTCAAAATTATTATATTATTTAGTAAAAGACTCAAATGGTCCCTCTACTTGTATTTGTCATTTTGTTTTTTCAAAAGGGTTAAATAGTCCTTTTACTTATATTTAATAATTTTTTTTAATAAAAGTTAGTTTTAGACTGCAAACTTATTACAAAACTAAAAGTAGAAGCACTAAACTTTTTATTTAGAAAAGTTAGTACCTAAACTTTTAATTTTCATCAAAACATAAAGACTATCTATGAAATTTACTTTAGTAATAATTACCACCAAAATCAACAAACAACCAAAATGTATATTTAATCAAATTTTACTACCAAGAACAAGCTACTAATCCCCTAAGCAACAAACATTATGCTCATAGCATATGTCTGGATTCATACATATTTTAATACTAACCCTATATCCGAATACTACTATGCTTTAATGTCAAATGTCATAGAGAAGGACATATGTTAACAAAATGAGCAACATTAGATGGAAAAAAGCGATGCAAAAGCGGAAAGAATTACCTTTTGTATTCATTGAGGTAGGAAGGATCGAATTGCTTTAAAAGAAAAACTAGAAAATGAAAATCTCTAAAGAGGATGGTTGAAACAAGTATTAAGTAGGTGAACAAAAGTGAAACCAAGATGAATCCGCTTCAAAGATGAACGGGCTTGATGGAATCAAGCTCCGACAATGAAGAAGGAATGAAGTGGTGTAAGTTTCGAAGGGAATTGCATAAGAATTGTTTTTGATGAGGTCAAGAATAGGAGGCACAAAGAGAGACAGAAAGTATTAGGTCTAATTTGTTTTATCACCGATATGTGATTTTACTATTTTAGCATAGTGCATCACTTACATGTACTTAAGCATTAAAAGCACAAGGGTGGTGGGGGCATATGAGGGTAAATATAATTGATCTTGTGTTTTTAGCATTGGAAGTAATTCTTGGTCGAAAACATGCAATGGCGAAAAAATGTAATCGCCTTGCGATTTTTTAGATGAAAATAATGGGGGAGGTAGTTTTGATGTTTTCTTATTTAAATTATTTAATGTTTTATTTTTTAAAAGTCTAGTTTAAAAATATTAACTTTTAGCTTTAATTTTATAATAGAAATAAAAACACAAGTTCGGTAGTTTAAGGTAGTGCCGCCACCAATTACGATACTTGGAGGAGGATTTGAGTAAAATTGAGATGACATATTCTCATCAGTTGGTACCTAGGTTACTTAAGGTTAGATGAGGATAGTGCCTCTCCATCTTATGCATTACTGTAATGTTACTATTTGTAATTATAATAGTAAAATCTTATAGATTAAATTCTGTTCGAGAAAAAAAATATCTTATAACAATTATGGGCCTTAAATATTAGGCCTTAAAGAGGCCCCTTAATTTTATGTATACTTTGGGCCCGTCTTGTATACATTTTTTCAAAAATGTTTTTTCATAGTTTAAAAAACTTGAGGAGGTCCATCTATTTTTTATCCCATTAAATGGAATTTCTTCACTAGTCTCTGCAATCAACACTGCTCAACCAATAATGTCATGACTACAATACAAAAACAAAATACGTTAAAAGTACAAATTTCATTACAATAATTACAATTAACATAACATTGTTACTACACTGATGTGATCATAACAACATAAAATAATATCACTTACTTATAAACCATTCATAGATATACTATCATTTCGAAATCCATGTAAAATAGTAGAAACAATGTATTTCTGTCAATTGTTAAACGTGTTACACACACGTCTAATCTCTCCCTTTTTAGGGTTTGTCTTAACTCCAATGCTACCCATTTTTACCATGGAGTTAACAAAATCCGCTTCAAAGGAGGGTCTGACTGATTGATTAACAAACCTGAAATACGAGTCCACAACTTGTTTGGTCACCGGATCATCCATGAGCTTTGCATCAGATTGTAGCACTGCAAAGCCGCTCCTAACGTTCTCTAGGATTTGAATGTCAAAGGTGTCGCCACTATTATGATCTATCGGCAACCTGAAGTTTATGTCACCGTTTGGAGGGCAAGTTTCCATCAGTTCCGGAAGGAAATCCTTATCTATACTCGGGTCTGGACCCCCACGGGGCGATGAATTGTAGAGCCGGTCCATAAGGAAGAAGCACGCGGTTGTACCAATCGTATGTGCACCTAAAGTTGTCATCATTAAGAAAACAAATAAAAAACTCATTATACAAAAGTATGAATATTTACTTAATTCTCTCGTTAGTGTATTTGACATTTGGTGTCAAAACAAATACTTCAGCTGAAAATATCCTATAAAAACTTTGCATGTACTTGCTATACATGAACGTTGTTTAGCTTGAAAAATGATAAGACCAACGTGTTTATTAACCTATTGTCCACAACCTTAGGTTTTTAGTCATTGGACCATCCAAGTACCACTTTGATCAATGTAAAATATCAAGTATTTTTCAAACAAAAATCCATTTTTTATATAATTTGTATAAAGTGAGAGTGTAATTATCACAGAAGAATAATTAACACTCACGCAGAGGTGTAATTATCTCTTAATGGTACTTGATTATTCCACAGCTGTGTGATAATTATCACTCAAATGTTAAATCATGTTGTATGATCATAATATCAACCCCTCTTTGTATATTTTATACGAAGAATTAGCTTTGTATTTTCTCTTTAAAACTAGAAAATTGTATTATGAGAATGCTCTCCACAAGCATCAATAAGGTAATTACTAGATTTCTACATTTTATTGGTGGATGAAAAATGTTAGAAAACTTCAAGTTCATACATCTCAAAATGTCTACCAACTATAAATGATCATTAAATCTGCATGGGATGTAGATACATAGATACATATGCTATTACATATACATACACAGAGAGTGGAGAGAGAGTACCACTGAGAACCACAAGGTCTTTATCATTAAGCCCTTTCTCAAAGAACTTGTGTTTCAGAAGCTGAATTGAGTCTCTAAAATCAGGCATCCTACCAGCCAATGTTTTGTTTGAAACAAATCCATCTCTTCTACCAGTTTCAACATCATAATTTGGTCCAAAACTCTACCATCCAAACACACAAAAAGTTGTAATTGTGCTACAATATATAGCGTGACACACAAAAATAAAAAAGAGCAAAAGCAATGGCATACAAAAGCAACAGCATCTCTAGCAGCAATGGCAACAATGTCGGCACAAGAAACCACACCCGGGCACACGAACTCCAACTGAGCTTTCGCACTCTCGATCACATCAAAACCCCTCAATCCTTGATGCCTAACCGCTAGTTTTTCTGAAATCGGCCCGTTATCTATCAGAATCGAACCATCACAACCCTGAAACTCAACTGAATCATCATAAAAGTCATATAAAACCTATAAATTTATGTGCTTTTAGAGTTAAAGACATTAAAGAACCTGAACAAAACAGTCATGGAAGTGAAGCCTGAGCAAGAAAGCAGGAACTCGCGGGTTGAACTCGGTTGCATCCCTTACAAAACTACGAACAATGGATTCTGCATCTGGGCATGTTTTGCTGTAAAACCCTACTTTCAGACGAGCTTCTGATAACCCAATGAATATATAATATATAATCATGGATAACATTATTATTATCATGTTATTCATTCTTACTATACTGTGTGTGTGTGAGTTCTGGTGAAGAATGGTTGTATACTAGAGAAATAAGGGTGCACTTAATAACTAAGAAGAATTGAAAGAGTTGTGTTAATCAAACCAAATGTTCTATCTTAGATAACTTGATTAAAATAAGGCGTATGAAAATGATTTAATAACATTATAAATGTAATAAATATACGATTCATTATCGTTGGTTAAAAAAAACAAACTATCTAGTAAAATTTGACGTGTAAAAAAATTACTATTAAAATTTAAGAGCATGTGAGATAACAAGAAACCTTTCTTCTACAATATGACAAAGAGGGTGCTTACAGTACAAAATGTGGCCCATAATAAAAAAACAACTAAAATTTTCAAAAGTGTAGATATTTGCAAATGATGAAACTTACTTATGAGCATTTATGTACAATCGATGACTACCATTTGTGTACAATTTGTTACAGCTGAAAGTTAATTACATGTTATTTAGGTAAATTTAGTAATTTCACATTTGCATCCCAAATAACGAATGATTCATTTTTGTTCTCACTGGATCATACCTGTTTTTCATTTATTTCTGATCTCACCCTATTTTTCTAGTTTCTATTTAATTATCGTCTATTTTTACGTAAAAGAAAACGCAGTGACATTTTAAGTAATGGCCGGTTCAGTAAATCTTTATGAGTATCAGAAAAATAGATGGTAGCTATTATGAGAGGTAGTAATTTTTTTCAAATGTTTATATTTGAGTAACGTATAGCTAGGTGTATTATTTAGTTAAGTAACTAGTAGTATGCCCCCCGCATTGTGGTGGGGTGCGTAAAACCGTGTCAAGTAACACCAACGTCACATTACCGTAAGTGACCGTCAACACCGGAAAACTCGTATTAGAAAAGAAATAAAAAAGAAAAAACAAACGGAAAGTAGACGTAAAAATATTGAACCACAGACATGAAAAGTAAAAGCATAAAAAAACAATAACTAAGTCAATATAGAACCCCGCACGTTGCAACTGGGTCCTTAAAGGGGAAAAATGGGCGTAACAGCGTTGAAACACACACGTTACAACGTGTTAACTCTTAAATTTTAGACCGAAATGTAAAACGAAAAATTTACAAAAGAATGAAAAGTAATAGGGATCAAAGTTGAATTGAAAACTTGTAGGTTAAATGGTAAAATATATGAAAGTATTGGGTTTACAATAAAAAATTATGAAAAAAACAAACAAAAGATATGTATAACTTTTAATGATATGTATAACTTTTAATGCTAATGGTACAACTCCTAATCCATAAAAGAAGTTGATAATTATTATTATTATATAAATTCTTTTTATCTTTTAGCCTTGAGTGATATACTGGACAAACATGGAGGTGCAAAACTCTGGACGAAACCGTGGTACACCAGCTAGCCAGCTATTTATATCAGAATGGTATAATCCTTCATCGTATATACAATTTTAAGACGTAAAATTGGTTTCAAATACCGCATGGTTCTTTTAGCCCAGAGAGGTGCCCGCGTGTTGTGACGGACTAGCGGGAAACACAACACCCTAACATAGAGACTGATAAAGTATTAAACAATTAATTGATGAACAATTATATAATTGTTAATTTTAATATTGAATAAAAGTTTATAAATTAAACTAAACTAGGCGTTTTCACCGACAACGCGCATTGCGCGTTTGATGGACCGGGCTCTCAATGGGCGTCATGTTCCCGGCTGCTTACCATAAATGACAGACACGCCAAAACAACTGACACTTTTGTTGGTGTACTATCACAACCCTGATAAAGAAGAAACACAAATATTACCATTGCCGTTGGTAACTCACAACCACAACTCCCTCTCTCTCTTAAGCACCAACAAAGGAAACCCACATTGTCATCAGATCAAACGACCATATATATTGCATTAGGTTGTTGTACAATAAGCACAATAGGTAGTAAGCATGCAATGGTAAGTTGCACCCATAGCATAAATAGTTGTACATCGACGAACATTTTGTCAGAGAGAAGAGGCCACCGATGGCACAACAGCAGACGAAAACAAAAGCTGAAAACTATTGTCGTCGGTATCTCAAAACCCCAACTCCCTCTCTCTAAATCTTCAACTCAGGAACCAAGAAATCAACATCCTTCTCGGATCAAATTGACACATATATTGCATCACTTTGTTGTACCATAAGCATAACAGGTAGTAATCATGCAATATCAAGCTATACACATAGCATAAACAGTTATACATTAACATTATTCATTCAAGTTACTTTATTAACATAATATAATATATGAAATCATATATACAATAAATCGATTTTAAGAATTTAGTCTAATAGAGATAGATTGTTTACTTATTTAGATTTCTAAAGAAATTTTATTATTAATTATAATAACTACAGAATTAAAGTTGTAGTTTAACTGATAATCATTATATTCTGTTGTTTTTCATTTAATCATATAACTGACATGTGTATAAAAAAAAAATAACCTAGTTAAATTCATAAAAATTTTACCCCATTAAACTTCTAAAGGTTAATGTAAAAATAAGATCATTTCCATTTTCAAATGTATATTAATATAGTGTGTATGTATAAGTATATGTGTGTGTAATATTATAAACCAAATTATAATAAACATTAAACTATTATCTAAAATATAAATATAACGATTATTACTGATAAACATGTATTCACTTTTAGTATTCATGCCTAATTAATATTATTCCTTCAAATATAAATAATGAATATTATGAGATTAATTGTATTAATTATTTCTCTAAATAATTATCAATATAGCACCTTTTACGGTAATACGTTTAAACCATTTAAGCATATTTATTAATTACCGCTGTTTGTTTTGTGACCTTTTAGATCAAACATCCCTAGTTGCGTTGCATTATGTTGCTACTTGTGCATACAAGTTCAACAATAATCACTGTTGTTTGTAGTTGCCAAGATCCTACTACTGTTGGAGCTTATGCAAGTCAGACATAAAAAAAGAATAGAACGCACACCTGTAAAGAGAACTAAGGGTTTATGAATTGACTGATGTGGTTCTTGGGATAATAGCACAAATGTAGCATGGTGAGTGAATGGAGTGGGAGTGAGTTGGTTTTGGGATGGGGGTTGAATCTTGAAACTACAGCTATAAATTGAATTGTAGCTATAGGTCCGTAACTACTCAATTTTAATAGCTTAGATTAATACTTGGTTTGATCCGAGAGTTTTTTTTTTAAAATGATGTAGTTGAGAAAGTTATTTATTAAAATGGTGTAGTTAGAAAATTATTTATTAAAATAGTGTAATTTTAAAACTTTATTGATTCCCTCTCTTATATTTATTGGCTATTTTATCAAAAATTTCTTTATTGTTTTTTTATTCTTCTAAGGATGATATCTTTAATTTTTAGAAATATTTATTAAATAGAACTTTTTTTTGTTTTTGCGAAATATTTTTTAATTTATTTTTAAAATGTAAAAAAAATTAAGTGTTTAATCATTATATATAAGCTATGTCGGTTGTGTGGTAACTACTTTTTTAATATTTTTTGAATTTTTTTTGCTTAACTACGTTTATAAACAAACAAATTAACATTATTTCTTTTAACACATCTAATGTTGAATCATATTTCTTTTTGTTTCTATTGCTTTTTGTTTCTAGCTTTTAAGCATGACTGTGAGATGCAGTAAAAAAATGCAAACAAAGAAGATCAACTCATATGCATATGAATAAAACATAATTTTTTTGTTTTAATAATTTTCTTGGCTTTCAGATATTTTAGATTATGTTTTCATATTGCCTTTATTACTATTTTTGAAATGAAATGGGTTCAACAATAAATAAGAATATAGATGTATTTAAATTTATTCTTTTTTCACATATTATTGTATTTGCTTGTTTTAAGTGTTTCTATAAAATAAACTCAAATAACCAACTTTTAGTTTGATTTTCGAAGAGAATTTAATTTATAAGCAATCTATTACAAATGTATAAGTTTATCTTGATGATATAATGTATCAAACTTATGTTGCGTTTTATTCTAATGGTCTATTATCATTATTAACTAAACATAAATATATTTAAAATTTACAGATCGTAATGCAACATTTGTAAACTTTTGTATACATTATAAAATTATATAAAAACTATTACATAAAGCCGTGTATTACATGGGTTTATAACCTAGTATATAACCATAAAACATTTTCAAAAATCATTTTTTAAAAGATTCTAAAATAAACTAAAAAAATATAAATGATAAACATTCAATCTGAAAATTAAATATATCATCCAAAGAGAATTAAAAATATTAAAAAAACCTTTAGTAAAGTAGCCAATAAAAACAAGTGAGAGAATCAATAAAATTTTAAAACTACACTATTTTAGTAAATAATTTTTAAATTACACCATTTTGATAAATAATTTTACCACCTACACCATTTTGGGAAAAAACTTCTTGATCCACCACTTAGAAATTAACAATACGAACATTAGATGGACTCATTGAATTTAATATCAATATCTTTATCTTTATTTTTACTACTATATAATATAAAACTTTATGACAAATTAGTAATTTTTTATTTATTTTAAGACACCATATGAAAAGTCATAGTGTATCCATGCTTCTATATTTAGATTTATTTCATATTTACCCTTTATTTGATAAAAGTTTTTACTTTTAACATATTTTCTTTTGATTGATAAGAGTTTTTACTTTTAACATATATGTTTTAATTGATATTTATGTCCTAGCAAAAATTATATATTCAGCAATAGTATCACAACGAATCGTCAAAGCATGTGTATATAATCAAACGAATAGTCAAAAGCATGTGTAAATATCAACTATCATTGTGACATGTCTATGCCATTAAAATCATAAAACTAAAATAACTCAAAAAACTATAATTGTGGAGTTCTCGTATACGTTTAAAATTGAATTGCGGCAAAGCGCGGGTCTAATCTGCTAGTTGATGTGTGTAAACTATATATATATATATTTTTAGTAAGGATTTTTTCACACAATTGAGTTTTTATTTAAGAAACGATTACCACTCTTAAACCAACTACACACAATAGGAAAGTGCACTTATCGCATAGTAGTATAGTCTTAGGCAAGAATCGAGTATCGATCCGTGAACACGAGAGCTCCTGATACTAAGTCTTTGTCATTATCTAACCGATAAACGATAAATTGTAAATATTATGATTAACAAAATTAACTAACAACTAGACTAATTGAATTAAGTAAACAAAGATGAAGATAATAAATCAATGGAATATATCACTTAGACTTCGAATCTGCTTAGCACAACAATGACAATATGCATGAACCTATGCTGAGATCATCTTCTACACATGTAACATGGATGTAAACTAGACTCCTGTCAAGGTTATCTAATTTATATAACTCGTTGGAAAGCTAAAACGATAAAAACATAATAGCCACCTAAAGTTATGTCATGAAGACCCAATGATATTATTAAGCCAAAGTTGAAGATGGTTAGGACCCCGTCAAGGATACCAAACCCACAAATATTTGGAAAGTTAACATGATGAACACATGGTAACCATCTCAATTCGCGTAATGTAACAATAGCTATGTAAATCTTTCAATTTATGAATGTCCTAACATGAATACATGAACAATAAGTTTGCGAATTATCTACGGCTACACATAAACAAAGCTAGGAGAAATTCATAACAAATACAAAGGTTTTCACAAACTCATGTATAAGAACGCACACTTGTTCAACATTAGTAAATATTCAACCCTCATTTACTATTCCAAGTTAAATGTCATAAACCACACACTAGAATATGCAATTCATGAATAGGCCTTCTAAGACACATGGTTTTCCAACATAATGTGGTTATAACACCTACAAGATTCAACATTTCATCAAGTCAAGCAAGCACACACTATCATTAAAAGACGTTCATAGCTTTGAAATAAACATTGACATAATCATCACCAAAGATTGCATACACCAAGTCAAAGTATGCTAAGCTTCATCTAATCTAAGTGATTAAGAGTGTTTAGCCCATAAGGCTTACAAAAACCACAACCATACTTGAAGAGTAGAATGATAACATCAAGAATTAAGAGTTTATCAAACCAAAACAAGAAGAGGTGGGTTGTATGACGTTAGATTCTTCCTTAGAGCAATAGATCTTCAATCTTAGCCTTCTTCCTTCAATTAATGCTTCAAAAACAACTTGGAGGCTGGAGAGGGCTAGGGTTTCTTGTTCGAAAGTGCCAATGACCCAAATGAGACTCAAACTAGGTTAAAAATATTGCCTGGGCCCAAACATGGTCGTGTCCTAAAGTGACACGATCGTGTGAGGTGTTCTTCAACAAGTTCAGCATCACATGGCCATGTGAAAATGTCACACGGCCATAGCAGAATGTTAGGCTTCACAACTTCACTTATTTTTCTTGTTTTTTTCCATAAAACTCACCAAGCAGCCATCCAAAACTACAAAATTCAAATCGTATAATCGATCTAAATATATTTGCAACAAAAAAGGTACGAAAATGGGGGACGATATACATTATTAACATGTATATTTATCAACATATCAAACACCCCCACACTTAAACTTTGCTTGTCCTCAAGCAAATATCTCACAACAATTCAGCTAATTCTAGTGACTTTTTTTTTATTATAAATATAAGCAGTTCATACTAAATAAAAGATCCAAATGCATAATTAATTTTCAAGGAGTTCGATGATAAGCACAAAAAAAAATCAAATAAGTTGGAATAAAAGATCTTTTTTTTACAAAACCAATTATGCACATGTATGAAGAATTTATATTATGTATCAACTTGCACCTCTCACAATGGATCACTCAACGCTCGGCTATGAATGTGATGATAATTTATTTGGATTACTCAATGCCCAGCAATGAAGCAATATTTGTTGGGAACGGTATGCCCAAGACACATATTGAATTGATGTGGCTAGTACGTTATGATCCAAGTCGGGTCATACCCAATAACAAGCTAGACAAACACCTACAATATTTATTTTATGATATGATCATGTAAATAAATATTGACACTTGAAGTATTTAAAAATTGGGTTTCTAAATATTTGCACTAGTGTTGTGAATAAATTATATGGATAATTTATTCTAGAGAGAGAGTATTTTGTATTGTTATTCAAATGGTTGAACAAATAATACAAGTCTCCATATAATTTATTCTAGAGAGAGAGTATTTTGTATTGTTATTCAAATGGTTGAACAAATAATACAAGTCTTTTTTGTCCGCATTTTCTTACCCATCTGTATTTACAAATGCGGATGTGTTACTGAAGAAATATGGATGAATGTTATTCATCCGCATCCGCATTTACAAATGCGGATGTGCATTTGGAAATGCTGAAGGAATTTTTTCATCTGTATTTACTAATGCGGATGAGTATTTAAGGAAATGCTGATGAAACTGATCGTCCGCATTTACTAATGCGGATGGGCATTTGGGAAATGCTGATGAACTGTTCGTCCGCATTTACAAATACGGATGTGCATTTGTGAAAATGCTAATGGAACTACTCATCCGCATTTACAAATGCGGATGTACATTTTGGGAAATGCGGATGAAGTTTCTTCTTCCGCATTTACAAATGCGGTTAGAGTTTGCTCATCCGCATTTACTAATGCGGATGAATATTAGAGAATGCGGATGGGTTAAAGGGATGGGTCCCGCCCACTTTTCTCTCACTCTGAAATTTAGTTTTACAGAACGTGCAATATATGATTGCATTCAATCACTCTTTGATAACTTACAACATACACAAAGGTGCAGATCGAGTTTTCTGTTTCTTTTCTCTCGATCGGTAGAAGAAAACCAAGAACAGGACTCGTTCAAGTAAAGAAAATCCTAACAACCAGGTGTTTTTGTTGGAAGCTTGAAGTAGACAAGCTTGAGGCCTCCTACTTTGGAAGCTGTCGTTCAAAGATCTTCTTCCTCTGTCCCATTCAAGAGGTAGAATTCTAAACACCCTATGGTTGTTTGTAAACATGGTTTTTCATATAACGATCCATTACAGGTTTTTAACAGATATATAAATTGGTTATATATATTAACTGTAACCATGGTTTTAAAAAACGTTCAAGGCGTAGGCCTCGAGGCGCGCCTCGAGGCGAGGCGGTAAGAAATCATACTTGAGGCGGCGCCTCATAGGGCTCAGATGAGACGTACGCCTCTTAGGGCGTGGCGGTTCGTGAGGCGGTAAGGAGGGTGAGGCGGGAGTGAGGCGGACTTGTTGAGTTTTGCTGTTAGTTTGTTGGTATGTTTGTGCAGAATAATTTTATGTATTGTTAAGTGTAAACATTTATCTTTTATGCAGCTTTTATCATGTTTTTGCTGGTAGAATATTAGTATGATGTCAATTTGATGGTAGTATAGGGGGTTTTGTGCATAATGATTTTATAAATGGACTTGTTGGTAGTATGGTGTAAATGAAGGGACTGAAATTAGATCAAATTTAGGTTTGAAAATGGGTCAATTTGTGTGCAGAATGATCTTATATTGTGCATAATATTTGGGACTGAATATTAGGTCAATAATTTTCAAATTTGGGATTGAAACTAGGTCGATTTAGGACTGAAACTAGTCTTATTTAACATCCTGTGAATTATTTGCAAGTTAGCTAATCAATATGTTGATATTTATAAAGAATAGCATGTGATTAGATAAATCATACTTATTTTTTTAAAGATATATAATTATTATATTTATTTATTATTTCCGCCTCGGGCTTATGCCTCGGTTCGCCTCGAGGCTTACGCCTTGTGAGGCTAAGAGAAAACGCCTCGAGGCTCGATTTCGTTTTTTTAAACCTTGACTGTAACAAGTTTTTCATTCAAATTCCGCTGCGTTTTTCATTTTATAAGGATAAAATGACTCTGATAAACTTGTGAAAACCCCAACAATGACATCAAGAGCCGGTTATATGGATACATGCTTTATCTGGACTGAATTCTCGGTTTCTTGCTGTTAATTCACCAACAGACCAAAAATTCAGGTCTGTGTTTCCCCTATGTCTTTAAGATTCTACTTTATATGCATATTGTAATCTTGAAAAATTTAATCATTTGGATGATTTAGTTGTTTGGACTAGAATCATAATATTCAGTTTGTTTTCACATTAACCGAAAATCTGTGATTCAAGGGGAAAACTCTCGGATTTTTTGCTTACATATTTGGATATGTATCTTGATGTTCATAACCTAGCCGAGACCTTGTGTTCGGTTCTGTTGTGATTTGGATTTGATTATTCAAAGGGTTGTAATAATTAAATGTATTTGTTCTTCCTATTGGCTATGTAACTTATTTATTTTCATTTGGTATGTAAAATAAATAGATTAATTGCATTTTACTTTTACTAGAAAATGTATATAGGATATATAATTTTGTAAAAGAAGATGCAACAAGGATGCTTTTTGGTTTGGGCCAATTTTGTGCCTAAAGGGCTTTATAGCTCTTAATAGGATTTAAACCCAATAACCGAAAACATATTTTGAAGGCCCAAAGGAGTTTGGTGCAGAATTTTAAGTCCATATGGAAGCTCAAATCGAATGGGAGAATCACAACACAAAGTGGACACTTTAAGCATTTGGATGCGGGATCAAGTGGGAGTTTACCGACACAAGTGTTACCCTTAGGAAGAACCTAATAACTCACTAGTTTTGGTCACCTAACCACCTTTAGGGAACTTGTGTGTTTGAGGTGGGTTTAGCATATTTGTAGGATAAAGGTCAGCTAACCACCTGTATGTGTAAACTCACACGTGTGTGTAAGTAGGACGACTTGAGTTGGAAACCATGTGAATAGGGTCACTGAAGCATGGCGTACAATGGTGTTGATGGGATTAAACATGCCGACTAAACATAAAGATGTTTAACCGATCCCAATAACTAGAAGTTGCAAAGGGTTGCAATTGTCAAAAGTTGACTACCTTGTTAATTTAAATAATGGGATAGAGGTCACCTAACCATTATTAATGTAACATTGGATTCTAGGTTTTAATTATTAATTGTCTTTGAGACATGAAAGGGTATTAATAATTAAAATTTCATTTTGTAAATACTAAAATTGACCTTTGTTTATAATGTAGTAATGACCGCAAATAATAACAACGCTACCACCCCGACCGTCCATAACCTATCACTGAGAACTATCCTGGAAAAGGATCGTCTAAACCACAATAATTTCATGGATTAGTTTCGAAACTTGAGAATTGTTCTCAAGCAAGAAAAGAAATCATATGTGTTTATGAACCCAATGCTGATGATGTTGATGCCTACGAGGATTGGGTTAAGCACACTGAGGATTCTATGCAAGTTTCTTGCCTCATGTTGGGAACCATGATTCCCGAGCTTCAAAAGGATTTTGAACATCACGGGGCATACGACATAATTACCCAGCTGAAGGAAATGTTCCTTCGACAAGTGAGGGTAGAGCACTTCGAAACGGTTCGAGCCCTTCTTGCATGTCGAATGGAAGAAACTCAATCTATGCCATCTTATGTGATGAAAATGAAAAGCCACATTGATCGCCTTGAAAGACTGAATTGTCCCGTCTCAAAAGAGTTGGCCATGGATTTGATCCTCAATGGTCTAACCAAGAAGTTTGAGACTTTTATCATAAATTATAACATGAATGGATGGGACAAGAGCATTAGGGAACTTCATGCAATGCTCAAAAAGCCAAGGCAGGGATGGGTAAAAGGATTTTACCGGTTCTCATGATCAATGAGGGTGGCAACAAGAAAAGGCATCACCCCGAACCCAAGGCAAATATTGCCAAAGGCAAGGGGTACATCAAAGGGAAGGGTAAGGGAAAGACTAAAGCGGGACCACCAAAACCGAGGCTTAAGAAGCCAAAGGTTATGGAGAACGATCCATGCTTTGAGTGTGGTGAGATAGGACATTGGAAGAGGAACTGTCCAATCTATCTCAAGGAGTTAAGAAACAAGAGGGATGCTAGGCAGACCTAAGGTATAACTTTCATGATCCATATTGAACTTAATGTTATTTCTTCAAACACATGGGTATTAGATACCGGATATGTAACTCATATTTGCAATTTATTGCAAGGGTTCAAAAGAAATAAGCATTTTAAGAAGGGGGATACTAGTCTCTACATGGGCAACAGAGCAAAGGTTGATGTCGAAGCCCAAGGAGACTATATCTTGAAGCTTCCAATTGGTTTGGAAGTCATTTTGAAGAATATTTTGTATGCTCCTAGTTTGACTAGGAATATAATTTCTGTTTCCCTTCTAAAATAATATGGTTATGTATTAAAGTTTGTAAATGATGGTATTTGTGTTTTTTATGGATGATATATTTTATTTTAAGGCTATGCCTTTTAATGGTATTTATGAATTGGTTCATGATGATTCATCCTTTAATAACTCGTTATACTAATCAAGCACCAAGAAACTTAAAATGGGTTTAAGTGAATTATATCTTTGGCATTGTTGTCTTGGTCACATAAACAAGAATCGTACTCAAACACTTCAAAAGAATGGTCTTTTGGAAGCAAATGAATAGGGTTCATTTGATAAGTGTGAATCTTGTTTACAAGGGAAGATGACCAAGGAACCCTTTAGTGGTACTAACCAAAGAGCAAAAGATTTATTAGGAATCACACATTCGGATGTATGTGGTCCTTTTAAAACAATGACAAGGAATGGTGAAAGATACTTCATTACCTTCATCGACGATTATAGTCGTTATGTTATGTGTACTTGTTGAGACATAAAGATGAAGCTTTTGAAACATTCAAAATCTTCAAGAATGAAGTAGAAAATCAACTCAATAAAACAATCAAAGTTCTTCGTTCGGATAGAGGAGGTGAATACCTTAGGGATGCCTTTCAAGATCATCTTAGGAGTTGTGGGATTATCTCACAGCTTGCTCCACTCGGAACACCACAGCATAATGGTGTGTCTGAGAGGAGAAACCGAACCCTACTGGATATGGTTTGATCATTGATGGCTAGAAGTACACTACCTCTGTCATTTTAGGGTTTCACATTGCTCTTCGCGGTATTCTGAATATGGTCCCAACCAAGAAAGTGGATAAGACACCTTTTGAAATATGGCATGGAAGGGTTCCATCGTTATCATATTTAAAGTTATGGGGTTGTGAAGCTTAGGTTAAGCAGAACACCCCAAACAAGTTAGAAAGTTGATCCACTAAGTGTATCTTTGTAGGATATCCCAAAGACTCGATGGGATATTACTTCTATAATCCAACAGAGCAAAATGTATTTATTGCTCAGAAGGCTGAGTTCTTGGAAACTAAATTCATTATGGAAGGGACTACTGATAGAACAGTGGAACTTGATGAGGATTGAGAACCACAAGCCGATACATGTTTGGTTGATACTAGCAATCAACAAGAGGTTGTTGATAATGATCAAGTGGTTGATCAATACACACAAAACGTTCGCAGATCTGGTAGAATTAGCTATCCACCCGAAAGATATGGATTTTTCATGAATGGATGCTATGTAGTTGACTCGGATGAACCAACTACGTACCGTGATGCAATGTCCAATTCGGATTGTAACAAGTGGCTTAAAGCCATGAACGTAGAGATGCAATCCATGTATGACAACCAAGTGTGGGAATTGGTTGTGCCACAGCTTAACTCCAAACCGGTTGGATGTAAGTGGGTTTTCAAGAAGAAAACCGATATGCGTGGAAACTTGAATACTTATACAACAAGACTTGTAGCAAAAGGTTTCACTCAGACTCGAGGGGTTAATTATGATGAGACCTTCTCACCTGTGACAATGCTAAATTCAATTAGGATATTATTTGCCATAGCTGCATATTATGACTATGAGATTTGGCAAATGAATGTCAAAACTGCTTTCCTTAATGGACATCTCGAAGAGAATGTCTATATGGTTCAACCCAAAGGTTTTTTTGATCCACAATATCCTAATAAAGTATGCAAGTTAAAGAAATCAATCTATGGATTGAAACAAGCATCGAGAAGTTGGAATCAACGTTTTGATAAAGAGATCAAGAAATTTGATTCATCAAGAACGCTGATGAAGCTTGTGTGTATAAGAAAGCTAGTGGGAGCATCATCACATTCTTGGTATTGTATGTTGATGATATATTACTGTTTGGAAATGACATTCCAACCATGGGAGGTGTTAAAACCTGGCTTGGAAGTTGTTTTTCCATCAAAGATCTTGGTGAAGCTGCCTATATTTTGGGAATAAAGATCTATATGATAGATCAAGGCGGTTGATAGGTTTAAACCAAAGTGCATATATTGATAAAATCTTAAAAAGGTTCAAGATGAAGAACTCTAAGAAAGGTTTGATACCTATTCAAAGAGGGATAATATTGTGTGCATCTCAATGTCCAAGCTCAAAGGATGAGCAAGAAAGGATGACGGAAATCCCATACATCTGCTATAGGATCCATCATGTATGCAATAATATGCACTAGACCGGACGTGTCATGCGCTTTAAGCATGACAAGCAGATATCAGCAGAATCCAGGAAATAGCCATTGGATGACTGTTAAAGGTATATTGAAATACCTTAGGAGGACTAAGGATATGTTTCTAATATATGGATCTGGTGAAGAGGAACTCGTTGTAAATGGTTACACGGATGAGGGTTTCCAAACTGATCGAGATGATTCTCAATCACAATCGGGGTATGTCTTTATTATGAATGGAGGGGTAGTGTCCTGGAAGAGTTCAAAGCAGGATGTGGTAGCATTGTCCACTACAGATTCGGAAGACAATGCCGCTTCATTGGCAGCACAGGAAGTTGCATAGTTAAAGAAATTCATTGCCGATCTAGGGGTAGTCTCTACCATTCAAGATCCCCTAGAGATATTTTGTGATAACGAGGGTACGATTGCTCAAATCAAGGAACCCCGTGCACATCAAAAGACAAGGCACATTAGCGGAGATTCAACTACATAAGGGATGAAGTTGAAAAAGGAAAGATATGTATTCGTAAAGTTCACACTGATCAAAATATTGCGGATCCACTCACGAAGATCCTTGAAAGGCCAAAGCATGAGAGTCATACTTGTGCCTTAGGACTTCGATATTCTAGTGATTGGATTTGATCTATTTAGTATTTAAATATCGGAACAATTGTTATTTGGACTCATATATATATATATATATATATTATGATACTATGAGTTATGTTCCATTTTAGCATGTTTAGATCCTTGAATATGTTTATTATTATAAATGTCCGTAGTCGGTCATATTTGTGGGAACAAATATAAAGGTAAGACTATAATGAACTTGGATTGGTAGATATTCATAAGGTATGAATATAGAGCAAGAGGTTGCTATCAAGGTTCATAGATATTTATGGGATACAAATATTGGACTAACCCGCTCTCAAATTTTACTTCATGGAATTATATAATTGATCATAAGTAAATTTGAGTAAAGGCGAATATTATTGTATCCTCCGACCTGAGATACATATTAGGTTTTGATATTCACCAAATATTATACTTTGATCTAGTCCTTTGCTGTTCTGAAATAATGGACAGTACATAAAGCTAGTTTCAGGTGTGATACAAGGTGATTGTGAGAAACGTATGTAGTCAAGATGAGATTTGTTCCTCTTATTCGTTGAAAGTATGATGTCTAAGGCCTGATTAAGTTAAATCAACAGAGAATGATTATTCTGTGTCTCTGGATTTAACATGACATCTGTAACAAAAGGATAAATGATAGATTCACCTAAATCATTTTCAAATAAGAGACTTGAGGAAGATGATGTTATTGAATGGCACTTCGTCATGCGTATTAAGGGTAGTAAACCGTTGTTAGGCGGTATTTACTACTTGCATCAATTCTCTATGTATCTTGTGCAAGTGGGAGATTGTTGGGAACGGTTTGCCCAAAACACATATTGAATTGATGTGGCTAGTACATTATGATCCAAGTCGGGTCATACCCAATAACAAGCTAGACAAACACCAACAATATTTATTTTATGATATGATCATGTAAATAAATATTGACACTTGAAGTATTTAGAAATTGGGTTTCTAAATATTTGCACTAGTGTTATGAATAAATTATATGGATAATTTATTCTAGAGAGAGAGTATTTTGTATTGTTATTCAAATGGTTAAACAAACAATACAAGTCTTTTTGTTCGTATTTCTGTTACTCATCCGCATTTACAAATGCGGATGTGTTACTGAGGAAATGCGGATGAATGTTACTCATCCACACTTACAAATGCGAAAGTGTATTTGGGAAATGCTGAAGGAATTTCTTCATCCGCATTTACTAATGCGGATGAGCATTTAAGGAAATGCTGATGAAACTGATCGTCCGCATTTACTAATGCGGATATGCATTTGGGAAATGCTGATGAAGTGTTCTCCCGCATTTACAAATGCGGATGTGCATTTGTGAAAATGCTGATGGAACTACTCATCCGCACTTACAAATGCGGATGTACATTTGGGAAATACGAATGAAGTTTCTTCTTCCGCATTTACAAATGTGGTTAGAGTTTGTTCATTCGCATTTACTAATGCGGATGAATATTAGAGAAATGTGAATGGGTTAAAGGGATGGGTCTCGCCCACTTTTCTCTCATTCTGAAATTCAGTTTCACAAGACGTGCAATATATGATTGCATTCAACCACTCTCTCTCTGATAACTTACAACACACACAAAGGTGCAGGTCGGGTCTTCTGTTGCTTTTCTCTCAATCGGTCGAAGAAAACCAAGAAAGGAACTCGTTCAAGTAAAGAAAATCCTAGCAACCTGGTGTTTTTGTTGGAAGCTTGGGGTAGACAAGCTTGAGGCCTCCTATTTTAGAAGCTGCCCTTCAAAGATCTTCTTCCTCTGTCCCATTCGAGAGGTAGAATTCTAAACACCCTATGGTTGTTTGTAAGCATGGTTTTTCATATAACGATCCATTACGGGTTTTAAACAGATATATAAATTGGTTTATATGTATTAACTGTAACAAGTTTTTCATTCAAATTCCGCTGCGTTTTTCATTTTATAAGGATAAAATGACTCTTATAAACTTATGAAAACCCCAACTATATTATCATAAGCTTGCTTAGAAATCAGATCTCCATCACATAACATAAGAAAATTGTATAAATCAAGAGGTCTTGAAAGGTTGTAATGAGGCTTGGGCTAAAGGTATGGACTTTAGGATAAAAAGTGGCTAAATTGTCAATAACCTAGGATTGTTAGATGCTAATTGATTACTATAACATGATATAATGTACGACTAGGTATGAAGTAACATAAGCTTACATATAACGAGCTACAACTTGAACTTTCAAGTTCTCAACACAAAACTTTGCTTAGTATTTCTATACACGTTTCTTCTACTTCTTTTTGTTTTTCTTTCTTTTTTTTGTTTTTTGTTTTTTATTTTTTATTTTTTTTGTTTTTTTTTGTTTTTTTTTGTTTTGAACTAAAATCTCTAGATATTACCATAACGAATAACTAAATTACACAACTAACAACAACCAGGCATGACAAAGGGTTGAAATATATCGGCTAATTTGGCTAAGTGGACATAAATACGGGTGGTGAAACAAAACGGAAAGGGCTCAACAGGGGTGACTTTTGATGATTGAAGGGTGAGGAGAAAGACAAGAAAAAGAGGTATAAACAAAATGGGTTTTCCTAATGCCTCTATCATTTTCATACAATAACTCAGTTTATGATCTTGAAATGTATTATCCAAGCAAGTTCTAAAGCGAAAGCAACATTTGGCACGCTCAAAATCAACAAAAATATGAGTCCTATGAATTCTAACATATGAATGCTCAAAAGGCATAACTTAACTCATGGAAACGGAAGAGATGGGAAATAGGTGCAAATGCATACATGATCATCATTCTTCTTACTTGTCATACTTAATTGATATTTCAATATAATTTATTAAACACTTGATGATTTCTTATTATCATACAATTATGAAAATACAATCATGCTTAAGGATCTAAAATAAACACGACAAAAGCTTCATTTTTTTTGCCAATTAGAAGAGTTTTCATGTGCAAAGATATTAAAAAAAATGGTATTGGTGAGATCAAACAAAAGCCCCTCCCCACAGTTGAATTGTACAATGTCCCCAATGTACAAGAAAATATAAAGACAATGCAAAAGCATAAAGTGGGGAGAGAGAACGAAAAACTCCCCTTGAGTGAAATTCTGAATCCAAACGATGTTACTGCCAAGCAAGCTTTTCCCACCAATCTCAAAGCAATATCACAATAGAATTCCAACAAAGATGTGATGATCAGCGCACCCAAGGAAACAAAAATGAAAATGGTTAAATTTGTAAGTAAAACAAAAGAAAACAATAACTAAAAGTAGCAACCACCAAAAGTACAAAATAAAGTAGCTAAGAGTTACAGATATAACCAAAATACGTCCAACTCAAAAGAAGTACAACTCTAAGATAGCTCAAAAGATAGCATCAGGACATCAGACTAGTCCTCCATAACATCGTCATGATCATGCTGTTGTGCTGGAGCAACAGGAGGAAATACCAGAAGAGGTGGCAACACTCGGCCCTCAACTGCAGCTGCCTGGCGCCGCTCATCGATCAGCCACTGCACGCAAGCTCCAAGGTGTTGTATAGTCTGCATCATCTGGTCATGAACATCTCTTTGTGGTTGAGGGTGTGGTGCTGCTGCTCCTAGTCCAACCTCTGCACCTCCACCCTCGCCAAATAGGACTAGAGTGTCGGTGACCAGTGCAAGTCAGAAAGAACTGAGCAAGGGCATACGCGAGATTACACGGTTCCTTGTTTATCAAACAGTAAAAGAAAAACATATCTCGAGCCGTTATAACGCCTGTGCTATACCCCCCGGCCTGAAATCGTGTTAGCAACCACACAGTGTAAATATCGATGTAGAGGGTTGGTGATCGTAGGATTGTATGTGCCATGACCTATTTCTTGCCACAACTCACCTAGGTGAGTGCCAGTAGGAACTTCTCGTAAACCTCTCCTCCAAGCAACCCTGTTCACCTCTCTTTGCGTGTAAATACCCATAGCCACCCCAATCTGTGCAACCGACATATGATGTGACACTCCTCCGAACCCGGTACTGTGGCCTGCGGATATTAAACAAATGCCTCTACGGTTGAGGGAGGAGAGCCTCAGTTCTGGCCTTCTCGTGAAGGTCTTCCAAAATCTTCCAATCAATAGTACGGGCAGGCACGAGATTTTTGTGGTGAATGGCTGCTAAGTGATTGGCTTCGGCACTATCTGCTTCAAATTGAAGGAATTCATGAACATTATCTGCAACCATGATCTGCAAAGAAAGAAAAATAAACTTATGCAAGGCAGTACCATCATCAGGAAGATAACATTATTTAAACTCACATTCTCTAAACGCAATTTAGTCACATTCTCTAAACCACGTGCTCATGGCAGAAGGTTTTCATCAATTTAGTCACTAAAAATTCTAACTTTTATTCTACTAACATGACTATGTGATACCATCATATGGCCATGTGAGTAAACCTTCAAAAAAAAAACTCCATGCTTCTACAAAAATAAAATAAGATTTTCTTTCACCAACCGAACACCAACGTTTTAGCACTCCCTCGAGATAAAGATGAAGAACTTACCTCGTGAAGAAAATGCCCTATCCCGAAATAAAACACAATCCAACATCAAGCCTTCAACAAAGTTAGAACAAAACTAATCTAATAAACATATAAATAAACAACGATGCAAAAGACGTACTAAATCTCGGGTTGCCTCCCGGAAGCGCTTTGTTTATTTACGAGTCATTAGCTTGACTCGACCCCACATTAGATGTCCTTGGGGTGAAGGTCCACAACCTCTAACTCCGCATTCACTGGGCCTTCAATGTAACGTTTCAATCGATGGCCATTAACTTTAAAAACCCTTCCATCAAGGTGCTTAGTTTCAACGGTGCCATACGAAAATACTTGTTTTACAAGGTAAGGACCCGTCCACCGTGATTTTAATTTACCAGGAGTCTTGAGTTGTAAAGCAAACACGTTCCCCCACTTGGAATTGCTTGTTATCCTTCAAGTGGTTGTCGTGTAGCTGCTTTGTTCGTTCCTTGTAAATTCGAGAGTTCTCATAAGCTTGGTTCCTCAACTGTTCAAGCTCGTGGACCTGTAACCACCTATTTTCACCTGCACATCTCAAATCAAAATTAACCGATTTCAAGGCCTAATATGCTTTGTGCTCAAGTTCAAATGGTAAATGACATGCTTTTCCATAGACCAACTTAAACGGTGTGGTGCCAATTGGGGTTTTTTAAGCATTACGAAAGGCCCATAAGGCATCATCCAATTTGTCTGACCAAACCTTTCGGTTTTGCCCTACTGTTCGTTCAAGAATTCGTTTGAGGCCCATGTTAGTGACTTCGACTTGTCCACTCGTTTGTGGATGATATGAAGTTGAAAATCTATGGTGAACACCATAGTGTGATAAGGCTTTTTCAAGTAAAGAATTATAAAAATGAGTGCCCCGACTCGGGGCTCCAAACCGTGTGAATAATTTTTTTAAAAACCTCACGACAACCCTAGCATCATTTATGGGCAAAGCTTGTGCTTCCGCCAACTTTGAGACATAATCTACAGCAACTAGGATGTATTTGTGTCCTCGTGAAGATGGGAATGGTCCTATGAAATCGATGCCCCAAATGTCAAAGACCTCACATACCTGAATACCATTTTGGGGCATCTCATCACAGGATGAGATGTTACCTGCTCGTTGGCAAGCATCACATGCTTTAACCAACGTGTGTGCATCCTTAAAAATGGTGGGCTAATAGAATCTAGAATCGTAAACCTTCTTAGCAGTGTAATTAGCTCCATGATGCCCACCAGTGGGTCCTTCGTGACAATGACAAATAATGCTCATTGCCTCACCCCCCATGCACACATCTTGTTGGGTTCAACAATTGATAAACTGAAGCTTTCCAAACCACAATCAAAGCCGACTGAAGATCTCATTATACAAGTTCAGAGACCAAGTTGATAAACAAAACAAAACAAACACAAGACAAAGTCAACATGACAAAGTCAACATCAAGACCACAAGAATAGTCAAAATTAGGTCATGATGTAATAACATTATAAATAGAACCACTAGTGCCACTTGTAAGGTGTGGTTTTTGCAAAGTGTGTGAGAGCTGGTTTTTCTTAAATGTGTGTTTTTCATGGTGTAAATCACCACCCAAGGAGAATTTCTCTCCTTTGGGTGGGTTTGATGTTCATCCATATTTGTATATGTTTCTTCATTGTAATTTGTTATTCAACATCAATGAAATCATAACATTATACGTTACACACACGTCCTTGTTCTTCGATTCACACACTTCCACCCGTCTTTAATTTTGAATTTTCGGATCTGAAACTAATGAATCCTAAGATCCAAGCTCAACGAATCTGAAAAATTGATTCAGCAAAATGGTATCAGAGCTGTTGGTTGCTGGGTTCATGTATGTTTTAGATCTGTTTTCATCTTTAAAGATGTTTACAACAAAGAAGAAAATCAGAAAAATTAAGAACAAGCGTCTGTTCATCAAAAACTCATCTGTTCATCAACAAAACACAAACAAAATCAGCAAATCTGTTCTTGTTTGCTTCGAATTGAAGTTGATAAATCATTCCTCACATTATCATTTCAATTTCAAAGCAACTATAATAGATCCAAAGCATAATCAAAGAAGAACATTCAGATCTCGAACAGGTTGATTCAAAATACGAAGATCTCGAACTGGTGGTTAATCAATGAGTTGTTGAATCAAATCCAACCATAAATCCGAGACCACCAGTATACAATTAACATGATTTCGAGGCTAACTACAAAGATCTCGAACAAAAAGATTCGGATTGAACCTGAATTCAATATTCTCAGATCGATGATGAACAGGAAAGACAAATGCGGATGAAACACAAACCATCCACATTTCTCTCTTGCATCCGCATTTCCTACTGAAGCCATCCGCATTTGTCACTAAGGCAATCAAATGCGGATGTTCAAACAACTAATGCTGATAAAGGGCATACAAATGAACGAATGCGGATGTGTTGAAATGTAATGCGGATGAGAATCTTCAATACGGATGTGTTAACTACACAAATGCGGATGAAGTATCTGAAACCAATGCGGATGATTTGTGCTAAATGCGGATGAAGTGTTCTTCCGCATTTGGAACAGTAAAACTAATGCGGACAAAAAGTTTTCATCCGCATTAGCTACAGTAAATGCGGACAAGTCTTTTGTTCACCCGCATTTGTCTCAGTAAATGCGGACAAGTCATTTGTTCACCCGCATCTGTTTAAGGTATGTGCAGATCAAGTGGTAAGAAGATGTGCTGGTAATTTTGAAATGGTTTCCACTTTTGTCCTATCTACCTCTAGCCCCACATTGGAAATCTTATGACCTAAGACAATGCCTTCCTTCACCATGAAGTGGCATTTTTCCCAATTCAAAGCAAGATTTGATTCCTTGTATCTTGAGAGCATCCTTTCCAAATTACTTAAACAATGATCAAATGAGTTTCCAAAGACCGATAAATCATCCATGAATACTTCCATCGAGTCTTCAATCATGTCATGAAATATAGCAACCATGCATCTTTGAAAAGTGGCTGGTGCATTACACAATCCAAATGGCATCCTTCTATATGCAAAAGTGCTATAAGGACATGTGAATGTCGTCTTTTCTTGGTCCTCAGATGCAATTGGAATTTGAAAATATCATGAAAACCATCAAGAAAACAATAAAACATATTCCCAGATAAACGTTCTAGCATTTGATCAATGAAAGGTAAGGGAAAATGATATTTTCTTGTTAGATCGTTGAGCTTGCGATAGTCGATGCAAACTCTCCAACCCGTGACGGTTCTTGTAGGTATAAGATCATTCCTTTCATTTCATCATACCTCCTTTCTTTCGTACCACTTGAACCGGACTAGCCCATGGGGAATCAGAAATCGGATAGATTAAGCCCATATCAAGTAGCTTGATAACTTCCTTCTTCACCACTTCTTGCATGTTAGGGTTAAGGTGACGTTGACGTTGCACCACCGGCTTGTAATCATCTTCCATTAAGATCTTATGGGTACAAAAGGAAGGATGTATTCCTTTTATATCCATGATCTTCCAAGCCATAGCTTTCTTGTGCATCTTTAGGACATTTAAAAGCTTCACCTTTTCATCACTCGTCAAATCAGAAGCGATAATGATGGGTAATTTAGAGTCATCATCCAAGTAGGCATATTCTAAGTGTAATGGTAGTTCTTTGAGTTCCAAAGATGGTGGTTCCTCAACCGATGGTTTAGCCTTAGTTGCTTCATCTCTTTCCATTACTTCAAATACTTCTGGACTTGAAAATGGTTCATTGGTCGAGGGGTAAGCTAACTCATCAACAATTTGCATGTGACAAAGGTCAATGTTTTCCCTATCAAGCAATTGTATGTCCAAAGCATTTTGTTCACAACTTTTTTGCAAATAATGATCCACATGTGAGTCTATAGTATTAATAAAGTATAATGAATCATCATGATTTTGTGAATGTTGCATGGAACTTTTAATATCAAAGACCACCTCTTCTTCATCTACCCTTAGAGTTAATTTACCATTGCATACATCAATTAAAGCTCTCGAGGTAGCTAAGAATGGTCGACCTAAGATAAGTGGTACATTTTTATCTTCATCCAAGTCAAGAATTACAAAATCAACCGGAAAGACAAATTTATCAATTTTAACCAACATGTTTTCAACTATGCCTCTTGAAGTATTCAACCATTACTTTGCTCTATCACGTAGTGAAAAAGAGAATAATCGGAGTCTAATTGAATCATCACTAACTCTGTTAATCTTGAAGGTATCACATATCTCAAGAAAGTTTGCAAGGTGAAAGTTTGGATCGTCATCCGGACGACCATCAAATTGACAATTGTTTTGGATCATTTGAATCGTGCTTGATTTGATCTCAAAGTTGTTAGCTTGCACAATTGGTTGTATAATGCTAGGTCTTGCACCTTCCAAAGATGGTTTGGCAAAATCATAGATCGTTCTTCTATTATCTTGCCCCGCCATTGTGTCTTCGGTGCGCTCTTTTTCACTATCTGTTTCGTATGTGTCTTCTAGTCTTGTCGTTTCACTTTTGATTTCTTGTGCTACTTTTTGGGATCTTGCCCTCAAGTTTCTCCTGGTTATTTTTTTAGGTTCAGAATAAGGCTCTACAAGATCATTAACCATTGAAGATGCGGACATAAGCTTCCTGAAAACATAAACACTACCAAATGCGTAAAGAAAGATAAAGAAAACAAAATAAATATATTAAACTAAAATAAGTAAATACAAAGGATTGGCTAAAGTAATAACTCGGATCTTTCTCAGAATTGACGTGTCCCCGGCAACGACGCCAAGAACTTGATGTGTGTAAACTATATATATATTTCTAGTAAGGATTTTTGGTAACATCCGAAACTTCATCAAAATAAAAAGAAAAGAGAAGTAATAAAAAGAAGGAAAGAAAAGTATCTTGAAGAAAACAGAAAAGAGCAAAAGTGGAGGGGGCTTTTGTGTAAAAAGTACCAAAAAGTCAACAGTTTACTTTTAAGGGGCATGGCCGCCCATGTTTAGCCATTACCTGCTGTCGTTTGACTGAAACAAAGAAGAAAAGGAGCTGAACTTTGTTCTCTCGGTTTGAAGAAGAAGAAAGGGCTGAAAATCTTCATATGTAAGTGTTTTCGTGTTAATTGGCTCGGTTTTTATGGGGTTTTCATCCTTAAAACCGATATTTAAGTGCTCTTTGTGTTTGGGTGTTTGTTTTGGCTTGTTTTAGGTGTTTGAACTCTCATGCACACAAGTTTGGAGGAGTTTTGCTTGTTTGCTGCAATAGGTGAGTTATAGACCCCGATTTTTATGTGTTTTTAAACTTTTTGGGGCTGAAAATGCATGTTTAAAATGTTTTACAACTTTTTGATATGTATCCGTATGTATATGTATACTTATGTTTGTGTTTATGGATGTATATATGTTCTTGATGCTTAGAATAATGGATACAAGCTTAGAACAGGTTAAAATGCAGTTTGGGTTTGGAAATAAGTCTAAAATATGCACAACTGCTGGTCATGCGCCCAAATAGGGCTAATGCGCCTGAACAGTACCTCATGCACCTGACAATTTTATCAAAGTAGACTAACTGTTAGGTCATGCGCCCCAATAGTACCCATGCGCCTAAGTTCCTCATGCGCCAACTGCCCAGTGACTAAGTGTAAATACGTTCGCCCAAGATTTTGCCTAAAAATGCTAAGTATAGACTCATGCGCCTGAATAGTTCATGCGCCCAGAAATGTAAGCTAAAATGCCTAAGTGTAGGATTCATGCGCCCGAATAGTGTTAATGCGCCTAAGCAGGGCTCATGCGCCTGCATAGTGCCCGTGCGCCTAAACACTTAGAAAATTTTCGGGAATTTTGGAAAATCAGAATTTTAGGTTTGACCCTGGTTTTACTTGATGTTTATCATTGATTATTTTATGCATGTTTTTGGGCTGCTCTTGTGTTCCTTATTATGTATCTATTTTATGGCTTTACGTGGTGTGAATATATATCCGTATACGTAAAGTATTATAATTGAAGAAAGTGAAAGATTAATGATTAATGAAAAGAGGAACATAAGAAATGAATGAAAGTCTTGCAAGCAAATGATAAAGGAGGTTCACAACTCATTGAGAGTCGCTAGCTCAACTGTGTGTAATATACGTGCGATCTTGGCTAACCTATGAGGGTTCACACATAGGGGGATCAGTCTTCGTGATTAATCCCACAGTGCGAAACGAGGTCCTTATCACTTAACCTCGAGAATGAGGTGGCTATGTGCCCAATGATGGGGGTAAAGTTATGACATGACCTGGAAATAGTGAAAGATAATGAAAAGTACGAAACGAACGAATGCATACGATAATGAAAGATAATCAAGATTATACCTTGATGTATGTATGATGTATGCCCACGTGCGAAAGTAAAGGAAATATTTTATTGAAAAGGATATTTTCATATATAAATCTTACAAGGTATTTTAAATGCTTTAAAACTAGACCTCACTCAACAACGCTGACTTTTATGCATTTTCAGTTGGCAGGTAAATGTTGCTGAGGATGGCACGCGGGGGAAGCTACTCGTCAGGGCTAGACTGGCATCCGTTCATGCTTAATGATTTTGTTTTATTGTAATGCAACTAATAGATTATTTTGTAATCCTAACTTACAACGATGTATTATTTTGCAACATTAATTATATGCATGAATGGGTTTTGTTAACTCAATTCTGTTGCGATGTTTTATGAAATGTTTATTGTTTTACATAATAATGCTATGATTGTCCCACTGTGAGGTCTCCGGAAACGGGGCCTTACAAGTTGGTATCAGAGCCAAAGTTTAAGATAAATAGGTAAATATTTTCAAAAACCTAAACTTAAACTGAGAATGGGACCGAATGGAGGGATGCCAACCCGAGTAGCTACGTGTCATCAGGTAATTATTAGGGATAGATCTCTTGTATAGGTTTAGATGATAAAAATCACTCTTGTAATCATTATTGTAATTATTGTTCTTGATGATATAAATGAATATATTTGACTATAATTGTGTTTATGAATTAAATAACATTTAATTTGCACTTCATAATATATTCATCGATGATATAATATATTTCAGAATGTATGTGTGAATGTGTAGGAAACATTAAACTGTGTCAATTTGGAAAATTGACCAAGTGTTGGAACAACTGCGGATGAATAAAGTGTTCTTCCGTAGATGTTCTGAGGAACATAACTGAAGTGTACCTCCGTAGATCTCCTGCGGAAGAACAACTTCAGCTGAACAAAAAAAGAACAAGCTACTGAAGGAGGGATTGCTGCGGAAAACAAGAACTCATGTGGAAGCACAAGAACAAGTACAATACAACAGTTGTTGCGGAAGACTAGTTACCTGCGGAAGAGTAAATTCCTGCGGAAGACTAATTTAACTCGGAAGTCAACATAAAGTCAACAAGTCAACGTGGCAGAACAACAACAACATTAATGACGATGGAAGACATATTATTCAAGGGATATTCCACGTCACATCAACAAACTTCATTCATATTAGATTCGCTGTAAATCTCAAATTCCTAGGCCGATAAACATAGCGAGGATTTGGATAAGTTTAATTAGGTTAATTATTGCAACAAAATAGCTAGCAATAGAACAGAATTAGATCTCTATATATATATATACGAGATCAACAACATAGAAAAAAAATAACAACAGTTGAGAATCATTGTATTCAAGATCAGCAACATCAATAGCAACAAGAAAGTATTACGATCAATATTATTGAGTTCTCTGGGTTGATTATTCTTATTTTATTTGTTTGATTGATTGATTTTAGTATTATTAATAGATTAAACACCAAGTATTGATAATTCCACGATCAATACTTGTTCAAATCAATTCTGATAATTTCTAAACGATTCCTGGATTCACAGGTGGTATCAGAGCTTGGTGCTCATTGATCCAGATCAATTGATCTATCAGCTTTGATTTGTTTAATCGATTTATGCTAAAACAAAATTATTGCTTTCTAAATAAAATTAATTATCATGAGTAATTCAGTTGTTGGTGCTTATCAACCTCCTAAACTGGAAAACAAATCTAATTTTAAAACCTGGAAAATCCGATTCAGGAATCATGTTAATTACACAGATTCTGACTTATGGGCTTCGATTACCAAAGGACCTTATATCCCACCTGCCTTAGGAGCGGATTATAAGGATAATAATCAATACATCAGTTTAAAGAATCTATCACCTGATGATGCCAAGAGAGTCAAGATTGACATCAAAGCTTATAGTATGCTTACTATGGCTTTGCCTGAAGAACTCTTGATCAGGTGTGAATCATACAAAATAGCTAACTCGTTATGAAAATCCTGCACACTCTGTGTGAAGGTAGTGATGAGATTAGAAGCATAAAGAAGGATACTCTCCGTGCACAATATGAAACATTCCATCATATTTCGGGTGAGTCAGTCCCTCAACAATTGCATAGATTCATGCAACTTGTTACAGAGATGAACATCCTTGAACTAAAGTATAGCAATGAAGAATTGAATAAAAAGATGCTTCATTCTTTGCGTGAAAACTAGACACAGACTGTGTCCATGTTTAAAAATGCTATTGATCTAAAAACAATAGGTCTAGACACTCTAGTGGCAAAAGTAGAAGCATTGGAGCTGGATGAAAAGACAAGAAACAAAAGTGTGAAAGAACCTATAGCACCTTATAAATTCAAAGAACTGAAGAATACTGGCAGTGCATTCATCTGTAATGAAGATGAAGACAACTCCAGTGATGAAGGTGAACAGGAAGGAGAAACAAGTTTCTACGCAGCAAAGTCTTCAAAATCAAGAACTCAAAGCAATCAGCACAAACAGACAAAAGGAAAGGCTAATGAATCCAAAAGCAAGAAGAATAACAATCAAACAGAACCAATTACTGTGGTTCTGGAGACTGAAGAATATAAAGCTGCCTTTGCAGCTTTTAGCTCAAGCTTTCAGGCTTATCTAGGAAGCACCTTGACTCCTGCTCACTTTTGTCAATAATATTTAGAAGAACTTCATCCTGATGAAGTGGAAGAGATGGATCTACAATGGCAAATAGCAATGATTGCCTATAGAGCCAAGATGTACATGAAAAGAAACAAAGGATTGTCTGTTGGAGGAAGAACAACAAAAATTGGTATAGATAAGTCCAAAGTGAGATGCTTCAAGTGCAATCTGTTTGGACACTTTTCAAGGGAGTGCAATAACAGCCAACAGCAGTCAACTGACTCAAGACAGCCTAGTCAAAGGAGTATCACACAACCACTATTAACCAATGCATCCCACCAAACAATACAACAGGTATCTCTAACACTAAAGAAACTGGTTTAATTATTTTACAGGATGGTACTTGTGATTGGAGCATGTATGAGAAGGAAGTACTTGCTGAAAACCAAGCTTTGATGGCCAATATGGAAAACAAAGTCCCTCCAATGGCCACTGAGGTAAGAGAAAGGTTGTGTTCCCCTTCTTGCATAGATGAAGTAGAAAGATATAGAACACATGCTCAACAATTGGCTGATAAAGTAAAAGAAGCCTTACTCTTAAATGAATCTCATGTTAGAGAACACAAACTTTATCAAGTCAAAATTAATTCTTTACAAAAGAATTTAGATAAACTTATATTTGAAAATTACAATCTAAAAGCACAAGTTGAGCATCTGACTACATCTTTAACCAAATCGATGTCAGGACATGCATCTACTGAGGTGAAACTACAAAAATTCCAATTGTCATCACAACAGTATGAGAAACTGTTAAAATCTCATATTGACAGTAAGAACAAGTCAGGATTGGGATTTCATGCAGTTGCACCACCAGTTACCAACAACTATATTCCTTTACCTGAGTCAATGAACAACAGTTTATCTAATCACTTCATACCCGAGTCATCAGATAAACTTAATAATACTGAGTCATCTGAATCTAGTTCATCAGACTTCGAGCTGTCAGAATTTGATTATGACAAGTGTGATGACTTAGATAAAGAGGCTGAGACTAATAATGTTGGGTTGAGTAAGGATAAAACTATGTTAAAGAATACTCAATTCCAAAGGTACTAAATGAACTTAAACTACCCTATCCACCAAAATAAAGAAATCTGCTAAAGACAATCCACACAAGAATTGAGCAATTAAATGAAGGCATACATGCATTCAATAAATTAAATAAAGAAAAGTCAGCAAGAAGAGGAGCAGGAGAAAAGAACATAAATTCCGCAGATCATCTGCGAAAGAAATCAGAACAGACCAAGAAAAAGGTCACAAAAGATACAACACAAGAACCTTTTGATATTATGTCCGGAAGAGGAAAAGACTCATCAGCAGATAAAATTGATAAGGAATTAAAGAAGCAAAAACTGATGAGCAAGAAGAAGGCAAAGAAAAGGAATGAATCTGAAAGTGAAGATGAAGTTTACTGTAAATGGTGTGACATGCACAACCACAGCACAGAAGAATGCTACTTCAGCAGCTATTGCTCAATATGCAACATGAACAATCACATGACTTCAGATTGTTACTTCAACAAATATTATGAAATATGCAACAAAATCAACCAAACTAAGCAGGAATGTGTCTGATTTATAGTATGATCCTTAGTTTCTCAACCAATTGCCTACCACAGAACACTATACTCATATGATGTTCAGTTACACACTCACTGATCATGCGATCTTCGTATAAATTTTTGATAAACTCATTCATAGATGATTAATCACAAATTTAGGGGGAGTAAGTATAACTGATCAACCGAAGGCATACTACAGAAGACATGAAGCTATCTTCGGTAGATACAGTGAAATCTGTTCATCCGCAGATGTTTCTACGGAAGACAGAATGGGTCCTCTTCCGTAGATAAAGTACGGAAGACAGAATGTATTCGACCATGAGGGGTAAAAAATGTAAATGGGTCCCACATGGTAGACAGACTGTCTGAAAAGGTATAAAAAGGTACTTCGACCGTTGGCCTTTCTATTCATTTTCAAAACACACTGACCTAAAACCTCTTCATCCAAAACCCCCTTCTTCATCATCTACATCGAACACTAGGCTAACACCACTGTCATCATGGCTAATCGATTCGTAAAAGACCATAATGTCTGTGCATTTCTGAATCTAGATGTGGAGGATGAATGCAGAGACATCATAAGATACCTTAGAAGAACACGACTCTTCTACACGCTGACTGCTGACTCGATCATCTATCTATCCCACATGATAGATTTTTGGAATACAGCTACAATAGTCGAAGGAGATGAAGGAACCATGATCACTGCGACCATTGGGAACTTACCCCTTTGGGTAAACGAAGGAATAATCCGCAGTGCCCTACAATTGGGAGAGGATGAACAAGGTCATCCGGATGTATACGACCATGAATACATCCAGAAGGTATTCAATTTGATGGGCTATGATGGTGACTATCAACACGAAGAAATTAAGAAGGGTAGGCTATGCAAGCCTTACCGGTTCCTCTGCCACACTTACATCTCTAATCGGAAGTCCGGGTTAGATAGATTTTCTCGCCACATCTCATCTGGGATCATAGGAATCTTTGGAGGAAGAACTTATAGTTATGCAAAATACATCATGAACTGCCTTTGCGATCATGTGCAAGTACAAAAGGAGAACAAGATGTTCATGTTCCCTTGGTTCCTCTAACTGATAATTAACGAACAAATCCCCGAAGTGGAAAGAGAAGGTGATATAGGTGTACAGAGCCACTTGAGCAAATCCCTTCTCAATAAATTAAAAGGGCAGTATGAAGGAGGAGGTGTGGACATGTTTCCTCATGTACTGGATGAGAATGAGGACAATCCTCAGGAGCTGCTGTGGGTTGAGGAACCACAAACTGAAAGCTCATCAGCCCCATCTGCCATACACTCCCAACATCAAACACCATAACACACTTCACCCAAATCACCCCAACAAGAATCACAGCCACCACCATCACCCATCCCTTGACATCTTCAAGTGAGAATACTGAACCCATCTCTCTTGGCCAATCACCAACATCAATCAACACTGCTTCTACTAAAGTAATTGGTCAGGATAGAACTCAACCTTCACTCCCACCCTCACCAATCTCCATAACATCAATTGATACTGGTGCCATAGAGCCCATATCTTCTCTACCACCAACTGAACCAACCATCTCACCAACTTCCACTGAACCGTTTGACAGCCCAACCCCTACAGAAGAAATCCATCTTGATGAGAAAGTCAATGAGACTGTGTATGATGGAGATACAGAAGAAATCTGTAGTGGTAAGAAAGAAAAGAAAGATAAAGAAGAGGAAGTTGAACAAGAAGAAGGTGATCACATTGATGTCATTGCTTACACTGAGAAGGACCTGAATGAAGAAGAAATCAATGTAAGCAAAAGCTATTTAGTGGCCCAATACAATAATCTTGTCCTGAAAGGCAACAAGAAGTTGGAAAAGTTAAGAAGATTGAAGAAGGAGCTGATAAAGAAAGATAAACTCATAGCAGAGCAAGATAAGGCAATCATACAACTGGAGAGTAGATTTGGTTAGACAATGTGTGGTTGGTAAACAAGGATCGGTTTTTTCACAAGGTACGGAATGTATCGTCAAATATTCAATATGATTCCACAAGATCTAGTTTCGTTCAAGTAAGGGATTCTAGCCAATTGAAAGGATCTTCTGATCAATTCAAAGATCATTTTGATTCCATTAGTAATGAGGATTCGGAATATCACACATTGCTCAATCAAAGAGAGATTCAACAACTAAAAGAAAGATCGATTCTTTGGGATCCTTCCTTTCTTCAAACGGAAGGAACAGAGATAGAATCAAACCGATTCCCGAAATGCCTTTCTGGATATTCCTCAATCAATCAAAAGACATTCCCATCCAATCAAAAAATACCTTTTTGTAATTGATTTCGGAATTTGAATCAATCGGAAGATAAAAAAGACCATTATTATGAATTTTATCCCTTATTTGGTCCTTATTAGGTTCAACCTGAATATTTGTATTCAATTTCCAACCCGAAGTATTATTCTATTAAATAATAATGAGATTAGTTGGATAAATATACAGATCTTTCTTTTCTATATATAGAAAAAATATAGAAAAAGAAAAGGATTCTTTTCATGAGATAGTTGGAGATTCCTATTGAAGAGACTGAGGGAAGATGTGTTGATTGACAATGAAGTAATTGATGCTCTAAATGACTTAGTAGATGAACAAGCACTTCAACTGAAAGAGAAGGAGATTGAGATTGAGATTGAGAAGTTGAAAAAGAAGTTGACTGATGATGAACAGAATAAAGGTGAATCTACATTGATTACCTACAGTAGAAAAAGGAAATACTTAGGGAAGGCAGCTGATGCAGCTGGAGAATCATCAAAGAAAACTAAATCAGATTCTCCAAAGCATCAAACCCATTAAAGCAACAAGTAGAAGAAAGTGACCCTGAATGGGAAGAGCTGACTAAAGAAGAATCTGATGAGGCCAAACAAGAAGATCTGCTGTCAACCAGAGACATCCTAGAGGAAAGACCCCAATCTACCATGTTCATGGACCTAATTAATAATGGTTTTCCATATGACATGGTAGAAAGGATGAATATGTCTGAGCTGATGCAGACAATAAAAGAATTTGATGCAGTGAGGATGATGATCCCAATGTCCAATTATGAATCATTCTCACAATTCAAGGAAATGGAGAAAACAAGAAAAAAATTGGGTCATTGTGATACATCCAAGCTGACCAGGTACAACATGATCTATTGGCTGGAAAGTCACAATCAAAGCCAACATGAGCTTAAAGGAAGAACTGTTGGAGAATTAAGGGCGATGATGGAGCATGCAATGACAGTTGAACTAAACACTGGAGTAAGATTCAGGTCCGAAGCCCCTAATCCTGCCTATAAACAAACAACATCTCCTCCCAAGCCAACTGTAATTCAAGTCAAAGACATCCACCAAGGCACAGAACAGATGATAATTGAGCCTAGGGGTGTGATTCCTCATAAGGTGTGGCCTCTGGGAACCGCTGTGAGGGAAATAACTGAGAAGAAAACAAGTCTAATTCAGCTATTTGAACAGATGACACTCCTAAGAGTAGCTGGAGAACAGGAGATCATAGGATGGAAATATGATGGGGAATGGGATTACACACTCATCAAGAAGGCATCTGGCATGGTGCAATACTTTCATAGAGTAGAAACTCTACTAGCTCTGCCAGATGTTGACCTTCATACTTTACAAACCATTCCCATCACCAATTACCCCATAAGTCCAAGGGGTCGAGATTTCTCTAGATTGGTAGCCAAGCTAAGCCACAGGAGTAAAACCAGTGTACTAAAAGAGGCTTATCAAGTGGATGCTGAACACACCAGACAAATTCAAAGGAGGTCACATACCAGTTCTCATCATGTTGATGCTGAACTTAAGCAAAGAACTGGGTATGCTGACTTGACCAATGCACCACTGAAGATCATAAGCGAAGACTAGTTACCTGCGGAAGAGTAAATTCCTGCGGAAGACCAATTTAACTCGGAAGTCAACATAAAGTCAACAAGTCAACGTGGCAGAACAACAACAACATTAATGACGATGGAAGACATATTATTCAAGGGATATTCCATGTCACATCAACAAACTTCATTCATATTAGATTCGCTGTAAATCTCAAATTCCTAAGCCGATAAACATAGCGAGGAAATAAGTTTAATTAGCTTAATTATTACAACAAAATAGCTAGCAATAGAACAGAATTAGATCTATATATATATATATATATATATATATATATATATATATATATATACGAGATCAACAACATAGAAAAAAAATAACAACTGTTGAGAATCATTGTATTCAAGATCAGCAACATCAATAGCAACAAGAAAATATTACGATCAACATTATTGAGTTCTCTCAGTTTGATTATTCTTATTTTATTTGTTTGATTGATTGATTTTAATATTATTAATAGATTAAGTATCAAGTATTGATAATTCCGCGATCAATACTTGTTCAAATCAATTCTGATAATTTCTAAACAATTCCTGGATTCACAGTAATTCTTTTCTTAATGTTAACCGGTATTATGTGTGTACTATTGATTTGTGTGCTTTTAGTAGATTTGAATACTAATGTTGTCAGAATAGGAAATGCTTGGGGGATGAAGAGTAAGGTAAGTGGCTAATCATAACTGGCCACTGTAATTAGGGACTTACTATACTTAACATAAACTGAGCTATTACCTTGAATGACCTTGTTGGTGTTTGAATCTTATAGCGATTAGAGGATGGCTAGTGGAAGATCGTCTAAGGCTTCTAGAGGTGGAGCGCGGGGTGGACGTGCTTGTAGACCACGGGCCTCAAAGAACAAGACGAGGACTGCAGAGATGGCTCCTGGTAAGCCTGGGATTCATCACCCGGAGGACGGTGATGAGAGTGACAACTGAGAGCCCATACCGTCTGTAGTGACTGAAGTCATCCGGGCTGTAAGGAATGATGAGAGGAAGGAGAAGGAGGAGGAAAGAAGGAAGACGACTAGGAGAAGGGAGAATGAGGGAGATCATGATGATGAGGAGGAGTTGAATGCTGCAAGGGGAGCCTCCAGTGATGAAGAAGATGTAGAGGTGTGGGAAACCGCGAGGGGATGCAGCTACGGGGCATTCCAAAGATGTAAACCCTTACTTTTGATGGTAATGGCAATGCTGCAACTACTCACCGCTGGGTAAGGGAGATAGAGGCAGTGTTAGAAATCAGGGAGTGTCGGGAGGACCAGAAGGTGAGGTTCGCCACTCACTCATTTGTTGACTCGGCTCTATGCCTGTGGGAAAATATTGTCCAAGCCGAGGGTCGAGAGTTCTGGGGTGAAGAAGAGGACAGAAGACGGAGGGCAGAGGGCAAGTGCTAGAGCCTTCACTATGACCCGGGAGGAGGCCAGGGCGGACCCCGATGTCGTGTCAGGTATGTTTCTGGTAAACCAAACTTGTGTCTCCGTATTGTTTGATTCTGGTGCTAGTAGGAGTTTTATTTCTACTGCTTTCTGTGCTAAGTTGCCTGTTAGTAGTAGGAGTATTGATGAGCCATTTGATGTAGAAACTGCTATTGGTAAGTCTACTAGAATTCAGAAGGCCATAGGTTCCTGCAAAACTGTATGTGATGCCCCTAGGCGGATTTGATGTAGTGCTAGGGATAGATTGGTTAGCAGCCTATGAGGCGAATATTGTGTGTCGCAAGAAGATGATCCAATTAATTGCGCCCGATGGAAGTTCGATGACGGTCTACGGTGACCATGTCGCTACGGTCCCGAAGGTGATTTTGATGGCGGTGGCAGAGAAGTGCATGAAGCGGGGATGTAGTGCCTTGCTGGCTTATGTGAAGGATGTGGACGCGTCAGTACCACAGTTGTCTGAAGTACCCGTGGTGTGTGACTTTCCAGACGTGTTCCCAGAAGACTTACTAGGTGTGCCATCGGATCGTGAGATCGAGTTTCAGATTGATCTGATACCCGGTGCCTAACCAGTTGCCAAGGCACCATATCGATTGGCTCCGACGGAGATAAAGGAGTTGATGGTTCAATTATAGGAGTTGACGGATAAGGGATTTATCCAACTGAGCATCTCTCCCTGGGGTGCTCCGGTCCTATTTGTCAAGAAGAAAGACGGTAGTATGAGGATGTGCATAGACTATCGGGAGCTAAACAAGTTGACGGTGAAAATCGATATCCCCTACCGAGAATAGATGACTTGTTTGATCAGCTCCAAGGTGCCAGTTGGTTCTCAAGGATAGATCTCCGATCTGGCTACCATCAATTGAAGGTTAAGGAGCAAGATATTCCTAAGACAGCCTTTTGCACGCGTTATGGGCACTACAAGTTCCTCGTTATGTCTTTCAGTTTAACTAACGAGCCAGCTGCCTTTATGGATTTGATGAATTGAGTGTGCCGGCCGATGCCAGATAAATCGGTGATTGTGTTTATTGATGATATCCTGATTTATTCAAGGAGCAAAGAAGAACATGCCGGTCATATACGCAAAGTGCTGGAGACACTTAGAAAGGAGAAGCTATATGCTAAATTATCTAAGTGTGCTTTTTGGTTGCGCGAAGTTCAATTTTTGGGTCACGTGGTGAATTCTAAAGGAATTATTGTGGACCCGGTGAAGGTTGAGGCGGTGATGCAATGGAAGTCTCCAAAGACGCCATCCGAGATTCGAAGTTTCTTGGGATTGGCAGGCTACTACAGGAGATTCATCCAGGACTTTTCCAAGATAGCCTCACCTTTGACGAAATTGACACGCAAGGAGGTGAAGTTTGTGTGGGGTCGAGAACAGGAGGATGCTTTTGAGGAGTTAAAGGCAAGATTAACTCAAGCTCCTGTCTTGACATTACCCGAGGGGAGTGAAGATTTAGTAGTATAGTCAGATGCTTTCTATTCGTGACTGGGTTGCGTGCTAATGCAACGCGGGAGAGTGATAGCTTACGCATCCCGGCAATTGAAGACCCATGAGACCAATTACCCCACTCATGACTTAGAGCTAGCAGCAGTGGTTTTTGCGTTTAAGATTTGGAGGCATTACTTATACGGGACAAAGTGCACAATCTTCACAGACCATAAGAGCTTAAAGTATTTCTTTGAGCAGAAAGATCTCAACATGAGGCGGAGGAGGTGGTTAGAGTTGATCAAGGATTATGATTTTGAAATCCATTACCACTCGAGCAAGGCCAACGTAGTGGCCGATGCCCTTAGCCGAAAAGAGAGACCCAAGCCGATTCGGGTGAAGGCGTATCAGTTGGTGATGTCCTCGGATGTTCTGACACTGGTCAAAGAATTTCAAAATGAGGCATTGAAAGAAGATCGCCTCAACTCTGAACGAATGAGAGGTCTAGTCGTGGAGCTGGGAGAGAATACTCACGGAGTTAGAACCCTGCTTCGAGCGGATATGGATTCCCCGATATGGAGATCTACGAGGGGGATTATGGATGAAGCTCATAAGACTCGATACTCCATTCATCCGGTGCTACCAAAATGTATCAGGACATGAAGAAGGATTATTGGTGGCCGGGAATGAAGCGCGATATAGTGGAGTATGTGAGTAAGTGCCTTACTTGTTTGCAATTAAAGGTAGAACATCAGAAGCCATACGGGAAGATCTAACCATTGGATATACCCGAGTGGAAGTGGGAGCACATCACCATGGACTTCATCACAAAGTTACCTCGTACGACAAAGGGGTACGATACCATATGGGTGATAGTTGATCGTCTGACAAAGTGTGCTCACTTCCTACCGATCCGCGAGACGTATTCATCCGAGAGGTTGGCGGATCTATTCATCAACGAGATTGTAGTTCGTCATGGTATGCCGGTGTCTATCGTGTCAGACCATGACACTCGGTTCACATCGAAGTTTTGGAAGAGATTCCACAATGCGATGGGGACGAGGTTACACATCAGTACGACTTATCATCCTCAGACAGATGGTCAGTCTGAAAGGATGATTCAGACGCTCGAGGATATGCTCCGAGCTTGTGTGATCAATTTTGGAGGAAGTTGGGATGATCACCTACCGTTAGCAGAGTTCTCATACAACAACAGTTATCATGCCAGCATAGGCATGCCACCATACGAGATGTTATACGATAGGAGGTGTAGGACGCCCGCATGTTGGGGAGATATTGGGCAAAAGGAGTTGGGAAGTACTGAGGTGATCGAGGCTACGACGGAGAAATTGGAAAAGATCAAAGCCTTTATGAAGGCGGCAAAGGATAGACAGAAGTCATATGCCGACAAAAGACGTAGACAGATTGAATTCAACATAGGTGATAAAGTTATGTTGAAGGTCTCGCCTTGGAAGGGAATTATTCAGTTCAGAAAGAGAGGCAAGTTAAGCCCAAGATACGTAGGGCCTTTCCGAATCATCGCACGAGTAGGAGAGGTGGCTTATCGCTTAGATTTGCCTGATGAGTTAAGTGGAATTCATCCAACCTTCCATGTATCTCATCTGAGAAAGTGCTTAGCTGATGAAGATATGATTGTACCACTGGAAGACATAGAGGTGGATGAACGGCTTAATTATGTAGAGCAACCAGTGGCAATCATCGACCGGAAGGAGAAGAGACTGAGAAATAAAGTGGTTCCACTTGTGCGTGTGCAGTGGAAATACCAAAAGGGTTATGAGTCTACGTGGGAGACTGAAGAAGAAATGAGACAGCATTACCCACAGTTGTTCGAAGAGTGACAGGTTTCGGGGACGAAACCTCTTTAAGGGGGGTAGACTTGTAACACCCGAAACTTCATCAAAATAAAAAGAAAAGAAAAGTAATAAAAAGGAGGAAAGAAAAGTATCTTGAAGAAAACAAAAAAGAGCAAAAGTAGAGGGGGCTTTTGTGTAAAAAGTACACAAAAGTCAAAAGTTTACTTTTAAGGGGCATGGCGGCCCATGTTTAGCAATTACCTGCTGTTGTTCGACTGAAACAAAGAAGAAAATGAGCTGAACTTTTTTCTCTCAGTTTGAAGAAGAAGAAAGGGCTGAAAATCTTCATAGGTAAGTGTTTTCTTGTTAATTGGCTCGATTTTTATGGGGTTTTCATCCTTAAAACCGATATTTAAGTGCTCTTTGTGTTTGGGTGTTTGTTTTGGCTTGTTTTAGGTGTTTGAACTCTCGTACACACAAGTTTGGAGGAGTTTTGCTTGTTTGCTACAATAGGTGAGTTCTAGACCCCGGTTTTTATGTGTTTTTAAACTTTTTAGGGCTGAAAATGCATGTTTAAAATGTTTTACAACTTTTGATATGTATCCGTATGTATATGTGTGTTTATGTTTGTGTTTATGGATGTATATGTGTTCTTGATGCTTAGAATAATGGATACAAGCTTAGAACAGGTTAAAAAGCAGTTTGGGTTTGGAAATAAGTCTAAAATATGCACAACTGCTGGTCATGCGCCCAAATAGGGCTAATACGCCTGAACAGTATCTCATGCGCCTGAAAATTTTATCAAAGTAGACTAACTGTTAGGTCATGCGCCCCAATAGTACCCATGCGCCTAAGTTCCTCATGCGCTAACTGCCCAGTGACTAAGTGTAAGTACGTGCGCCCAAGATTTTGCCTGAAAATGCTAAGTATAGACTCATGTGCCTGAACAGTTCATGCGCCCAGAAATGTAAGCTAAAATGCCTAAGTGTAGGATTCATGCGCCCGAATAGTGTTAATGCGCCTAAGCAGGGCTCATGCGCCTGCATAGTGCCATGCACCTAAACACTTAGAAAATTTTCTGGAATTTTGGGAAATCAGAATTTTAGGGTTTGACCCTGGTTTGACTTGATGTTTATCATTGATCATTTTATGCATGTTTTTGGGCTGCTCTTGTGTTCCTTATTATGTATCTATTTTATGGCTTTACGTGGTGTGAATATATATCCGTATATGTAAAGTATTATCATTGAAGAAAGTAAAAGATTAATGATTAATGAAAAGAGGAACATAAGAAATGAATGAAAGTCTTGAAGCAAATGATAAAGAAGGTTCACAACTCATTGAGAGTCGCTAGCTCAACTGTGTGTAATATAGCGTGCGATCTTGGCTAACCCATGAGGGTTCACACATAGGGGGATCAGTCTTTGTGATTAATCCCACAGAGCGAAACGGGGTCCTTGTCACTTAACCCCGAGAATGGGGTGGCTGTGTGCCCAACAATGGGGGTAAAGTTATGACATGACCTGGAAATAGTGAAAGATAATGAAAAGTACGAAACGAACGAATGCACACGATAATAAAAGATAATCAAGATTATACCTTGATGTATGTATGATGTATGCCCATATGCGAAAGTAAAGGAAATATTTTATTGAAAAGGATATTTTCATGTGTAAATCTTACAAGGTATTTTAAACGCTTTAAAACTAGACCTCACTCAGCAACGCTGACTTTTATGCATTTTCAGTTGGCAGGTAAATGTTGCTGAGGATGGCACGCGGGGGAAGCTACTCGTCAGGGCTAGACTGGCATCCGTTAATGCTTAATGATTTTGTTGTATTGTAACGCAACTAATAAATTATTTGTAACCCTAACTTACAACGATGTATTATTTTGCAACATTAATTATATGCATGAATGGGTTTTGTTAACTCAATTCCGTTGCGATGTTTTATGAAATGTTTATTGTTTTACATAATAATGCTATGATTGTCCAACTGTGAGGTCTCTGGGAACGGGGCCTTACATTTTTTCACATAATTTAGTTTTTATTTAAGAAACGATTACCACTCTTAAACCAACTACACACAATAGGCAAGTGCACCTATCGCATAGTAGTATAGTCTTAGGCAAGAATCGAGTATCGATCCGTGGACACGAGAGCTCCTGATACTAAGTCTTTGTCATTATCTAACCGATAAATGATGTGTTGTAAATATTATGATTAACTAAATTAAATAACAACTAGACTAATTGAATTAAGTAAACAAAGATGAAGATAATTAATCAATGGAATATATCACTTAGACTTCGAATCCGCTTAGCACAACAATAACAATATGGATGAACCTATGGTCAGATCATCTTCTACACATGCAACATGGATGTAAACTAGACTCCTGTCAAGGTTATCTAATTATATGACTTGTTGGAAAGCTAAAACAATAAACACATAATAGCCACCTAAAGTTATGCCATGAAGACCCAATGATATTATTAAGCCAAAGTTGAAGATGGTTAGGACTCCCATCAAGGATACCAAACCCATAAATATTTGAAAAGTTAACACGATGAACACATGGTAACCACCTCAATTCACGTACTGTAAGAATATCTATGTAAATCTTTCAATTTATGAATGTCCTAACATGAATACATGAACCATAAATTTGCGCATTATCTACAGCTACACATAAACAAAGCTAGAAGAAATTCATAACAAATACAAACAGTTTCACAAACTCATGTATAAGAATGCACACTTGTTTAACATTACTAAATATTCAACCTTATTTACTATTCCTAGTTAAATGTCATAAACCACACACTAGAATATGCAATACATGAATAGGCCTTCTAACACACATGGTTTTCCAACATAATATGGTTATAACACCTACAAGATTCAACATTTCATCAAGTCAAGAAAGCACACACTATCATTGAAATACATTCATAGCTTTAAAATAAACATTTACATAATCATCACCAAAGATTGGATACACCAAGTCAAAGTATGCTAAGCTTCATCTAATCTAAGTGATTAAGAGTTAACCTATAAGGCTTACAAAAACCACAACCATACTTGAAGAGTAGAATGATAACATCAAGAATTAAGAGTTTATCAAACCAAAACAAAAAGAGGTGGGTTGTATGACGTTAGATTCTTCCTTGGAGCAATAGATCTTCAATCTTAGCCTTCTTCCTTCAATAAATGCTTCAAAAATGACTTGGAGGCTGGAGAGGCTAGGGTTTCTTGTTCGAAAGTGCCAATGACCCAAATGAGACTCAAACTAGGTTAAAAAGAGTGCCTGGGCCCGAACATGGCCGTGTCCTAAAGTGACACGGTCGTGTGAGGTATTCTTCAGCAAGGTTAGCATCACATGGCTATCTGAAAATGTCACACGGCCATAGCAGAATGTTAGGCTTCACAACTTCACTTATTTTTCTTGTTTTTTCCATAAAACTCACCAAGCGGCCATTCAAAACAACAAAATTCAAATCATATATAATTAAGCATCGATCCAATATATTTGCAACAAAAAAGGTACGAAAATGAGAGACGATATACATTATTAACATGTATATTTATTAACATATCACTAGTAATTTGTAATATGGCCAAAGACTTGCTTTTATAATTGAAACATCATAATTTTTTATGAAACCATGTATCACTTGGTTGTTAAAACTTAAAAGAGTTAATAGTTATCCACTCCTTTATTTATTTTCCAAATATTTTGACAATTTCCAAGAATTTGTAAAATTCCATTTTGGTGTGTTGCCCGATTTCTAAACGTTGTGTACCTGTCATGGAAAAGAAAGCCTTCGACATCACTAAACGCCATGAGTCAAGCAAATTTAGCTTCTTTAACCGATCTTGATTATTTTGCTTTTGTTAATTTTATCAAATCATTTACAACCGACTTCAATTCTCATATATAAGCATACATACATGTTTTACACAAAACAATTACTTCTTATTGCTTGGTATCTCACACCCACACACTCGAACAATAAACGAAAGAATACGAAAGACAATAGATTTATAGTGGTTCGGTCAATATTACTTACGTCCACTTTGTTGAAACTAGGTTTTTTTATTTAGGTGCCCTAGGAACTACTAGTACAATGATGTATTTATTATATAAAATACTAGATTTAGTAAACCCATGTATTACACGGGTTGAATAAACAAAATATTAATATAATAAAATTAATAATTATAATATGATATTCTAAGATATTATATGACTGAAATTACATATGAGAAATGACTATAAATAATAAAACAGTGATATTAACTTTTTTAAATTTTGTTTTTAATTTTTTTCCAAAAAAATAAAACATTTTGTTCTAAAACAAACCATATAAAAATGTCATTTTTTAAAATTTTCTTATTTAACTCCCAAATTTGATTACTTTGGTTTTTAAAAAATTGACTTTTTTAAAATATCAATTTTAAAATATTTCGTATTTTTAAAAAAGTTTATGCTTTAGAAAAATTTATTATTTTATAAAAAAATTATTTATTTAGAAATAACATTAATGAATAGATTCTTTCTTAATTTATTAAATCTAAAAAGTATTAAATAATATTATTGATAATTAAGGTAATTATTTAATATAAGAGAGAGGCGGGAAAATTTTGGTGAGGATGATTGTGATACTGCCACGTGTCATCTCAAGTTACTCTTATAGGAGTTAGAGTATGAAGATTAAAGATAGGTTAGATTTCTTTGCTAACAAGAAAACCAAAATATGGCAGTTTGCCAACCGTGTGAGAGGGCTAGGCCAACTACATTTGTCTATGCATCTACACCTATCATTTCTCATATAGAGGCTTTGACAAACCTCAAACTATGCTCTCTTGCATAATATCTCAATAATTTATTTGGGGGCAATTTTAGGCATCTTCACTTGCACTTGTATAATATCTTCTTTTGTAGTTGCAATCGCCTTCTCATCGACTAACATGAAAGTCCGTTGATGTATTGTCAAGCTTTAACTGGTCTGCATCTTCACTTGCACTTGTATAATATCCTTCTTTTGTAGTTGCAATCGCCTTCTCATCGGCTAACATGAAAGTCCGTTGATGTATTGTCAAGCTTTAACATCACGATCTGATTTGTTACCTCTTTTGAACCCAAATCTTTGACCCTCTTTTTCTATCACTGTCTACTCCTACTATAACAAATATGGTATTCTACTAGTACCTGAAGTGGGATCCTTCGCTTTTCATTACAAAAAAAGTATCAACTAGAGATGATTTATGTGGTTTTTTGGTTCATCTAACCCACTATGGATTTAGAGCTGCAACTGAAACAACTTTCACCTCTGTGATCAAACTGCTGTGAATCAGTCCAATTCTTCATTATTGAGAGATATTATGAACCCTTTCGTGCTTTCTTTAACTATTCTTTTTGACTCTTTGATCTTGCTCTAGGTACTTGCTTTGAAAGTGTAAAGGTAACTTTGTTTTGTATACAAGATTCATAGAACTTGACATTTTCTTTCTCCAGAACTAAACTTTTTTTCATTTCAACCATATATAATACCCCTCCTCTTGTCGAGATCACTAGGTTTCCTTTGATTGACTACCATTGAACAAAAATTTATATGTCTAATCATCTGAGTGCATGACTGTTATTAGCATCCTCTTTTAGCTTGGAATAACTCTAATGTCCTACAGAGTCTATGTGGTTCCTCAAGAGGTTTTCAAATTAACATATTTGATACCCATAACATTTAGGATAATCATCAGCTAATCATACCTTTTCAGAGTCTTCAATTTTGAGATTCTTCATTATATCCATGCTTTGTGTAGCATTTAATGATGCTCCAAAATCCATCACCCATGAATCCACTACACTCTCTACACAACAAATTAAGGGGCGTTTGGTTCGTGGAATTGGAATGAATTGTATTTGAAATTCAATAGTTTCCAAGGATTTGGAATTCAATGGAATTATAATCTATAAAGGAAATTTAAATTCCAAATACATTTTTAATTACAAATCACACATAAAGAAAATTAGAATTTATCACCCATTGCAAACCGCCACCACCTCCATTACCATTGATCACCGCTGCTATATATCACCGAAAACCAACTGTACCCCGCCGTCACCACCAATTGATCACGCCCGTCATCGAGAACCGCAAGTCTCCGTCGAGCGCATCTAATCAACGCGGTTTGGCAGCGGTGATCGGCAACAGTCGACGGTTAGGGGTAGCAGCGGTCGGCGATTGGGGGCAGCGTCGTCGTGCGGCGTCGGCGTCGATCACGGCATCGAGTGGGATCGGAGACGGACGCGACGGCAGGGGTGCCGGTGGTCGGAAGTCTTGTGGGTTGGGTTCAGGCCGTTTGGCAGCTGTCGGGGTTGGCGACGGCGGCAGTCGGTGGTCGAGGGCGGCGATGGTTGGGAGCGGCGACGGGGGGCCATCAAGGTGGTGGCGGGGGAGGTCGGGCGGCTGTCGGGAGTGGCGGCGGGCAGCCGTCGAGGGCGGTGGCTGGAGATACGCGGTCGGCGGTCGAGGGCGGCAGTTGGGTTTGGAAGCAGGCGGCGGGCTGTGGCGGCGGCAGGCGGCCGTCGGGGGCGGCGGCGTGCGGCCGTCAGTGGTATTCAGCGGGCGATGTGGCGGGGGTATGGGTGGAGGGCGGTTGACGGGCGTGGTGGCCACCAGCGGTCGAAGGGCGGCGACGGTCGGTGGCGGTGGTCAGAGGTCGGCGCGTCGGCGAGGGTCGTCGGTAGTGTCGATTGGCGGTGGGCGGTATGGTAGGTGTCGTGTGGTATGGTAGGTGGCGGGCGGAGGCGAGGGTCGATGGTTTTGAAATCCTTCAATATTTGGAAGGATTTTGAAATCTTTCATTTGAAGGAATTTGAGGGAATTAATTCCAATTCCTTTCGCAACAAACACGTTAAGAATGGAATTCAAATTCCAATTCCAACGAATTCCTACCAACCAAACACAATGGCTCATGGAATTCAGATTCCAATTCCATTGAATTCCTGCATACCAAACGCTCCCTAATGCTTCGCCTGAGTCTTCACAGCTCTTTCTTCCTTAACTTGTGGGCACTAATTTATGAAATTCCTTACCTATTTGAAATCCTAATATATGATGTCTTGCCATGCTTGGATTGACTCCTCTATCTACTTTGATTGTTCCCATGTTCATACCTTTCAGTTTTGTCTTCTTTATTAGCAATGAACTTGACTAATCATTTGAACTTCTATGTTGTATGTCTTCTCCTAGAACCAGGTCAAGGATTTCTTCAAGTGTAAACTTACTAGTTCTAGATGAACTATCAACTACTGTGACCATCCTAGACTAACTCTCAGGCAAAGAGGATGATATAAGCAATAGTTAAATTCTATAATTGAATCCCAACTGATCCTAAGTGGGTTATGATCGAATTAAAGTCATTAAGTGAACAATAAGTAAGGCACCCTTTTTCTCATTCAGGCGTTGACCATTTGTCGAATCATAAACACCTTATTAAAGCTAAAAGTTTTAATAAAGCCTTCATCAAACGGGATATTTTCGTTCTCAATGTTATATGCTACACCCTTTGCTAACAAAAACCTTATCACTACTACGACTTGCCTATGTAGTAACTTCTAATCTGCATTAGACATCTTTTTGGGGATTTCTCCCAACAATGGTTCTTGTAGATTCTTCTCTAAAGAAGATCTTCTATTTGCATCCTCTAGGACCTTTGATCATGTTCATCGTACATCTTAATCTTTATCTTTGGTCCTCTACCATAATAATAGCATACTAGAATGCAACTTGTCAAATAAGATTGAAAACAGTGAACAAACACAACAGAACAGCCTCCCGAACTTGACGATTGTTCTATTGAAACACTGTTGGGAGATCAATCCCATCTAGAGTAGTGGAAACAGATCAAATTAGGGTTAAGATTGTCCTAAATCCAGTCACAAAAGAAGACGATAGCACAATAGACCTATTTGGCGGCGTCTATTACACTCATCGGCGGTAGCACATAAAAAAGACAATCAAAATTAACCCAATATACCGGTGGCGAAACAAGACAGAAACACCTATGGCGGCGATTGGTTTCTAATCAAGAGTTTAAGAATTGTAACATTAGTCATTTGGTTCCATTAGTGTGATATGTTTTTACAGGTTTGGACATATGTTTAAAGTTGATTTATTTCTACTGACATCATAATAAGAATCAAATTTAAAGTTAAACGTATTATATTCTACATGTTTTGTGGCTCTAAAATCATTGGTTTAATCTAATAATTACTTACCAAGTTATCAGTTTATGTTTAATGTTGTGATAGTTCAGCAAATGGTATGTCCAACCATATGTTGAATTTTTGTAATTAATAAATTACACCAACAACAACTATCATTATTCTTGAAACCATTCCCTAGTAATCATTCTATTCCTAGTGGCATTAGAATCGGATCAAAACAACAATAGTAAACATTAATTGATTATCTTAATTTCTTTATTCTTGAATCTGTTACCTACTAATCTTTCTATTCCTAAGAATAAGAATGCTTGTTGCTGATGTTTTATCCTTAAAAATTGATAATTCACATAGATATATTTAACATAGATGTTGGATAAAGAAAAAAATAAACCTTGTTGGAATTTTTTTAAAAAATGGTACTTTTTAAGAGACATTACCTTTTTGACTTTAAGGGTACCCGCCCCTACCAGGGGCGGGTTCTTTAATCCATCCGCAGAGTGTGTGTGCAGTGTGTGTGTAGTGAGTGAGTGTGTGTGTGCAGTGAGTGTGTGAAGTGTGGTGTCTTGTCAGAGGAGAGACCTCGCCCTTGCCAAGGGAGGGTTCTCCTGCCCCACTTTTCCACTGCACAATTAACCTACCCATCACCCACAATCAATATTTAAACCAACGAAATTTTATTATTCGTTCTTTTCATACGTTTTTCAATCCATTTTCTCACTATCTTTGAATATATTTTTTTCTATAATTTCATACTTCATTTCAAAAAAACAAATGAGCTGGAGAATTATACCAGGTCCACTAAATAACGATTTGTTATTTTTAAGTGGTTAACATAGAGCTGATTATTATTTTCGAGATCCAGAAAGCGATGAAGGAATTTTACGTGTTAGACGAGATGATAAAGCTTTTTGGGATTACATTTATGAAGAGCCTATCCCTGATAATATTACGAGATATATAAGGTTGGCTTTTTGCGGGTGTGATCGAGTGTGGTTATCGTAAACTTGACCGTGCTCTTATCTCAGCTTTGGTGGAGAGATAGAGGCCTGAGACACACACATTTCATTTGTCGGTTGAAAAAACCACGATAACCCTTCAAGATGTACAAGTTTTATGGGGTTTGCCGGTTGAAGGTGATGTTGTTTCTGGCACTGATTATGCTATGAGTGCATCTGAAGTTATAATGAGGTTTGAGTATTTAACCGGTTGTACACTCGCTACAAGCGCTGTAAGTGGTTATAAGTTAAACCTAAGGTTTATTTTAGAAGAAATAATAAAACTATTCCCTAATAATGCCATAGATTTTCAGTGCATCCAACGAGCTAGATTATTATATTTTTAGTGATTGGTACCATTTTATTTTCTCATACTTCTAGCAACTAGGTACACATAAATTATTTAGTCATATTGAAAACTTAAATAACTGTGGTAGACTTAGTTGGGGAAGTGTTGGGAATGTATTTAGCATATTTGTATAGACAATTATGTAAGGCAACGAGTGTCACAAATCGAAAGGTTGGTGGGCCTTTATTCTTGTTGCAATTATGGGCATGGGAAAGATTACCTTCTATGTGTTCTCGGAATGCTCGATCGATTGATTTCAGATTACCATATGGTGCACGGTATGTTAAAAAAACTTATAAATTGACTACTTTTCAGTAATCTTATATTTTCTAGTTAACCGGGTATATTTGAAAACTTTATTACGGATGGACGGGTAAACTTAGTTATGTAAACACCACTCCGCCCTGTTTGAGCGCGTATCGATCTCAACTGCATTCATTAAGCGAGGCCACGGTATTAATATTAATCTAATATTATTTTGTATAAATTAACATTGTGAAAACATATTAATTCATATTTTTTATATCAGTTCAATTGGAGGCCTTATGATAATATCATCCACCTTCTACCTGATATCTGCACAAGTGCGTATCAAAGCTGGGAAGTAACACATACCTTATATATTGGGAAGTTGTTGAGCCTCACATTTCAAGTAGGGTTTTAAGACAGTTCGAAATGTTTCAACCAATCCCTACAAGTGTGTTACTAACCCGGGAGCAACACACAAATCTACATTCGATTGCTCGTAAAAGTGGTAGAAATAAAAACTGGATACAACATCATAATATCTTTGTTCAAGCATGGGCTTCTCGACATAATTCAATTGTGAATGAAGCATACACTGATTCGCCAATTGCTTCTGAAGCATACATGAGGTGGTATTTAGAGCGTACTGTTGTATATACAACAAACCCGACTCATCAAGACACGAACCCTCATGGCTTTTAAAATGATGGACAAAGATTGAGAATGATGGTATTATAATTATTAAATTATTTGTTATAATGATTATTTATTATTATTATTATTATTATTATTATTATTTTAAAATTAATCTTTCATAATGTTATTTATAGATGGATGGGATGGGTCAGTTTTATCAAAGGCCAGGGGAGGAATATGGCGAACCGTTATATGGAATTTGCACATGCGAATCATATAAGTTATCTACCAACGCATGTGACACAGAATGTTGATGATACTCAACTTTCTCCTGTCACACAACGTTTATGCAGAAGAGATAGAGGATGAGGGCGGGTTGATCTACAAGTTGTTAATGATAATATGGAGCAACAGAATATGACAGAACAAAGGGTTTCCACAGAACAACAGTTCAACTCCCCCATTTTAAGCCAAATGGGTAACCAAGATTTTATTTACGGTGGTACCTCAAGTACTCGGTTTCCACAATTTAGTCAAATGGGTACCCAGAATTTCGAAGAAGGGGGCCGTCAAATCCTTATCAAAGCCCTAATACTTATGAACAATCGTTTCACTATTCTTTCGCTACCTTATTACCCTCAATTTCAAGAGATGGTTCAATCAGTTGACCGGTTTTTTAATGCATCTCCTTGTTCATTCGACTTAAATGATGAAGCAACAAACGATAATGATGACACTCGTTAGATGTTATTTTTTTTATATTTTTAGTGATATATTTTTACCTTTTAAATTATGTAATTTTCTTTTTATACTTTTATCTATTAATTATAAAATTCATTCATCGCTTTTTGGATCTCGAAAATAATAATCAACTCTATGTTGACCACTTAAAAATAACAAATCGTTATTTAGTGGATCTTGTGTAATTCTACAGCTCATTTTTATTTTTGAAATGAAGTATGAAATTATAGAAAAAATTATATTCAAAGATAGTGAGAAAATGGATTGAAAAACGTATGAAATGAATGAAGAATAAAATTTCGTTGGTTTAAATATTGATTGTGGGTGATTGGTAGGTTAAATGTGTGGTGGAAAAGTGAGGCAGGAGAACCCGCCCTTAGCAAGAGCGAGGTCTCTCCTCTGACATGACACTACACTTCACACACTCACTGCACACACACTCACATGCGGATGGATTAAAGAACCAACCCCTGACAGAGGCGGGTACCCTTAAAGTCAAAAAAGATAAAAATTTCCTCTCTTGTCATTAATCTCTCTTAAAAGGTACCATTTTTTAAAAAAATTCACCTTGTTGATGTTGATGTTGTTTTATTTGTTCTTCATTCTTGTACTCAATTAATTTACACAGCTGATCAAATGGATTAAAATTCTGCTTCTACGAATCTCAACTTCTGCCAAGAAAGAACGATTATTGTTCAAACCAATTTAGTTATTGCGCGCCTCTTTGAATCTCATCTTCAGCCAAAAACGATTGATATCGTTAATTTAGGCTGTTGGTAGTTGATTACTTTTGTGATAAATGTTTGAAATGAATTATTAAAATTAGATTCTTTTAAGTGACCCTATCAAAATTTTTAAACTTGATTGCGAAAATATTAAAATAAAGTTCTAATAGTAGAGTGGAAAACACTTTTTTTTTAGTTGGAGGTCAAGGGTTTGATGCTTCTATTGAACCAATTTTTATGCGTTTTCTTTTTTAGAACTTAAACCCAATAAAATCAATGCCATGGTGTTTGATCTCGTTAGTTTCGTTGCATCAATCCCATTTCAATTTTGCATCATACGACAACTTCTCCGGTCTTCCACTCAATCTCTTTTTGTAAGATCAATTCCCGCAATTTAAAATTGTTTATTTGCTAGTTCTAACTTCTTAATTCTCATGAACATATAACTTGTATATATTGATCGAAAACTTTATGTGATACCTATTTTAAGCATCGCCATGTTCTGATGCCAAAATAAACAAGATTTGTTACTTTTGAGAATATGAATTATAATGTTATTCTATTGTATATTTACTACGTCATCCAATCCGATTCGAAAATTGTGTAACTCTAGTTGATACAGATTAACATCAAAACCCAATGAACATATATAATGCCTGACCACGCTAGTGTTTATCACTCCGATATAAACCAACAACCACATAAAGTCCAACAACGGCAATAAAAATGGAAGAAATTCGGTCATTTGAAATGCAACAATTTAAATAAGAGTTAGCATCTAAAGTTTCACAATGCAACCATTCTAACATAAATGGTCTTAAGAAAAAGTTGCTACTTTTAGTAAATTCCCAATTTTTAATTAAAATGGTTGCAAATTCGATATAATTTTGCAACTTTATATGAAAAATGCTGCATTAAATCTTCTAATGCAACATTTGTGTTCAATAAAGTTGTATTAGAGTTAAATGCAGCTTATTCAAAAAAATTACTTTTATAATGTTACATTAACCCTATTTTCTAGTAGTGTATGGATTTAATTCCTCAATTGCAACTGCATGCACAATAGTCTTGTTAAGTTTCAAAATCAAACACTTTTAGCATGCTCCAAACATCAATTTAATATTTTTAAGCTAGTATAAACTAAACCGTTTAGTATCAGATTCACTATTGAAAACCCCATATCTACTCAAATAATGAAGAACACTCATAAAAATTTGGCTTATGTTGTTTACTACTTCAGTATGATAAGAATTTGAGTCCCGGATTTCTTCTATTTAAATATAAATTTAAAACATATTTTCTCGGATAATGCATTTTTATGGATTTATTACCAATTACGTATTACTAAACTTATATGAGAAATTTATGGACCTATTACATGTCTTGAAAATTATTCGCTAAGACGTTCTTTTCTTTAGAAGATATGAATATTGGTAATATATAGATATAAGACCAATATGTATATCTAGAAAAGAGGAAAATTGCATCTCAAACAAAGAAGATGCAGAAAAAACAATCATCACATGTAGTTATAGTCCGCTAGAGCCGATCAACCTCGTCAGCCCGAAGGTAATGGCCATAGCCATCCACCCTCCAACTAGAACTCTAAAACAAGACTTCACCGCAGGAGTCCTCCCTAGAAAAGCCCCAATCCATCCAAAAACCACTAGTGCAATAGTGACCGCAGCCACCACCACAGTCAGTCTCACCTTATGGTTCACAATGAAAGAAGCCGCAAGTAAAGGCACCATTGCGCCAAATGTAAACGCAATCGCTGATGCTGCAGCCGCCTGCATTGGGTTTGGCAGCTTTTCACCCTCGCTTTCTTCCTTACTTGCTCCATTTCGTTTCATGTGAGACACCTCTACGTCAAGCTGAGATGATACTGATACAAATTCTCCAATTGCCATACTACACGCACCAGCAACTAGACCAGCAAACCCTGTAAGAACCATGGGTTTCACATCATGTTTAACCGCTCCAATACCCATCATCAGGGAAGCGACTGAAACTAAACCATCGTTGGCTCCTAGGACAGCGGCACGAAGCCATTGTCCCCTTTGTGAGTAGTCAAAACTTTCATCTGCAGATTTGTTTTCAGGAATTGGAATGTTAATATTATTTGGTGCAGCCATGAAGGTGAAATAATAATAAGAGAGAATTTTAGATGAGAAAATTTATGAGCAATGTTGCTTGTGAAAGGCATAAGTTAATTATATATAGAGGTACTTTAACGGCCTAATTATTAGTCACATCATATGTGCAAGAGTGACTCATCAATGTGACTCAAGCACCCCTTATTTTCCTCCTCCTTTTTTTATTGTTCATGTAAACAGCTAAACACATTATTTTCCTTTTTACTTCATAACCAATTATGGAAAACAGATCATTTTGGACTATTTTTTAGATGCTAATGGGTCAATTCTAATGTATAAAGTTAACGAAAAGTTGTAGCAAGGAATTGGGTCAATGAGTTTGTTAGATTAAGTTGTATTTAGGTGTTTATAACCTCTTATAATATTCTATTGAACTATATGGTATCGTTGTTTTATAAATAAATGGGCAAACTTAGTGTTGGATGAACCTACTCACGATTTAGGTCACTTACAGTATCAATATTAATGGAGGACAAACGCAGCCTGACAGCTATATATTGGATTCAGGAATGAAGGATAATTATTTGACGAAGATGTACATATATAGAAATGTAATGTAACTTATTTGTAAGACGTGGAAATATAAGATTTAGTTCACTTGTTAATTGTTATATATACCTATTTCCTAAACAAAGCACTAAACGTTATAAGGCCCAATAATATACTACTTATCATAAGCATATGTTCTAAAACCAATAATGCATGTGTTATCGTCTATTGTAGATTTGTATAACATAAACAACTCACTAAGGCCCAATGGTTCAATGAAATCACAAACATTAATGAGAAAGACCAAAATGACTTGTTATGACCCGATGTTGATAAACAGCCTGTTGATAAATCCTCGCTACAAGATCCGTTGGTGATCCGTTGAAAGGACCACTTTGGACGACTTTCTAAAAGATGTTGATGGTCGGCAATGTGGTCCTTGGTGATCCCACGGAAATTTTAGTATGTAAACTGTCAGAAAAGAGATTACCCAACAGATTGCTGACGGATTTGTCTGTTAGTGATACTCCTTTCTTTTGTCATGTGTAGATCATAAGGATCAATTCCATGTGTATTTGTCAAATCAAGTATTCCAAATATCTAATTAAAAGCACAAACCAAAAGCTATAACTATTGATCAAGATTATGATCTTAATAGAATGTTTGTGGGGAACATGATGCTTCTTTCACAACTAATATGTTTCTTCAAATCATAGCATACTAGATAAGGACGCAACAAATCGCTAGGAAGGTGGAGGCCTGTGTAGGATGGCACTTGTAGAGTTGCATAAAGGTTGATGGGTAGGATATGGGAATCTGAAGCCAATTTCATTAACTACGCTGCCAGAAGTGTGCTTCCACACTAAAGTTGTAAACTTCAAAAATATTGATCTATTAGATAATTATTGAATATAACCCAATACATGTGCAAAATATACTGGTGGACAGTGAAAATTTTTAACTTTAAACTAACAGATCAGTTTACTGTCGACGAAGATCACACATAATATTATGCCATCAAATTGCAGAATAACCCAAGGCCTTCTTTTGTCGCTTCCATGTATACAATATTTGGAGTCATTTGTCCACAATGCTATATATCGTTTATCCAGAGTCTGTTTTAAACATTACTTGTTATTATTTGTTTTAAATCATCTGTAGCAACAATTTCAATGGAACTTCATAAGCTGTTTTGCTTTAAATTACCCCTACGGCCCTACCTTTGCATATAGCCGCATAAACTCTTTTAAGTACACTTATAATTTATTTACGCGAATCACTTTTTGAACATGAAGGGTATTTATTCAAGCATCAATCAGGAAGGGGAACTTTCTTTTGACAGATATGACATGGCAAGTTAATTTGTCAAAGCTGCTGCAAAAGAACTAGTTCTTGTGGCATCTGAATCTATCAGTGAAAAAATAAAACTGCGAGACTCGACGACAAACAAAGGGTACACATGTCACCTGTTAATGGAAGATCCAATCATGATGCTCCCTGTGTGGCCGTGTGTCGAGAGTATGAAGGCCCTAGGCATGATGGTGGAAGGCTGATACGGATACACACTTTGCAAACTTATGCGTGTTATAATGGAAGGGGAAGACTGAAGCGTATATAGTCGTCCATAAGTAAAGTTTGATTGATACATGTCACAAAAATTAAAGATTATGGAATCCACTCGACTGCCACAATTCGTTGCATATAGATTTAAAGCTATAAACATAAGGTTTCAGGTGTAAACCAAATCACAGATATATATCCGCAAAATACAGATTTCAGTCCTTACGTATATGATTGGTGGGATGCTCCTATTGCCGATTGATATTTGAATGAAACTCATTTCGGTTTGTGTTGGGGTAGATGAGGTGTGGGACATAAGAGACATCAAAGTAAATGAATGGAATGTCGAATGCACACCACCAACAACATAAAGATGATTGGTAAAGGAGAAGGCAACTTTCCTTAGAACTACTTTAGGTTGATCAGGACTATATAAGCAGTGGTGTTACATAAAAGAGTATACTGTTTTTTAACTTGCCATATTCACAAATAACTAAATCAAAGTAAAAAAAACATAAATAAAAGGAATTCAAAAAGTAGTATGGGATGTTACACCCAGGATTGATTATAGAATAGGATCATGGGATGAACATTTGATTATGAGTATGCAAAAAAATGTTTAGCGACTTGGTGAAAACAAGGACAAAGATTGACATACACACTGAATTCACACATGCAAGTGTCATATAACATGGGTATTCATACCCACCTACTATGATGGTTAAATAACTACCTTTTAACTGACCAAACTAGCAATCGACACACTTAATCTGCAGTTTGACTTTATCAATTTGACTTTTCTAATTTCTTGATTATTTACATTCTAACAAGGGATTAAGCTGTGTGTTTCCTTCTCACTCCATTGATTGCTTCCATCAGTCTTGTAGATTCTATATGACATGGACTGATGGACCGATGGACATCTCCTTTTGATCTTGTACAAAATTACTTTAAGATCAATTATATACTTTGGTAGTTCGCTCAAAATGTTTACTTGAAAAAATCAAAAAAGAACAAGTATGTGTTTTTAGTAATGTGTGTACGAGAAATTTGTATGTTATACGGACCAAAGACCTAGGAAAAATCACAATTTTGGTTGAAAGGACACAATCCTATGAATGTGAGTTGGCAATTAAAAACTTTCATATTTATTTGATTACCATTACTCCATTAGTAGTAACTCACTATTTAGAATAATTAGTATCGCCACTATTACAATCGATATCCTCCAAAATCCATGAAAACAGAAGGTAAAAATAATAATGTTATCCATCGGTGATTACTAACGTAGAAGTAGATACCTTTGATAATTCCTTAGTGTTTAAGATAAGGTTTCGGAAAATAATTGTGGTGAGGCTTTTCAGTCGATCATTAGTGGGTAAGCTGCGACAGAATTTCCTTCGGTGATTCGCCACCAACTTGAAGTAATATTCCCACGATAAGGCTTTTCAAGCCGCTAATTTGAAGTTAATTATTCCCACGATAAGACCTTTCAAGTTAGGGAGGAACTTTGTATTGAATAAAAATCAAAAGGATTTTTGAAAACCCATAATTAAGTAAAATTTGAGCTCCTATACCGGAAGACGTTGTTAATCATTCAAAAGATTCATGTCGTGTACATTGAAAAGAATGTATTTGATCATATTTTTTACATTGTGATTTGACACACCCAAAATGACAAACAACGTTAACATAGATGCAAGAAGGTTGCAAAGGTATATTGTGCTTGACCGATGTGTGCCTTAATTTTCATGCATAGAAACAAACTAGCAAAGCCAGAAGCATCATATAGACTAAACAAATAATGCTGATACGCTTTGTGATCATGCAAAGAGAGAGGATTGTTGTAAAAGTCAACATAAATTCACCTAGCTAGGATTACCGGAAAAAGTAACTGATGATCAATATTTGTTGTCAAAACCTAGATATTTTCTTCAGAAAACATATGATGATAGTAATCAAGATAAAGTAACCACAAACAATTTGGAAATCTATTTCATCATAACAACCCAATTTAAAGTGTACTAATCTCTTCTTTAAGATTAAGGCTAAAATCACAAATTGCAAGCTAAAACCATGTAAGTTATACTCGCAATAAATCGTTACCGGGGAACATGGTGCTACTAAGACAACTAATTCAATATGTTTCACAATACCTTAGCATACTAGATAAGGACACAACAAATCACTAGGAAGGTGGATGCTTGTGTAGGATGGCACTTGCATAAAGAAATGATGGGATGGATTTGGGGAATCTAATGCAATGTCAATTAAATTAAAAGGAGGGTACACCACACTGAAGATGTAAAGTTTAACATTCACTTCAAAATAAGTAGAGGAATGTGGAATATAACCCAGAATATTCTTGTTCAACTTATCTCTCAACCTAGATACATTGAGAAGCTTTAACATCAAACTCATAAGTTTATATGTGTAACAACCCGAATAATAATATGTTTCCACTCTTTTAAGTCGTTCAAAAAAAATTGATACAAAGGAGGACGAAAAGAAAACTGTAAAGAATAAAGAAAAAGAAACTATAAACATACATATACGCAACACCCTCTCGTGTACCATGGACGAGCAAATAAAGTGGGTTTTGCTTAAAAATAGTTATTTTAGATTTTTAGTCAAACAAAATTACTTGTTAAGACTATATGGAAATTAGTAACAGCTTGATGGGGAAAAAGAGGGAATATTGTCACGTCCTGACGGAAGCGTGAGATGCTTGGGTATGACTTTTGGCTTACAACACACTGATTACAAAAACATACATTCAAAACAGTTAAATAAACTAAACTTTCATTAGATATATATATTTTGGGTTACATCATAGATACAAAATTTGTCTCACATGAGACTATTACATAAGTTTTTATCACCCAACGTCAAAAGATTTAACATATTTGGTACGTAACATTTCCCAGCTAATAATGGACGTTCACGTCCACAAAGAGACTGAAATCCATCAAATCTACCGTCAACCAAACGCACAGCTGCCCTATGCACTCATGCCATTCATTGAACAAGTTGAACGTGTAAACGAAATTATAAATTCTGATTTCCTGAAAAAGCATACCCAAAACAGTCAACATAAAGTTAGTGAGAACATAGGTTTAATAACTTAATAAAATTTCTTACTGATGCAACATAAACAAGACCACAACCAAACCTACTTATATGCTAAGTAATTCATAACTGTCACACATATAAATCACAGAATCAAATAATATAACATCACGACTCTTATTCGACAGTCTTAACTGGGTCCAGTCGGTGCAAGAAACATGTTTCTAAGTAGTGCTACCTATATTATCTGAAGGTTTCTTATGCGAATTAATGTTTGTGACTTATGACAATCAATGATAGTAACTTATCAAAATCCTTAGTCATGTTAACATCAACAGTAAAATACACAGTATGTTTTTTCCCCCAAAACTTATAAATAAAAAGATGCTATGTTACTCACTTTAGTTTCAGCAAACTGATCAGATATTTCCTATAAAATAATTATTTGTTAGAACAATTTCTTATTCTAATAATCATTTTTTTAGAAATATTCTTAATTAGACTTAAATTTTGAAAATAGTAGTTAAAAGCCTTCAAAATTTATAAAATTTTACAAACAATAGTATCTTCATACCAAGATTATCATATAAAATTTTCAGTTCATATATCCTTACCGGTAGTTTTCTATAATTTTTACAATATTTCGATTTAATACTAGAAATAGCTATTTATCTCTAAAAATTCTGAAAATCAAAAAAAATGTTCTGAACAATATCTTACATTTTATGTAAAAATTTTATGATTTTATCTACTGTTTTACTATTATTTTTAATTTTTCTTCTTATTAATTGTTCTAAAATATAAAACTTTATCATACTACTAATTCACGAATTTTATTCTGTAACTTCAGTATATTATTAAGATCATTATACAAATTTTCTAGATTTTTATTATGTCCTGATTTCCTATTTGATATTTTTCTTTTATTTTAATATTTCAATTATATAAATCAATATATCTCATATAGGTACTTTATATTTTTCAGTTAATTATATTTTTTTTCTTAACTATTTTTTAAAAATTTTATTCCCATAATCACAGTCAATTAAGTATTCAACCTAGTATAACCTAGTTAATCATGTAATAACAATGAGTTTAACATCTTTAAACCCTTCGTTTTTATTTAAATCTTTTGTTTTTATTAATACCTTTGAAACTTTCTATTTTGTAAACTTAGTTACTGATTTTAGTTGGAAATCAAAGTTTTTATGAAATTCGTAATTAGTTTTTGATGATATATAACATTAGGGTTCAACTATATGTATGTTGCACTCTTACATAATTTTACAAGCTTTTTAGTTATAAAGTTTCATAAATTTAACCTTGATTGTAGATAAGAGAAAGGTGTAGAAGACGGTTGATGAAGACTTCAATCTCCTTGAGTTCCAAATGTGAAGGAAAATATTCTTGAACTTGGATAATACTTCAAAGGATTTTGATGATGACTTGATGATGGTTTCGGTGGTATAACATTCTAGAGAAAAGAGAGAGTGTTGGAGGTGAGAAGGTTGTTTTGGTTATCCTGGTTGCCGAGAGAAATAGAGAAGGGTGGGTTGTAGTGGTGATGCTCGAAGGTGATGGTGGTGTTGAAAAGGTTGGTTCAGTCGAACGTTTAAGAGAAGGATAAAGAGTGGTGTTAGTAGCTTGTAATGATTACCTAATCTTAGCCTTGGTGAGGTGTTATGTAGGCTTAATGTGTGTCAAGTTATGGGGTGTGTGTGTCAAACTACCGAGAGTGTTGAGTGGCAATGGGGATAGGTGTTATCTCCCCATGCTATTGTGTTTACGCATTTGCAAAATTTTAATCAGTTAGTGATTAGTTTTAGATAAGTGTTCTAGCAATCCATTGATTTGGATTAGTTTGTGTAAATATCTTAATAATCAAGTGATTAATATTTGCTTAAGTTTTTAAGTTTATTGTTATACATCCGCTGTGGACTTGCTGTGGGCACACTTAGTGAGATTACTTCATCCGCTGTGGACCTTTGGCTGTCCGTTGCGGACCTTTGGTTGTCCATTGTGGGCACACTTAGTGAGATTACTTCATCCACTGTGGACCTTTGGCTATCTGCTGCGGACCTTTGGCTGTCCGCTGTGGGCACACTTAATGAGATTACTTCATCCGCTGTGGACCTTTGGCTGTCCGCTGAGGACCTTTGGATGTCCGTTGTGGGCATTTGGTTGTCCGTTGTGGGCACACAGTGAGATTACACATCCGTTGTGGACCTTTACACATCAACAGTGGACCTTTATACATCCGCTGTGGACCCTTACACGTCCTCTGTGGACTCTTACACGTCCGTTGTGGACTCTTACACGTCCGTTGTGGATTCTTACACGTCCGCTATGGACTCTTGTTAAAATTAGTTTAAGTTTTGATCTTGTTTCATTACTTAATAGTAATAAACTCGTGTATCAAATATCTTGTGGTGAACTTACATGATTTGGTAACCTGTCCTTAGTAAAATTCATATCCCCAAGTATACACATATATACTCACGTAAATAATTATGCATGCATGCACATTAAAGAAGCATATACACATACTTATACATGCTAAAACATACAGATAAAAACTCTTATCAAATAAACTCATCTTAGCAATTCTTAATCTAATATGTATATAACTATAATACTAACTTATAATAATTCCTAAAATTTTAATTTATCTAACCTTAGTTTTAGGGTCGTTACATTCTCCCTCTGTAAAAAGAATTTCACCCTGAAATTCATCTGTTATTACTATCTGGTGATATAGAGAGTTTGTCTTTATAATTGTCCTTTTCATTTAGTTTAACCTCAAATAAATGTGGATATCTTATTTTGATTTCATCTTCCCGTTCCCAAGTGAATTCAGGTCCTCGTTTTGAATTCCATTTTACCTTCACTATTGGGATCTTACTTCTCTTTAATCTTTTTACTTCTCTATCCATAATTGCTACTCTTTCTTTCATAAAATAAAGTTTCTCATCTATTTTGACTTCTTTTATTGGTATCCTTAATGTCTCATCAATCAGACATTTCTTCAAGTTGGATACATGGAAGGTGTTATGTACTCCACTTAACTCCTGAGGCAGGTCTAACTTGTATGCTACAGGGCCAATTCTATCTATTATTTCAAAAGGACCAACATACCTAGGGTTTAACTTGTTCCTTCTTCCGAATCGAATAATTCCTTTTGATTGTGATACTTTTAGATATACTTTGTCCTCGATTTGAAATTCTAAAGGCTTTCTTCTTTTATCAGCATAACTCTTCTGCCTATCACGTGCTGCTTTTAATCTGTCTTTGATTTCAAAGATTTTATTAGATGTTTCCTGTATGAGTTATGGTCCTGTAAGTTGTCTATCCCCTACTTCATTCTAACATAGAGGTGATCTACACTTCCTTCCGTATAAAGCTTCAAATGAAGTTGCCCCTATACTGGCATGGTAGCTATTTTTATATGAAAATTTTATCAAAGGTAAGTGTACATCCCAATTACCACCAAATTCTAATGCACAAATCTCGCAACATCTCTTCTAATGTCTGGATTGTTTTCTCACTCTGTCCATCTGTTTGTAGATGATATGCTATACACATGTTTATTTGTGTTCCTAATACTTTTTGTAAAGTCTGCCAAAATCTTGAAGTAAATCTGCTATCTCTGTCAGATATTATTGAAATTGGTATTCCGTATCTACACATAATTTCTTTTATATAGATCCTTGCTAATTTCTCTATTTTATAATCTTCTCTGATTGGCAAGAAGTGAGCTGACTTAGTCAATCTGTCAACTATAACCCATATTGTGTCATAACCACTTGAAGTTCTGGGTAACTTGGTTATAAAATCCATAGTAATCTGGTCCCATTTCCACTCAGGGATTTCTGGTTGTTGCAAACATCCTGAGGGTTTCTGATATTCAGCTTTTACTCTTGAACAGGTATTATATTTTCCTACAAATTCTACGATGGATTTCTTCATACCTGGCCACCAGTACTGATTTTTCAAATCTTTGTACATTTTATTGTTTCCTGGATGTACTGAATATCTAGATTTGTATGCTTCTATTAGAATAGTTTCTCTAAGCATGTCATTATCAGGAATCCAAATTCTTCCTCTAAATCTCAGGATTCCATCTGATGTAGCTTCTAGTTGTTTGTTATGCCCCATCACGCTTTTCAATTCATCTTTTTGTTTGGCTTCTCGAATTTGACTTATTAAATCCGAGTGTAATTCCATGCTCATAGCACGGACTCTTAATGGCTTAATTCTTTCCTTCCTACTTAAAGCATCTGCCACTACATTTACCTTGCCTGGGTGATACTTAGTTTCACAATCATAATCACTCAGTAACTCCACCCATCTTTTCTGCCTCATATTCAACATATTTTGATCGAATATGTGTTGCAAACTTTTATGGTCTATATAAATTATGCACTTGGTTCCATATAGATAATGTCTTCAAATCTTTAGTGTAAATACTATTGCTCCTAATTCCAAATCATGAGTAGTATAATTCCTTTCACTCCCTCTGAGTTGTCTAGACGCATATGCAATTACTTTATCTCGTTGCATTAGAACACATCCGTAACCTTGATGTGATGCGTCACAATATACTACAAAATCATCAATACCATCTGGAAGGGCTAAAATAGGAGCATACATAATTTGTGTTTCAGGATTTCAAATGTAGTATTCTGTTTTTCTCCCCAAACATATGGCTTATCTTTCTGAGTTAATTATGTCAAGGGTTGAGCTATTCGCGAAAAATTTTCTATAAACCTTCTATAATAACCAGCCAAACCTAAGAATTGACATACTTCAGTTGGTGTTTTTGGAGCTTCCCGTTTCTTAATTGCTTCAATCTTTGCTGGATCGACTTGAATTCATTCTTGGTTAACCACATGTCCTAAGAATTGTACTTCTCTCTTCCAGAATTCACACTTTGAGAATTTGGCCCAACTTTTCTTTCCGAAGTAATTCCAAGGTTAGCCTTAGGTTCTCCTTGTGTTCTTCCTTACCTTTGGAGTAGATTAAAATGTCATCTATAAGACCTATGAAGAATTTATCCAAGTAAGGTTTGCCCACCCTGTTCATTAGATCCATAAATACTGCTGGAGCATTAGTTAACCCAAATGGCATTACTAGGAACTCATAATGACCATATCGTGTTCTAAACGCATTTTTAGGTATATCCTCACCTTGTACTCTTAACTGGTGATATCCTGACCTTAAATCAATTTTTGAAAAGTAACTAGATCCTTGCAATTGATCGAATAGGTCATCTATTCTAGGGAGATGATATCTATTCTTAATGGTTACTTTATTAAGCTTTCTATAATCAATGCACATCCTAAAGGTTCCGTCTTTCTTCTGCACGAACAAGACTGGAGCTCCCCATGGTGAAACATTAGGACGTATGAATCCTTTATCCAACAGCTCTTATAATTTATTCAACAATTCCTTCATTTCTGATGGCGCCAAACTATACGAAGACTTGGCAATAGGTGCAGTCCCTGGTACTAATTCAATTTTGAAATCTACTTGACGAGGGGGCAGTATTCCTGGTAATTCGTCAGGAAATACTTCTGGATAATCTCTAACAATAGGAACATCTTCCAAGTTCTTCTTAACCGGTTTCGTGTCAACTACATGGGCCAGAAATGCTAAACATTTTCTTTTCAAATATTTCTGAGCCTTCATACAAGAGACTATCTTTAAAGTACCTCTAGGTTTCTCACCGTATATGAAAATAATTTTATTTTCATTAATCAAATGAATTTTAATTATTTTCTTTCCACAAATAATTTCTACCTGATTCTTACTTAACCAATCCATACCCATAACAATATCAAAGCCTCCTAATTCAATAGGGATCAGATCTATGTTAAAATAATGATCATCTAAGTTCAAAGTAGAATTAGGAATAACTTCACTAGCCTCTATCATTTTTTCATCAGCTAGTTCTATCATATACTTATTTTTCAGTTTTCCTGATTCTAGTCTAAGTAAGGGTTTAAATGTATTTGAAACAAAACTTCGGGTTGCTCCCGTATCGAATAATACAGTTGTGTACTGATCGTTAATAAGGAACGTACCTATCATAACTTCTGGTTCCTAACACGCTTCTTCAGCGTGAAGTACAAATGCTCGACCATACGCATTGTCTGGATTCCTATTCCTTAGAGTTTTCCTTTTCAGTTCCGGGAAATCATTGCGAAGGTGATTCTCTTTTCCACACTGGTAACACACTAGGTTAGGATTTGTGGGTCCCTTACATTCTCTTGATGTATGTCCCTTCTTCTTATAACAGATTACCAGCATACATTTCCCATCATGGTACCTTTTGCATGTATTGCACCATTGTTGACCTTCTGTCTGTGTCCTTCTTTCCTGTGCAATTCCTATAAAGTTCCTTTTCGGATTTCTGTTTATCTTCTTATTCCAGTTTCCTCCAAATTTCCTTCCTATGTTGTTGTTCCATTTCCTTTTCTCTCCTACTTTCAGATCAGCTAATGATCCATTCCTTATCATCTCATCAGTCAAACTTCCGGCTAAAGCCACTACATCATGAAAAGTCTCGGGCATCGCAGACTTAACCAATCCTCTTATTTGTGGTACTAAACCCCAGATATATCTTCCTATCCTTTTTGTTTCCTGCGTCACCTGATGTGGCACCAATCTAGATAGCTCATTGTATCTATCTGTATACTCCTGATATGCAGCACCCTTCATTTCTAGTGCCAAAAATTCCGCTTCTATCTTTTCTATTTCATTATAGGGATAGTATTTCTCGATCACTAGGTTCCTAAATTCTTCCTAGCTTAATCCATTCATAGCATTTCTTCCTTTGGTTTGGATTTCCATCTTCCACCAAGACTGTGCTTCTCCTTTAAGAGAATGTGAAGTGAACCTAGTCCTACAATTATCAGCAAAATCACTGATATCTAATACTGACTCCATTTCCTCTAACCGACTTAATGCTTGCACTGCTCCACCTTTTACATCAAAGTCTCGGGGTTAACAGGACATAAAAGTTTTATAAGAGCACCCTTTTCTAACTCCGTCTATAACTTCTTCCTCATGGTGTTCTAATCCGTTGGCATTTTCTAGTTCATTTTCTCCAGGCGGTACACCTCCAAAGTTAAGGGTCTGTTGGAGTTGAGTTACTAATGTAGGTATTGCAGCTTCCAATTGTTGAGTCACTATTTGAAAAATTCTTTTGTTCTCATTTGCAGTGAGATTTACTGGCGTAGTGTCTTCTCCCGACCTAATTCTTGGTCGTCCAGCACGAGTAGTTCTTTGTACAGGTTGAGTATTTCTCCTTGGCGGCACATTTTACTACATTCCAATTATACTAATATCACAAAATTTTACTCAAACTATATCATAATATTTAATAGTCATAACAAAATATTTCATTATATTCATATTCTACAAATTTAAGGTAGTCACATAATAGATAGGGTTTCCTATGTAATTTTTCCAAACCCAGTTCCATATTTTAGTGAAGACACTTTTGCTTCCTTCCTTCACTTCCTTGACTTCTGCTTGGATCATCCGAATTTCTCGTTGTATCTTCTTAACTTTCTTAAGAATCTGGTTGGTAGTTTCCATCTAACATTCTTCCAACCTTTGCCTCTTAAGTCCTCTTTCTTCAATTTCAGAATTATCAGGTTGAATTGCGGGTGTTATGTCAGATGTCGTGGGAAAGGTTTCTGGGTTTTTATTTTCTGGCTCTTTAACCTCCTTAGTTGAAGACTTCTTACCATGCCATACACTCTTTCTTGGGGTCATAATTGTATAACATCCCATTGTTACTGGTGCCCGTTGGACGAAAAACTTCTGCTTTATATTGGTCTTAGTCTCAGGTTGGGATATTTCTATGTTGTCCTGAAGCTCTATTTCTGGAGTTGTTTCTTTATAGTTGCTAGGGTCCGAATGTTCCTAAGAATCAGTTTGAATATGGTAGCTATTAGAATTATAAGTACTCGTAGCAGCAAAAATTCTTACAAAATTTAATTTATACTTTTACTAGTCAAGACAATTAATCAACTACGCACTAAATATTAATCATGTATAACTCTCATATTTGTTCATAAAACAATACACTATTGTCTAAACATAGATATGTTCTCTTAAAATTTATCAGTAAATCTTTATTTATTTAGTCATACTAAAAGTTGTTATCACATAAGCTTATGGTTATAGTCTAGGTATTTACTAATAATACCTAATTCTCTATAACCAATGGCTCTGATACCAAACTGACACATCCCGACGGAAGCGTGAGATGCTTAGATGTGACTTTTGGCTTACAACACATTGATTACAAAAACATACATTCAAAGCAGTTAAATAAACTAAACTTTGATTAAATATATATATTTTGGGTTACATCATACATACAAAATTTGTCTCACATGAGAATATTACATAAGTTCTTATCACCCAATATCAAAAGATTTAACATATTCATTACGTAACATTTCTCAGCTAATAATGGACGTGAACGTCCACAAAGAGACTAAAATCCATCAAATCTACCGTCAACCAAACGCACAACTGCCCTATGTACTCATGTCATTCATTGAACAAGTTGAACGTGTAAAAGAAATTATAAAACATTCTGATTTTCTGAAAAAGCTTACTCAAAACAGTCAACATAAACTTGGTGAGAACATAGGTTTAATAACTTAACAAAATTTTCTTACTGATGCAACGTAAAGAAAACCATAACCAAACCTACTTATATGCCAAGTGATTCATAACTGTCACACATATAAATCATAGAATCAAATAATATAACATCACGACTCTTATTCGACAGTCTTAACTGGGTCCAGTCGGTGCAGGAAACATATTTCTAAGTAGCGCTACCTATATTATCTTACGGTTCCTTATGCGAATTAATGGTTGTGACTTATGGCAATCAATGACACTAACTTATCAAAATCCTTATTCATGTTAGCATCAACAGTAAAATACACAGTATGTTTTTTCCCCGTAAACTTATAAATAAAAAGAGGCTATGTTACTCACCTTAGTTTCAGCAAACTGATCAGATATTTCCTATAAAACAATTATTTGTTTGAACAATTTTTTATTCTAATAATCATTATTATTTTTTTAGAAATATCCTTAATTAGACTTAAATTTTGAAAACAGTAGTTAAAAGTCTCCAAAATTTTACAAACAACAGTATCTTCATACCAAGATTATCATATAAAATTTTCAGTTCATATACCCTTACCAGTAGTTTTCTGAAATTTTTTACAATGTTTCGAATTAATAGCAGAAATAGCTATTTATCTCTAAAAATTCTGAAAATTATACAAAGTGTTCTACATAATATCTAAAATTTTATATAAAATTTTTATGATTTTATCTACTGTTTTAGTAGTATTTTTTATTTTTCTTCTTATTACTTGATCTAAAATATAAAACTTTTTCATACTAATGAATTAATTCACGAATTTTATTTTGTAACTTCAGTATACTATTGAAATCGATATATAAATTTTCTAGATTTTTATTAAGTCCCAATTTCCTATTTGATATTTTTCTTTTATTCAGTTATATAAATCAATATATCTCATATAGGTACTTCATATTTTCCAGTTAATTATTTTATTTTTATTTTTTTATATTTTCTTAACTATTTTGTAAAAATTTTATTCTCACAATCACAGTCAATTAAGTATCCAACCTAGTATAGCCTAGTTAATCATATAATAACAATTAATTTAACATCTTTAAACCTTTCGTTTTTATTTAAATCTTTTGTTTATATTAATATCTTTGAAACTTTCTGTTTTGTAAACTTAGTTACTAATTTTAGTTGGAAATCAAAGTTTTTATGAAATTCATAATTAGTTTTTGATGATATATAACATAAGGGTTCAACTATATGTATGTTGCACGCTTATATAATTTTACAAACTTTTTAGTTATAAAGTTTCATAAATCTAACCTTGATTGTAGATAAGAGAAAGGTGTAGAAGACGGTTGATGAAGACTTCAATCTCCTTGAGTTCCAAACATGAAGGAAGATGTTCTTGAACTTGGATAATACTTCAAAGGATTTTGATGATGACTTGATGATGGTTTCGGTGGTATAACAATCTAGAGAAAAGAGAGAGTGTTGGAGGTGAGAAGGTTGTTTTGGTTGTTATGGTTGTCGAGAGAAATAGAGAAGGGTGGGTTGTAATGGTGGTGCTCGAATCTGATGGTGGTGTTGAAAAGGTTGGTTCGCCCGAATGTTTAAGAGAAGGATAAAGAGTGGTGTTAGTAGCTTGTAATAATTACCTAATGTTAGCCTTGGTGAGGTGTTATGTAGGCTTAATGTGTGTCAATTTATGGGGTGTGTGTGTCAAACTACCGAGAGTGTTGAGTGGCAATGGGGATAGGTGGCATCTCCCCATGCTAATGTGTTTATGCATTTGCAAAATTTTAATTAGTTAGTGATTTGTTTTAGATAAGTGTTCTAGTAATCCATTGATTTGGATTAGTTTGTGTAAATATCTTAATAATCAAGTGATTAATATTTGCTTAAGTTTTTAAGTTTATTGTTATACATCCGCTGTGGACTTGCTGTGGGCACACTTAGTGAGATTACTTCATCAGCTGTGGACCTTAGGCTGTCCGCTGCGGACCTTTGGTTGTCCGTTGTGGGCACACTTAGTGATATTACTTCATCCGCTGTGGACCTTTGGCTGTCTGCTGCGGACATTTGGCTGTTCGCTGCGGACCTTTGGATATCCACGGTGGGCACACTTAGTGAGATTACTTCATCCGTTGTGGACCTTTGGCTATTCGCTGCGGACCTTTGGCTATCCCCTGTGGGCCTTGGCTATCCGCTGTGGGCCTTGGCTGTCCGCTGTGGGCACACAGTGAGATTACACATCTGTTGTGGACCTTTATACATCCGATGTGGACCCTTACACGTCCGCTGTGGACTCTTACACATCCGCTGTGGACTCTTGTTAAAATTAGTTTAAGTTTTGATCTTGTTTCATTACTTAATAGTAATAGACTTGTGTATCAAATATCTTACGGTGCACTTACATGATTTGGTAAGCTGTCCTTAATAAAATTCATATCCCCAAGTATACACATATATACTCATGTAAATAATTATGCATGCATGCACGTTAAAGAAGCATATACACATGCTTATACATGCTAAAACATATAGATAAAAACTCTTATCAAATAATGTCATCTTAGTAATTTTTAATCTAATATGTATATAACTATAATACTAACTTATAATAATTCCTAAAATTTTAATTTGTCTAACCTTAGTTTTAGGGTCATCACATAAATGTCTCTCATGTTGACCTTTTTAGTTAATTACTTGTTCTATCGATTCGTTTAACCATAAATAATTTTTTCATACCGAAGTATTTTTGAAATAAAAACTATATCATAAAATCAAAATTTATTATCTATAGTATAAGTATTATAATGTTATAGGTATTTTTATATAAAATGACATCTTTTTAGAAAACTATAGTGCACTATGTGAAATTTTTTGTTGTTATACCATATGTTTGCGATGTTATATCAATATAACTAAGCTGTTATGCTATTATAACTATGTTGTTACACACATATGTAAATATCCATTACCCTTAGAATCAGCAACGTGTGGCCCATTCTCATCGCAATCTGGTCAAAACTCAATTTGTACTAAAATAAGCCAATATGTGTCTGTGTGTGAGTGTGTGTATGCATACACATATATCTACATACATATATGTATACGTATATGTATACGTATATGTAGGATCATTAATAGAACTAATTACTACCACCGATCAAATACATGAATGGTTGATATCGACGATGGGAATGTTGTAAATATATTGAAGTTAGAGTTAATTACGCAAATAGTCCTTGTGGTTTATCGAAAATAACAGGTTTGGGTATTATGGGTTTTTTGTAACAGGTTAGGGTATTATGTTTTCAATTTTGTAACGAGAATGGGAACTAAGACTAAGAGTTATTAATTTTTCTGTTAAATTTCACTAAAATGACTAAAATACCTTTTGAGGGACTACCTTTGTAATTTATATCTCCCTTTATCCAGGGACCATTTGTGTAATTACCTATAGCTTAAAAAAACCCAACCCCTCCCACCCATGTCTCTTTTAATAAATTAAACCACCACCAATGTTACCCACCATAGCTGCCGCCCACCACCATCACTGTTACCGACCATAGTTGTCACCCCACCTCCACCTTGTTCAACATCTATTTCAGACCCAAACCACCACTAAGTCCAACGCATTCACCCATAACAAAACCCCTAACCCACCCAATGTCTTCTCCCTCCCAGTCTCTCACTCCTATTCAGATCATCACCACCACCACCACTAAACCACCGTCGCCGCCCACCATCAACTTGGTTGTACCCTTCCTTCTCTAACCGCACCACCACAAACAGATCCAAGCACATCGTTGGTTCCCCCACCTCCCGTGATTTGTTTAAAACCCTAATACCCAAATTAAATATTACCTAATTGGAAATTCTTAATTAAGGGCTTGTTGGATGGTGTTTGATGATGCGTTGATGCGACGATGAGATGATGATGATGGTGAGATGGTGCTGGCGGTGGTGGCTCGACGGTGGGGCCTGGCGGTGGAGGTAGGCGATGGGGCCCGATGGTGGGGGCTGACGGTGGTGATCGGCGATAGGGCCTGAAGGTGGGGGCTAGCAGTGTTGGTGAAATATTGAGTATACATATATACTATGTGTGTGTATATATATAGTATGTGTTATGTGTATACATAGTAAATTACAAAAACACTCCCTTACATATATTGAATGACACAAATAGTCTCTTAATTTACATTAGTAATCATGTGAAGTGAAAATACGAAAATACTCTTAGGTTTAATGGGAAAGTTAACGTCTATTAGTGTTAATACCTTAACTCGTTACAATTCAAAAACACAATACCCTAACTTGTTACAAAAAAATCTTTAATACTCAAACCTGTTATTTTCAAAAAACCACGGGGACCATTTGTGTAATTAACTCTTGAAGTTAAAAGAGGTTTAAATAAAGAGTCAAAACTCAAAAGGTATATATCAGAAAGATTATAATTATTTGATGTTAGAAACTCCTTGAACAACTTTATGTCTCTCATATGGAGAATTTATTTAGAACTTTTTAAGAATCAAGAATTCAATTTCACAATCTTTTATAATGTAATTACTGCGGAATCGAAAGCAAATAAGTTTGTTATCGATTAAACGTGTTTACATATCAGTTACATGTGTTTGAAATCCAGATTCATCAAACCTAAGTACCTAAATATTACATTTTTACCTATGGGTAATAAGGAAAATGAAAAAAAACAATATATGTAACAACAAGAGTAACGCATACGTAACATGATTAGCTTCATATATAATAAGAGTTACATATATGTAAAGACTAGAATTACATATATACATGACTAAATTCATGTGCTTTTCGTGTTCATTGTCCTCTTCGTCTTCAACATGAGAAAATTAATCACCCACTTTTGTAAATCATACAAATTTGATCGAAGTCAACAATAAAAACATCTTCAAACCTCATGTACTTAAGTTTGATGCCATTTCAAGCTCGATTAACTGTGTCAACTATCAAGTGAGCCAAGCACCCATGTCGTTTAGGTAGACATGTCACCAACCTCAACACAAATATCATCCACTTCCCTTTCCTCCACCACACCCAATACACCAAATCAACCACTACCCTAACTTTAGATTCGAGACGACTCTTGATGGAGTTGAATTGCTCTCTCGAGACCTGTTCATGGAGGTGATGGATCTTGTAGATGGGTAAATAAACCGCTTCCCCAGGAGATGATGATTTTAGAATTATAATTAAATTAAGTGCTAAAAAATTGGTTTGTAAATTATGCTAATCATTGATTTACGTATTTTTTTGCTAAATAAGGAAATGATGGAAAGATGCCTCAAATTGATGAAAATTCTTGATTGCTCAAATGAGGTCCTTAATGATGGAATACATGTGTCATAGCTAGGCCAATCTACCAAAAGAAGTATGTCTAGTGAGGGCCAAAGTGTGAATAGCAAATTATTTTGTTTTTGGAGGCCCAATATCGTTTGTCCAAAGGGGCTTCATTAAAATAACCATAACCTGCTAAGCTAGAAGTCTCTATTTTGGGCCTGCAACCAGTCGAAACAACAGTTGGATTGAGGAGCATGTTTTCATAAGGTCAATGTTTCGACCCAAGAACAACTTATTTTATGAGTTATTTTACTTTTTGTCTTATTTCTAGTTTTTGTAAGACTTTATTTCTAGCTCAGTTGTTGGCCCGTTTATGTTTTGTGGTCCATTCAACTTTTGATTTACTTTATATATGCATGTAAACAATGGGAGAAGTTTTAGTTTTTGAAGTTATAAAAAAAATATTATTTCTCTCTATCACAGTGTGTGTTAGTGTATGAAAACTCTGATTATCGGTATTATTCGAGAATCAACGATAGTTAGAAGAGTTGTTCCTGGTATTCAAGGTGAATCAACAGGTTCAACTGATTATCTTGTGCTTTCGCCTACATTAATGTCACATGCTTCAAATCATCAAGATCTTTTCATCTTCTAGTTATGGGTAGGCGACTTCACTCCTAATCCAAGTTATATTTGTTTGAAGTTTGGTCCTGTCAAATTCCGGCGGAAGCGTGAAATGCTTTGGTGTGACTATTGGCTCGGAATACATTGATTATAAGATAAACAACCACAACATATAGTTAAAATAAGCATATCATTAACCATTCATAGTTTTCAGGTTACATTACATACAAAACATACAAAATTTGTCACTTTTAAGACTTTTACATATTTTCTAGTAACCCTATTACAAAAAGTTTATCATAACCACTTCATATAATCTTCCCAGCTAATAGTGGACGTGAACATCCATGAAGGTGCGGAGATCCACTAAATCCACGGTTACTCGGATACAAAGCTTCCCTATTATATCATACCAGCCATTATATAGATCGTATGTAAACACGAAGTTATAATACATGCTGATTACCTGAAAAAACATACTCAAAATAGTCATGAATTTTGTATAAAATGTTCATGAATTTACCTACTGTTCTGCTATTAATTTAGATTTTCTTCAGTTTATACTTTCTAAAATATGTAACTTTATTATTTTAATGAATTAATTCACGAAATTTATTTTGAAATTTCAATTTAATATAAGAGTCATCAGAAAATTTTTCTAGATTTTTATAATTTTTAAATATTCTGTTAAGAATTTTTTTCTTATTTTCTTTGAATAAATCATATAAATTAATATATCAAATAAAAATTTCCCAAAATTTCCAGATTATTATTTTTAGTATTTTCTGATAGATTTCTAATTTTTATTCCCACAATCACAATCATTTAAATATTTAACCTATTTTACTTAATAATTCATGAGGTAACACATGTTTCAACCCTTTATTTTATTTAAATACTTGGTTTTTGTAACATCCTTAGATTTTTTATTTTAAAACTTTTTCCTTACTGATTTTTGATAAAAATCCACGGTTCATGAGATTTTGTAAATTTTTTTTTTTGATGGTTGATTTAAAAAAATTGATCATATATGTAAACCTTACATATATGACTTCTTAACTTGTTAATCATAAGGTTTTTGAGAATCAAACCTTGTTGATGGAATAAAGAAAGTGTATATAGAATGATTGGAGAAGACTTCTAGCTTCTTGGGTTCCAAAGCTTGAGGAAAAGTTCTTGATCTTGATTAATACTTCAAGGTTATCGATGATGATTTGTTGGTGTTCTTGATGGTATACTAACCGAGAGACAAGAGGGTTCTTGAAGTAAGATGGTGATTTGTGTGGTGTTTCAGCCGAGAGGAATAGATGAGAGTGTTAGAGGAGAGATTGGTGTAGAGTGTGGTGGTTGTGTGGTGTTTAGAAACCGAGAGAATGAGGAGATGTTTAGTGGATGTGGTGGCGGTTTCATGTCCTTGGTCAGCCGAGAGATTGCCACCAATACACTAGCAATGATAACTTATGGTGAGGTGTTTGGGTAGAGTAGGTTATGTGGCAAATTTAGAGGAATGCTTAGTGTTTAGTTTAATGATAATGTGTGGAAGTCGGCCGAAGGTGTAGTGGCTAGAAACCATCATTAACTTGGTGAGCTGGTTGTGTAGAATTGCTAGGTGTCCAAGGTTTAGATGTGTTAAGTTTCAAGCATTAGTGTGATGTTGGTGATGATATTAATCGGCCGAGGGTTATGGGAAAGGAATAAGTATTAGTCTTAGGCTAGGTATTAATCTAGGAGGTTAATAACACTCTTAGATTAATGTTAATGTAGTGTTAAACTTTACTAATTTATGTTGGTTCATGTCTTAATAAACCGATTACAAGTTTAAGTTGGTGCTTTGGTTAAAAGTTTAGGATTATGTAGTTCTTCCAAAAGTTATCTTACTTGGTTATTGTTTGGTTAAGTTTTAATCTTAACTTACTACACATTAAGTGAGAACATAATATGTAATTCAAATAACTAATCATATAATCTTATTGTTTAGTATATTTACAAATATCACAAATGTATAGTACATGCACACGTAAGGATCACGCATTCATGCAACTATGGAATATACACATATATTTATACATGCATAAAACATATATAGATACAAAATTTCATCACATAAAGGTCATCTTAGAGTTTTAATTTTATATGAGCACACACACACACACACACATATATATATATATATATATATATATATATATATATAAGTTTAACTTATATAAAATCTTAGTATAGAATTCTCTAACCTTAATTTTTAGGGTCGTCACATCCTCCCCGTAAAAAGAATTTCGTCCCGAAATTCATCTGTTGTTAGTATTTGATGGTATGGGTTGTTGTTTCTTATAACTATCCTTTTTATTCAGTTTAACCTCAAATAGGTGTGGATATTTTCTTTTGACTTCATCTTCTCATTCCCACGTAAATTCAGGTCCTCGTTTTGAATAATATTTGACCTTCACTATTGGGATCTTACTTCTCTTTAATCCCTTTACTTCTCTATCCATGACTGCTACTGGTTCTTCCACAAAATGAAGTTTCTCATCTATTTTGATTTCCTTTATTGGTATTTTTAATGTCTCATCATTCAAACATTCTTTAAGTTAGACACATGGAAGGTGTTATGTACTCCACTTAATTCCTGGGGTAGGTCTAACTTATATGCTACAGAGCCAATCCTATCAATTACTTTGAAAGGACCAACATATCTAGGGTTTAACTTGTTCCTTTTCCCAAATCTAATAATTCCCTTTGAAGGTGATACCTTTAAATAAACTTTATCCCCGACTTGAAATTCTAATGGCTTTCTCCTTCTATCCGCATAACTTTTCTGTCTATCTCGTGCTGCCTTTAATTTGTCTCTGATTCAAAGATTTTATCAGATGTTTCTTGTATAAATTTTGGACCTGTTAGTTGTCTATCTCCTACTTCTTTCCAACACAAAGGTGACCTACACTTTCTTCTGTATAAAGCTTCAAATGGAGCTGCCCCTATACTAGCATGATAACTATTGTTATATGAAAATTCTATCAAAGGTAAGTGAGTATCCTAGTTACCACCAAAATCTAGTGCACAAGCTCACAACATATCATCCAATGTTTGGATTGTTTTCTCACTCTGCCCATCTGTTTATGGATGATATGCCGTACTCATATTTATTTTTGTCCCTAATGCTTGTGTAAGGTCTGCCAAAATCTTGAGCTAAATCGGTTGTCTCTGTCTGATATAATTGAAATTGGTATTCCATGTCTAGACACGATCTGTTTCATATAAATCTTAGCCAATTTCTCCATTTTAAAATCTTCTCTGATCGGTAAGAAATGAGCTGATTTAGTCAGTCTATTGACTATAACCCATATCGTGTCGTATCAACTTGAGGTTCCTGGGTAGTTTGGTCACAAAATCCATAGTAACTTGGTCCCACTTCCACTCAGGAATTTCTGGTTGTTGCAAATGTCTAGAGGGTTTCTGATATTTGGCTTTGACCCTTGAACAGATATCACATATTTCTATGAATTTTGCAACTGATTTCTTCATACCCGGCTACCAATACTGGTTTCTCAAATCCTTGTACATCTTATTATTTCCTGGATGCACTGAATATCTTGACTTGTGTACTTCACTTAGAATATTTTCTCTAAGTATGCCATTATCAGGAATCCAAATTCTTCCTTTAAATCTCAAGATTCCATTTCACATAGATTCTAGTTGATCTTCCTGTTCCATCACACTCTTTAGTTCATCTTTTTGTTGAACGTCACGGATTTGACTTATTAGATCTGAATGTAACTCCATTCTTATAGCACGAACCCGTAATGGCTTGATTCTTTTTTCTTACTTAAGGCATCTGCCACTATATTTGCTTTACCTGGGTGATACTTGATTTCATAATCATAATCACTCAGTAATTCTACCCATCTTCTTTGTCTCATATTCAACATCTTTTGGTTGAATATATGTTGCAGACTTTTATGATCCGTATAGATTATGCATTTGGTTCCACACAGATAGTGTCTCCAAATCTTGAGTGCAAATACTACTGCTCCTAATTCTAAATCATGAGTAGTTATAATTCCTCTCACTTCCTCTGAGTTGTCTAGACGCATATGCAATTACTTTATTTCGTTGCATCAAAACACACCCATAACCTTGATGTGATGCGTCACAATATACTATAAAATCATTAGTGCCTTCCGTTAGAGAAAAAATAGGAGCACTACATAATTTATGTTTCAGGATCTCGAATGTATTATTCTGTTTTTCTTTCCAAACATATGGTTTGTCTTTTTGAGTCAATTTTGTTAAAGGTTGGGCTATTCGGGAGAAATTTTCTATAAATTTCCTATAATAATCGGCCAAACCTAAAAATTGACGTATCTCAGTTGGTGTTTTCGGAGCTTCCCACATCTTAATCGCATCAATCTTTGCTGGGTCGACCTGAATTCCATCTTAGTTAACCACATGTCCTAAGAATTGTACTTCTCGCTTCCAGAATTCACATTTTGAGAATTTAGCGTACAGTTCTTCTTTTTGAAGTAATTCCAAAGTTAGCCTTAGATGTTTTTCATGTTCTTCCTTACTTTTAGAATAGATTAATATGTCATCTATAAATACTATGACAAATTTATCCAAGTAAGGTTTGCACACTCTGTTTATTAGATCCATAAATACAGCTGGAGCATTAGTTAACCCAAATGGCATTACAAGGAACTCATAATGACCATATCGCGTTCTAAATGCAGTTTTTAGGTATATCCTTTTCTTGTACCCTTAACTGATGATATCCTGATCTCAGGTCAATTTTTGAAAAATAACTCGATCCTTGCAATTGATCAAATAGGTCATCTATTCGAGGGAGAGGGTACCTATTCTTAATAGTCACTTAATTAAGCTCCCTATAATCGATGCACATCCTAAAGGTTCCATCTTTCTTCTTCTCGAACAAGATTGGAGCTCCCATGGTGAACCACTAGGACGTATAAATCCTTTATCCAATAGCTCTTGTAATTGATTCATCAATTCCTTCATTTCTGATGGCGCCAATTGATACGGGGATTTAGCAATTGGTGCAGTCCCTGGTATTAATTCAATTTTGAATTCTACTTGACGAGGGGGCGGCAATCCTGGTATCTTATCAGGAAACACTTTTGGATATTCTCTAACAATAGGAACATCTTCCAAGTTTTGCTTGACTGGTTTGGTATCAACTATATGAGCCAGAAATGCTAAACATTTCTTTTTCAAATATTTCTGAGACTTCATACAAGAAACTATTCTGATAGGACCTCTAGGTTTCTCATCGTGTATGACAAGAATTCGGTTGTCTCTAATTAAAGGGATTCTAATCATTCATTTTCCACAAATGATTTCTGCCTGATTCTTACTTAACCAATCCATACCCACGACAATATCAAAACCTCCTAATTCAATAGGGATTAGATCTATATCAAAGCAATGATTATCTAAGTTTAGAATACAGTTAGGAATAATTTCACTAGCCTCTATCATTTTTCCATCAGCTAATACTATCGTATACTTATTTTTCAGTTTCTCTGATGTTAATCCAAGTAGGGGTTTGAAATGATTTGAAATAAAACTTCGGGTTGCTCCCGTATCAAATAATACAGTTGTGTATTGATCATTAATAAGGAACGTACCCGTCACCACTTCTGGTTCTTGTCGTGCTTCTTCAGCTTGAAGTACAAATGCTCGACCATGCGCATTGTTGGGATTGTTTGGAGCTTTTCCTTTCAGTTCCGGGCATCTATTGCGAAGGTGATCCTCTTTTTCACACTGGTAACATACTGACTTAGGATTTGTGGGTCCCTTACATTCTCTTGATGTATGTCCCTTCTTCTTGTAATTATAACAAATTACCAGTATACATTTCCCAACATGGTACCTTTTGCAGGTATTGTACCAGGGTTGACTTTCTGTCCGTGACCTTTCTTCCTGCGCGACTCTCATAAAATTTCTTTCTGGATTTCTATTTACCCTCTTGTTCCAGTTTCCACCAAAATTCCTTTCTGTGTTATTGTTCCATTTCCTTTTCTCTCCTACCTTGGTTGTTGTTAATGATCCGTTCCTAATCATCTCATCTGTCAAGCTTCCTGCTAGAGCCAATGCATCCTGAAAAGTTTTTGGCATTGCAGATTTTACCATTCCTCTTTCTTCAGTTTTGGAATTATCAAGTTGGATCGTAGGTGTTATATCAAATGTTAGAAAAAGGGTCTCTGGTTTTTTTTTCTTGCTCCTTAGTTTCCTTAGTTGAAAACTTCTTGCCATGCTGTACACTTTTTCTTGGTGTCATGATTGTATAGCCTCCCATTGTTACTGGTGCACGTCGAACGTAAAACTTCGGCTTTATGCTGGTCTGGATCTCGGGTTGAGGTAATTCTATGTCGTTCTGAGGCTCTATTTCAGGTGTTGTTTCTCTATGGTTGCTATGATCCGAATGATCAGTTTCATTATAGTAGCTATCAGATTTATTAGAATTCATGCTACAAAAATTCTTACAAATTTAATTCATGTAAATAACATAAGATTCATAAAATTTCACATATTTCAAGTTTCATTTTTGTCTAAGCATGAATATGATCACATAAAATTATGAAGAGAAAACATACACATGCTATTATTATATTGATAATTATATTGATAATTTGTTATCATACGAGCTTATGGTTATAGTCTAGTCATTTACTGATAATACCTAATTCTCTATAACCAATGGCTCTAATACCAACCTATCACATCCCGACGGAAGCGCGAAATGCATTGGTGTGACTATTGGCTCGGAATACATTGCTTATAAGATAAACAGCCACAACATATAGTTAAAATAATCATATCATTAACCATTCATAGTTTTTGGGTTACATTACATACAAAACATACAAAATTTGTCACTTTTAAGACTTTTACATATTTTCTAGTAACCCTATTACAAAAAGTTTATCATAACCACTTCATATAATCTTTCCAGCTAATAGTGGACGTGAACATCCAGGAAGGTGCTGAGATCCATTAAATCCACGGTTACTCGGATACAAAGCTTCCCTATTATATCATACCAGCCATTATATAGATCGTATGTAAACACGAAGTTATAATACATGTTGGTTATCTGAAAAAACATACTCAAAATAGTCAACATAAAGTTAGTAAGAACATAGGTTTAATAACTTAACAAAATTTTATTATTGATGCAATATAAATAAGATCACAACCAAACCTACTTATATACCAAGTGATTTATAACTGTCATACATATAAATCATAGAATCAAATAATATAATAGCACAATACTTATTTTGTTGATGCAGGAAATATATTCCTAAGTAGCGCTACCTACATTATCTGACGGTTCCTTATACGAATTAATGGTTATAACTTATGGCAGAAAATGACAGTAACTTATCAAAATTCTTATTCACATTAGCATCAATCATAACAAACACAGTATGATTTTTCCCTAAAAACTTATAAATAAAAAGGGGTCATGTTACTCACCTCAAATCCAGCAAAATCCCTATAAAATAATTATAAGTTAGAAATAAATTATTTTATTTCTTTAAAATTTTCAGCATTTAAACCTATATCAAATGAAATTTATCAAAATAGTAGCTTCAACCAGCCAAAAATTATTAAATTTTATAAACTGAGATATCTTAAATTTCAAATTAACATATAAAAATTTCAGTTAACACCTATTTATAAATAATTTTCTAGAATTTTTACAAAATTCACATTAAATAGCAGAAATATATGCACGTCTCTAAAAATTCCAAAATTAATACGGAAGGTCCGAAAAAATATTTAAAATTTTATGTAAAGTTTTCATAAATTTACCTACTTTTTTTCTATTAATTTCGATTTTCTTCAGTTTATACCTTCTAAACTATGTAACTTTAATATTTTAATGAATTAATTCACGAAATTTATTCTGAAATTTAAATTTACTATAAGGTTCATCATAAAATTTTATAGATTTTTATCATCTTTAAATCTTCTATTAAGCATTTTTCTCTTATTTTCCTTGAATAAATCATATAAATTAATATATCAAATAAAAATTTCCTAAAATTTTCAGACTATTATTTTCAGTATTTTCTGATAGATTTATAATTTTTATTCTCACAATCACAGTCATTTAAATATTTAACCTATTTTACTTAATAATTCATGAGATAACACATGTTTCAACCCTTTATTTTATTTAAATTCTTGGTTTTTGTAACATCCTTAGATTTTTTGTTTTAAAACTTTTTCCTTACTGATTTTTGATAAAAATCCATGGTTCATGAGATTTTGTAAATTATTTTTTTTTTGATGGTTGATTTAAAAAAAGTTGATCATATATGTAAACCTTACATATATGACTTCTTAACTTGTTAATCATAAGGTTTTTGAGAATCAAACCTTGTTGATGGAATGAAGAAAGTGTATACAGAATGATTGGAGAAGACTTCTAGCTTCCAAAGCTTGAGGAAAAGTTCTTGATCTTGATTAATACTTCAAGGTTGTTGATGATGATTTGTTGGCGTTCTTGATGGTATAATAACCGAGAGACAAGAGGGTTCTTGAAGTAAGATGGTGATTTGTGTGGTGTTTCAACCGAGAAGAATAGATGAGAGTGTTAGAGGTGAGATTGGTGTAGAGTGTGGTGGTTGTGTGGTGTTTAGAAACCAAGAGAATGAGGAGATGTTTAGTGGATGTGGTGGCGGTTTCATGTCCTTGGTCAGCCGAGAGATTGTCACCAAGAGAGTTGAGAGATCGCCACCAATACACTAACAATGATAACTTATGGTGAGGTGTTTGGGTAGAGTAGGTTATGTGGCAAATTTAGAGGAATGCTTAGTGTTTAATTTAATGATAATGCATGGAAGTCGGCCGAAGGTGTAGTGGCTAGAAACCATCATTAACTTGATGAGTTGGTTGTGTAGAATTGCTAGGTGTCCAAGGTTTAGATGTGTTAAGTGTCAAGCATTAGTGTGATGTTGGTGATGATATTAATCGGCCGAGGGTTATGGGAAAGGAATAAGTATTAGTCTTAGGCTAGGTATTAATCTAGGAGGTTAATCACACTCTTAGATTAATGTTAATGTAGTGTTAAACTTTACTAATTTATGTTGGTTCATGTCTTAATAAACCGATTACAAGTTTAAGTTGGTGCTTTGGTTAAACGTTTAGGATTTTGTAGTTCTTCCAAAAGTTATCTTACTTTGTTATTGTTTGGTTAAGTTGTAATCTTAACTTACTACACATTAAGTGAGAACATAATATGTAATTCAAATAACTAATCATATAATCTTATTGTTTAGTAATTTACAAATATCACAAATGTATAGTACATGCACACGTAAGGATCATGCATTCATGCAACTATGAAATTACACATATATTTATACATGCATAAAACAATATAGATACAAAATTTCATCACATAAAGGTCATCTTAGAGTTTTAATTTGATATGAGCACACACATATATATAAGTTTAACTTATATAAAACCTTAGTATAGAATTCTCTAACCTTAATTTTTAGGGTCGTCACAGGTCCTTCCTGGTTTAATTCCCCTTGTCCAAATGGTCAAAATAAGAGTTTGACAACTCTTAGATTACATCCATATATATCACTTTTTTCCTTCATTAGCAATGAAATCACATAAAACCGTCATGGCTCAAACATGAACACCTCATGCTTGTCCTACTACGCTAAGATCTCGAGTAACAACAATTCTTTGTTCTATACGTAGTAGCTTAATTATGTGCTTATTCCTTGTTAGTTTATAAGTTGGTTAGGCAATATATAAGTACCTTGTATGAGTATTCTTAGTGATTTGGTTCTATATTAGCTAGTGCTGTATCAGTAATTTGCTAAATTGATTGTGTTTCTTAATAAGCTTCTTTTTAGTAATTTCATTGTCAAAAAGAAATTGAAAGTATGTTTCAAGTCTATCTCAATGAAATTTGGAAAAGCCATGTGTTTTTAATCCATCTTGGGCCTCCAAATTGATTTAGCCATCTGGAGTATATTCAAATGATTTGTTGTAGAGTGTTCATTACACAAGTATTTGGAATTGAATGATTTAAGTGATATCCATAGTTTTGTTGCTTCTCTTTTAAGAACACTTATTTATATACACCACCAAAGTGTATATGGTGGATTTTTTGTTAAAAATAAGGGCTACTTTTTGATTGGTATTACTGCAATAACATGACATTCGCTTACCAACATTACAAACAAACTCCAAAAGAACTAGTTCTGATTGGCACCGGAATTGTGGCATCTTGCTGCCCAAATCTATCTGCAGATAATGATTACGGATAGATATTAAACAACCTATGTGAAAAAAACGCAGCAAATCACAAATTCAAACAGATGAATCGTCGACTTCACGCTAGCTTCTTGTATTTCGAGCTAGGTGAGGCCTGGGTCCATGATTGTGGAGAGCTGATATGGAGAAACACTAAGAACAATGCTTGTTAATTATAACAGAAAGAAAAAGAGTACTGTGCAGTACACATCTAATCTAGATTAACAAAAGTCAGAAAATGTCACACATTATGGAATCCACACTACAATTCGATCATATACAAATCATACTAACAATATAAAATTGAAGTGAAGCGTGTGGTCCAAAATTGGAGAAAAGATGACTTTTAAAAGTTACCAAAGTGTGAAATCCACACGACCCACAAGATAAAGATGAATTATTAAAAATGTTTGGTAATCTACTGAACCACTTTCCGAGCGATTAATTTCTGGCAACACCATACAAAAATGATATATGGGATTCAAGGAGACATTAGATAAATGTTTCTGATTTATTCGATATGGTCCTTGGTTAATTAACATGACTAAGAATCATTTATGTTCTAGTAAACAGTGAAAATACAATCTAGTGTAACATTACAGTCCAGTAGAGCCTATCCACTTAGTTAACGCGAAAGTAATGGCCATAGCCATCCACCCTCCAACTAGAACTCTCAAACAAGACTTCATCGCAGGAGCCCTCCCTAAAAATGCTCCAACCCATCCAAAAACCACAAGCGCCAAGCTGACTGTGGCTACAACCACACCTAACCGAACCTTATGGTCCACTATAAACGCCGCAGCAAGTAATGGCACGATGGCTCCTAACATAAATGCAAAGGCTGATGCTGCAGCAGCCTGAATGGGATTTGGCAGTGACTCCTTCTCACTTTCTTGATCACTGTTTCCATCAATTCTCCCATCTCTCTTCATCTGAGCCACCTCAACGTCTCGTTGGGAGTACACTGAAACAAACTCACCAATAGCCATGCTGCATGCACCAGCAACTAAACCAGCAAAGCCTGTAAGAATCATGGCTCTTACATCATGTTTAACCGCTCCAACACCCATCATTAAAGATGCTACAGAAACCAAACCGTCTGTCGCTCCAAGAACAGCAGCACGCAGCCACTGTCCCCTTTGAGAGTAATCAAAGTCATAATCATCATTTACAGATATTTGGTTGTTTTCATGTTGGGATTTGTCATCAGAAACCCGAATGCAAAGATCATTTTTTGCAGACATAATGGTGAAAGCAAGAAATTAAGAAGATATTATATCAGAAAGAGTGATATATTTACTATTTTGTGGAAGTTAAGAGTCCCTCATAGAGGGTATATATAGTACGTTTGGGCGGGTCTACGTGTAGTATATTAGTCCATAATGAGTAATGTGTGTCGATCGTGCAAAAAAGTTAAAAATAGTGTGTGATCCACAAGCCTATGATAATGGAATATGAATAAAGCATCTGAAGAAAGAAAATTTTGGACTCTTATTATACAAAATAAAGTAAAGCCAACAATGAATTCAAAAAGTTGGAAAGATCAATCACTAAAAAATTCTATACTTGTGGAATCCACACGACTGCCACCATTTATTAAAAGCTATTCATAAAGAAACACTTGTGACAACAACGTTCAAGTCTTGGACATGAAAACTTTTGACAAGAATTCTATAATATGTTTTATTCCAAGGAGGTTACCAATGACATAAGATGTTATCACACTTTAATTTTTAGAATAGTACTAAGATACTTTGCGAGTTAATTAGATCGACTATTAAGTTTGTTCATCATGTGAGAAAAGAAGCAACATAAGGTCTCTTTCAAAACAAGAGATGTTTTTTAGTTGAACTTCATCTTCACTTAATTCACACTGATTGTTTTGGAAAGCATTACTGGCAGAAAGTATGTAGTGTTTTTTTTATAAATTTCATATTTCTGGTGATACATTTTGAATCTAATATATGAATCTCTTAAATTATTTTACGTGTGTACAAATTAGTTGGGCTAATAATGATCGGGTTTAATAGTCGGGTCAAGTACGGGTCATGGACAAAAAAGGGGTGTCTTTGACATGGTAGAATGAGTTAAAAGTAGTCGGTTAGTTGAGTCAAATTAGTGGGGTAGTGCTACTTATTTGTAGGAATTGGTTCATGTTTACTTTCTTCCTATTTGTAAGTTGTGTTTCTATGAATGCGAGTTAAAAGTAATAAACTCGTCTTTTCTTATTGTGTTTGCATGTGTGTTTTGGGGCTTGAAACCAACAAAATCTTCAAGTGGAGACAAAGTTTTTAATCAAGAATGATATGCTCTTTTATGTGAAAATTCATATATAAAGGTTACTTAAAATCAGACCAAATGAATCACTTATATAGGAGTTAAATTTTGCAACAAACTATTATAATAACTCTTCATGAAAAATGTGATAGTTAGAGGTTATAACTTCCATAACTATCAACGGCCAAACACTTACATCGATATGAAATTTAGTAGCCAACACCACACCAGTAACTAAGTTGCCACTGACCATCAATAGTAACGGAGTTACTACCGATCATCAATATATTAGTAGTAACAAAGTTACTACCGACCATCGGTTGTAACAAAGTCACATGCATCCGACCATCAGTAGTAACAAACTGCCTTTTTTTGTTTCGAACGGCCAGCTTAAAACTGCTACATACAAGGGGAATCGTATCAAAACACTACCGATGTTCACAATTGGTACCGGCCATACTTTCTACCAAAAATCATAGTTGTTATGGATTCCGAAATTGTTACAGTACTAATGATTAGTAGCAAGTTGCTACCGATCGTTTTCCGAATATAATTTTCCAAGCATTTGCTCCATGTAGATTTGATGCATTCTCATGAAGCGTCCATGAGACATGGCAAGTTAGCCTTCTGCCATCAGTGTAATCTTCAAGAACATTAACCAACGGAGCCAAACACTATGTATTGAGAACTAGACAATTGCCTAGGCCCTGATATTTTGAGGCCCCAAAAATATAAAGCCTCATTTTATTTAATCTAACTAGAGTGGGTTGTGGAAGATGCTACCATTCTTTTCTCCTCAAATCGTATCATCTATTTATATTTCAACTTCCACACTAGCATAACTCATGTTGGATTAATCATTTTGTCACACGTCGCAAGTCAGGGGTGAAATTGGTCTAGTTATTTATTTTTTGCCTGTTTTGAATAATAAAAAGTTAGTTAAGGGCTTGACTAAGTTTTGTAAAAGTAAATGTTGGGTAGAAGAGTGGGTCATGTTTTACCGGTTCTTTAGGTAGTATTTTACAGGATTTTAGTGCTAGTCTCATGTTCCCACATAGTGCTATTGTAATGCTATATATAGCCCATTTTTTGTTTAAGGGTGTGCTTTTCTTTCTACAAATTACGTGCATCTTCTTTCTTTTACCCTTCCATATAATAAAAAATAAGTTCAAGAATCAGCAACACTAAGTTTTTTTTTCTTTTTTTTTTTTTTTTTTTTTTTTTTTTGTTTCTAAGATTAACATAGGCTTGATCACCATCACAGAGCCACATGCGGTTGAAGGGTTGTGAATCGGTATTGATTGTAGTACGTTGAAGCATCACAACATCAGCTCCGATTTGTCTTGACCGGGCTTGTCCTTACAATAGAAGAACTAGATCTAAGAAGTCAAAACAAGCTGTTGCCTTCATGTTTCATGCTATATCCAAAGACATGGTATTGCAAATGGAGAATTACACTGACCCAAAGAAAGTGGGTGGTGGTTTAAAAACATGGTATTTGGGAATGGATAGGGTAAGAACGAATCGATTTCCAACATTAAAGAGGGAACTTAAATGTTTGCGTATGATGGAAGGTAAGTTAGTTGATGATTTCGCAACTAAACTTAAGGTTAACTTCAAAGGCAAGGAGTCTCAATATGAGATGGAAAATGTTGATTTGGTAAGAAGGTTACTTGAGTGGATGTCTAAGTACCTTTCTTCAAATCATGGCTGCAGTTGAGCAATGTTTTTAGTTGGATTAAATACTATTCGCTTAAGCCGTTGGAAGATTGAACACCTACGAGGAACGTGTAAAAGAAACAGAGAAAATGGAGGATAAGTAAGGAAGTTTACAACTAGCCCTGAAAGAGATGCATAGTTTTGATCATTTTGTTGCTAGACGTTTAAAGCATGATGGCTTTAGACGTGGTCGAGGAAGAGCGTGTGAGTGTGGTGAGTTTGGTCATTACAATAAGAAACAAGAGGTGAACTTGATTAAAGAGGAACCGACACTATTGTGAACTAGAAAACAAACAATTACGGGGTGATTGTTGGATTAATGATTTAGTCACCGGTCTTGGGTCTAGTTATTATTTTGTATGTTTTAAATATTAAAGAGTTGGTTATGGATAGGGGCGTTCAACATTCGAATCGGATGCGAAAAAGCAAATTCGATTTAATTTGAGTCAAAAGTCACTGAATCGAAAATTCAATTAGAATTTTCAAATTTAAATTCAACTCGATTCGAATTTTCAAATTCTAATTCAATTCGATTCAAAAGTCTAATTATCAAATTCTTATGGAATTGCGAATTTGCGATTTACAATTTGATTCGACTCGAAATTCGTATTAGAAAAAACACACACTTACACTTAGTTATTTTATATATTAATTTAAAAATATCTATATGAGAAATTAGGAAAATAAAGGTCAAAAAATATTTAATATAAAACTTGTAAACCTTAATTAGTATATTTTGACTTATTTGGAACTTGAAATATTTCGAATGAATTTTTAAATATTATTCAATTAATTATTCTTTTACTAACTACGAATTGAGTATATTTAAATTCAAAATTTATTTGAATACACGAATTCGAATCATGTTTCAAAATTTCAAATTCGATTAATTCAACTTATCTTTCGAAATTCAAAACCTGTTTGAAATTTCAAATTTCAACTTATTTGATTTGCTGAATTTGAATTCGATTTGATTCAATAAACACTCTTGGTTATGGGCTTAGACTCAGTTTTATGAATATAAACATTGGGTAGAAGAGTGGGTCGTGATTTAACACTCAAGACTATATTAGCTCATTTGTTTATTGAATAAGGTGTGCATTTCTTTCTTTTTACAACTTACGTATATCTTCTTTTCTTTTTCCTCCCATGTTGAGAGTTTTGAAGCTAATAAAATTTTGACTTCAAGAAGCAGCAACGCATTAGTTTTATTTTGTTTGTTTTCGAGATCCATTTTCCCACAGCCAAAGATTATTATTCTGATTTTTGTCATGAAATTTCCTAATTAATCCATATGCCTCAAATTCGTCACATCTGATTCCCAGTTACGATCTGGTTACTATGAAGAGTCATTTTGTTATATTTAGGTTAGTTCTAGCACCCATAGTACTGTCCTACGGTTAAGTCCCTAAAATTTGGAGTTTTCTCGATTGAAATCTGGATGTAGCACCACTTGTATCTGTAATTTGTTTGGGAGTTATTTTAGCATATTTTGTCCACTTTGATGTTTTGATTCTTCATATAGTTGAAAATTTTTAGCTCGATTAGTGTAAACTTGACGACCTACTGATATAAGACACCAAGACTCAACTTGTGAAGCTGATTTTACTCCAACTCATAATTTTTTTCTCAACGAGTTTCTCTATATTAACATAAGTTAATTAAGTCTGGCAATTGAGCTAAAGCTGGTTATTATTGGCCACTAACTGCTTTATTAATTGTTGTATTTATTTCTATTATTTATTGGTGAATTTGTATCGATCATTCTCCGTATATATATTTGTTATCCACCAAAACAATATGGCTAGCTTTGCTTCCCGGACTCCATCAACGGATGACTTAGCTCGGGCCTTTCATGCCTAGTGTAACATTGGCCCCTCGTTCCTGACTAGTTTGTTGACTTCGGGGCCACAGACCATATGACCACATCACCCTAATCTGATTCTAATGCCTCTCCAACTAAAGGTAATGTTTTCGTTACCTTCGGGAATCAGAAAAGTTTTCCTTCACTCACACTTGTCACTCTACATTACTGATCACGTTCAATTACGAGATGACTTGGTTTCCCCAACCTATCTAAAAATCCAATTTCTGTAAGCAAACTTACCAAGCATAATGATATAGATTTTTGTTCTCTTACCCATCTTCTTTTTATCTAGGTTCGGCATAAAAAAACAAGTTCTAACTCGAGGGACTTCTGAAGATGCTCTCTATGTCTTAAAAAAAACCGGTGGCGAAGCCTTTGTTGCTATGGTGTCTACTCCTAAAGCTTATGAAATTATAAGGCATGGGATATATTTCGTTAACATCTCTTTTACAGAAACATGTATCGTGCATGCCTTGTCAACTTGCTAAGGCACATAAAATATTGTTTCATGAGAATGTTTCATGTGCCTATAGTCCCTAAGACCTCGTTCATTACGAATATATAGGGATCGTCCATGGTCACGTCCATTGATATCGTTACTACGTTGCGTTTATTGACGATCACTCTAGATTTTGTTGGCTTTACCAATTAAAAACAAAATTTGAATTCTTTTCGGATTTAAGCGCGTATGTTAAGTTTGTTCAAATCCAACTTTCCTGAAAAATCAAAGTTTTTCAAAGTGATGGGGGCATCGAATTTTTTAATAATAATGTTCATAAACTATATAAGGAAATGGGTACCTTCTACCGACTCTTATGCCCATATACTCCTCAACAAAATGGTCGGGTTGAACGAAAACATCGTAACATTGTTGAAACGGGCTTAACCATGTTTATTTAATGTCAACATTCCACATTACTATTGGGTGGATGCATTTTTAACTGCCGTTTATAACTGCCGTTTATAACTGCCGTTTACATCATTAACAGATTACCCTAAAAACAGCTTGACAACAAATCTCCATTTGAAATTCTATAGAATAGGATATAGAGCACTACGTCTCGTCCATTTGGTTTTCATGAATACCCTTTTCTCCAGGAATATTCGGCTCACTAAATTTCTCTACACAATTTACCATGCATCTTTGTCGGGTACAACCTTAAACATAAAAGCTACAAGTGCTTAGACCTGGTTACCTCGCAGGTTTTCATATCCTGCCACGCTTAGTTTGATGAGACACTATTTCCCTTTGATGGCACTCAATCAACCACACTCATTACCTCGCTACAACTTACATCCTTTCTTGACAACCATTCTACCACGTCAAAGTTTACACCTCCTCAAACCAAAACTTTCCCATGTCGATAAACTCATCCCATGCACACTCTCTGCATCCACCCCAAGTACACCAACAACCCATACCCGCCTCCTATAATCGAACCCCAAGCACCGTTTTGCTCACCTTCCACCACTCACAACTACCCTACATCATATCCACATCCTTACCAACACACATCCCTAACATCCACGACCACCCCCACCACCTTCCCCTTCATGCCCTCGCTCCCACCCATCTCTTCCCCCCTCACCACCCCTCCCCCACCCCATCCCACCCTATGATAGCACATGCTAAGACCAATTTAAACCCTGCACCATGCTGACTTATACCACCACTAAATCATGCCCTCCATCATGCCTCTTCGCCACTCGCCCTTCATCCCAAAATGTTATCAATCTACATGAAAAGGCCCCAAATGGGTCACAGCAATGCAACATGAGATTAAGACGTTAAAACAAACCGCACGTGCACCATAGTGCCTCGCCCTCCCCAATAAAGCTTTGTTGGATGTAAGTGGTTTTTTTCGCACTAAATATAACTCGATGGTTTGACTGATCGTCATAACCCGGCTTGTTGCTCAGGGTTACAGTCAACAACCTAGATTTATTACTCATTGACATTCTACCCAATTGTGAAAGCCATGACATTCGTATTGCTCTCACCCTAGCCATCAACCACAGTTGAAAACTTCATTAATTGGTTGTTAATTATGCCTTTTTACATGACAACCTAATTGAACATGTATTCACGGAACAACCGCCAAGCTTTATTGACACTCGATTTCCCAATCATGTTTATAAGCTCAACAATGCCCTATATGATTTAAAACAAGCACCTAGAGCATGGTACCATCGTCTGAGTTGCTTTCTCATACAAAATGGATTTGCATATCCATCATTTTTATTTATTGTCAAGATTCATGCATGTGTATTACTTGTCTATATGGTGATCTAATTCTCACAAGTAATATGGAGCACATTGTCTCTGCCTTTATTTCTCAAACAAATGATGAATTTGTAATAGAAGTCTAAGGCAGTCTCAACTACTTCTTGGGTCCTTGAAGTAACGTACACCTATAATGGTCTCTTTTGAGTCCAACAAAATATGACTAAAGATATTCTTGAGCTAGCTAAGCCAAAACCTGCCCATACCCCATTAGCAACTAATGTCTCCCTCACCTCAGCTGGAGAACGTCACTCAAACCCAACCTATTATCAATCTATAGTGGGTGCCCTTCAACAATTAACAATCACCCGTCCTGATTTATGCTATGCGGTCAATCAGGTTAGTCAATTTTTGCATGCCCGTACCATTTCTCACTATCAAAAGGTCAAGCGAATCTTAAGATATTTGAAGGGTACGATTACCTTTGGGCTTAACTTTACCAAACCCACTCAGTCATCTCTTCTAGGGTTATGATGCTGACTGCGGCCTAATGCCTTGAGACTGACGATCAACATATGGTTACTCTATCTTCTTAGTGGTAACCTTGTTTCTGGGGTGCTAAGAAACAACCGTCTCCCGCTCAAGTTTTGAATCCGAATACCACGCTATGGCCAACACTGCATCTGAGATTATTTAGATCACGCATCTTTTACAAGAGCTACACACGTTACTGCCGGATCAGCCAACAATATGAATGACAATGTAGTGCCCTTTTTCTCATTCAGAATCTCGTTCTTACAAAAAAAGACAAACATATTGACTCGACTATCTTTTATCTAAGAACTCATGGTTTCTTGCAAGCAACATATTGTCTTTATTCCAACCAAGCTTCAGGTGATAGATATTGTTACTAAGAGTCTTCCTCGCCCTCTGTTCGGATTCTTCCACAACAAACTTTGGCTCGGGCCGCCACCATCTTGCTTGAGGGAGAATATTAATGTCCAATAATTACTTGTATATATTTAAAGAACTATATTTCCAATTCTATCACTTACAAACTCATTTCAACTTTTAATATTTACATAACTATATTTCCTTTTATTTTGATTATAATTAGTAATATTTTTTATGGTTTAGCTTCGTCGCTATGATGTTTTTAAGAGTTTGATTGTTTGACCTGCTTATTTTTATCGAATTTTTGACGTGAACTAATTTAATCGCTTCGTTTTTAGATATTGTTTCAAGTATTATCAAATTTACTTGTTGTAACGGCATTGGTTTACGTAAATGTTTTTTGTTTTTATATAAATCTTGAAGCATATTAATATTTTAATGTTTCTGCAACGAGCGCATGCAGGTTTAATACTCGTTACGTATAATTAATGCAAATAAATTATGTATTAAATGAAAATTTGAAAAGTAAATTAAAATCTTGAAACTTGAATTTGATCCTTCATTAACCAAGGAATTCACTTTTGCTATATTATATCGTGTGAAGTTAATATTTTAAATAGCAAACAACCCATTTTTGTAATAAAAAAAGAAAACTGTACTCGGTGCTTTGCATAAGAGGTTGGATCGCGTTGCAATCTGATTTATGTTGTCTTACTTTGCGCTATATACAATAAGTTGTTTCCCGTGACTTAAACACAATCTCAAGATCATAAAATAGAAACCTTAGCTGGTGCTCTAAGCTGGTAGGCTCGTCCTCTTTCGGGAAAAGAAAAAGGGAACTAAATGTCATCAACACTTTAGAAAAATGTTAAAACCACATCATATTTAAAGCCAGTAAAATGCGACTCATTTTTATATCTAGTTAAGGTTTGTAAAGCAAACAAAGAAACAAACATACCCGGTATATCCTATGCAAAGTTTATAAAGTATAAGAATAATAAAACCACATCCAAATCCAGTAAAATGTTTAACTTCAAGACAACAAATGCTTGTTTTCAGCACTAATGCCCAGCCATGCATATTTTACTTGGTATAGTAACAAAATGTCGAAAGTGCACATTTATATGTTACACTAGGTAAATTCCCTTGCCACAAAGTGAAATAAATGATTTTGTTATACTTGAAACAATCCCTTAGATCAGTAAATTAAAGATCACTCAAAAGGGAGCCAAAATTACACAAAAACCATAAAACTAAACAACAATCTAATGTTAATTAAACTACAATCCAGTAGAGCCTATCCATTTTGTGAGTCCAAAAGTAATGCTCATAGCCATCCACCCTCCAACCACAATCCTCAACAAGACTTCACCACTGGAGTCCTCCTAAATAGGCTCCAACCCACCCAAAAACCACAAGACCCAAGCTCACTGTGGCTACAACCACACCAAGCCTGACCTTATGGTCCACTATAAAGGCTGCAGCCAGTAAGGGCGCCATGGCCCCTAACATAAACGCAACCGCGGATGCTAGAGCCGCCTGAATGGGATTAGGCAGTGATTCCTTCTCAACCTGTTATCTCTCTTCATCTGAGCCACTTCTACGTCGCGTTGTGAGTAGACTGAAACAAACTCCAATCGCCATGCTGCATGCACCGGCTACTAAACCAGCAAACCCTGTGAGAATCATGACTCTCACGTCTTGTTTAACGGCTCCAACACCCATCATTAAAGATGCTACTGACACTAGACCGTCGGTCGCTCCCAAGACAGCAGCACGCAGCCATTGTCCCCTTTGGGTGTAGTCAAACTCTTCATCGGGAACCACAATGCATACATCATTTTCTGCAGCCATTGGTGGTGCAAGAAGGAATTAAAGAAGATAGTATACTACAGAGAATGATGAAATGAGCCAACTTGTGAAAGACTGAGTCCCTAATAGAGGATTATATAGCATGCATGCATGGGTGTACATATGTTACATATAGTGTCTATTAGTTTTGTCTATAATGGTCAATATATTTAATTTGTCTATAATGGTCAATCTGTAGAACTGTAGATAGTGCAAAAAGTTAAAGATAGTGTGCAACCCACAAGCTCCAGATAATGTGATATTTAAACAAAATATACCAAGAAACAGATTGAATGGCGACAGCGGTCATGATGAGTGTCTTGTAAATGTACTTATATTTTCTTGATTAATTAGGGAACTTATCCATTATTCCTTAATCGATTTATGCTATTCGAATTAGTAAAGTAGAAATCATTATCTGTGCTAAAGGTTTGGATATTTAAAGTGTAATCACTACTAGTCACTATATGAATTTATGATGTTGGGTAGTCTTACACAAATTTACCAAAAGTAGTCAAAGTATACATACAGCTTTAGTATGTGCTTTCAAAAGATCACTAATACCCATGCATATCAACATAAACTATATATGCGTGTAAATATAGTAAAATGTATTAAAAAATCAGAGGGAAACTAGAGTAATTAATCAATCTCACGTAATGTTAAAGATTGTGGAATCCACACGACTACCACAACTCATCATTTAAGAAATGAAACAGTAACTCAAAAAGATATAAAATAGAAATGGTGGAAAACTAATCAAAAATTGGAGTGAGTGGGCAATCCACACAACCCATCATAAAGATGAGTAAGGAGAAGGCTACTTCCCTGCTGTATGAATTATTACATGATAGAGTATATTAATTAGTTAGGTACCATATCATTTTGTATCACAATATAAAATTACACAAATTTGTTTAAGGGGTGACTCTTCAAATGGACCATTGGGAAGAAGGAAATACACATGTGGAGCAGAGTTACCTTGAGGAAAACAAATCATATGACTAGCAACTTTAATAACATCTTTTATGTTTTTTATATAAATCAATGTTCATCTTTCATGATTCCTGTATCAAATTCCATTACTGTTGTACTGGATAATGTCCAAATACATTATTACAAGCTGTTAATTTAAGTAACTTGATGACATTGTAATCAAAGAATATACAACGTATCTGAGAACCATTTTTAGCCATAAGGTATAATTGATGAAACATTGTTACTTACGTTACAAAATTTTCATTTTGGTCGTGTAAATTGTTGCAAAAGTTTTATTGTGTAAAAATCTCATCATATCTGATGGCTAAAAACGATTCTCGTTTTTCGGGTTGTTCTCATATTTAGTGGTTCTCAGTTTAAACCACTAACCACTTTTCCACCGGCTGTTATGATGAAGAATTGTACATAGTGCCATTTGGCAACTAAGTTAAAACGCAAATTAAGTCATAGTTTGCAACACAGAAGCCCCTAGTAATATATTAATAAAGAATTCCATGACCTAGATTATAGGATGCCCACTATATATACAAAAATATAGAAAAATATAAAGACTACCATTACATATAGATCTTACAATTAAAAATTCAATACTTGTGCAATTCACACGAATGACACCATGAGAAAACATCAAAAGCTCTTCTAAAATATAGGAAGGAAGATGCCACTCCAAAGGTGACATATCACACCACCTAACTAAAGATGAATTAATATAACATAGAAAAAAACAAGGATACAGATTGATGAATGCACAAGACTGCCACAATTTGTTTAATAAAATATACAAAATGATCTCAAAATAATATAAAACTGAGATGGAGTGTGCCGTCCACAAGTGGCGAAACATGAACTAAGTAATAGTTAAAAAAAATGTAGAATCCACACCAACATAAAGATGAAACGGAAAGGAGAAGCCTATGACCTGGTTCGACTAAGTTCTTTTCTGTCGGATAATAAAGATGATTTATGATTATAATGCATATCTATAACGAAAAAAATGTAGAATCCATACAACATACCAAACCAACTAAGTTCTTTTTCGTCAAATAATAAAGATGGTTTATGAGTAATAAGTATCTATAATGAAGTATTCTGAAAATATAAACCATAAAGATTAAAACGGCCAGTTTCACTTGCATAGTTGGCTTTAAGTTTAAGACCATCGGTCACCTCTGTAAACCGCTAAAACTAAACTATATAAATCTCGAACCGTGAACTAACCAATTGGCTTTAGTTTGGATGGTTATATGCCCCCTTAATTGTGTTCTCGCAAAAGTTGTGTTCTGTATAAATACCTCCCCTATATTCATGCAAGCGGGTGCACACACATACATACATATATACACACACACGTAACATACATACATATAATATATATATTATATATATGCGTATATGTGTATGTATATTATAGATGTATATATAGGCATGTATACGTATGTATATGTATATATATGTATACACTACATATATGTATATGTATATGTATATGTGTATATATATGTGTCTCTATATACATATGTGTGTGTGGGTAATACATGTGTATATATGTGTGTTTATCGGAACTAAGGCTCTCAATACGACACAAACCATAGCTAGTCATAGCCCCATCTTGTTCCTGTCTAGATTTTCTTCACTATTTCACATTTTCACCATTGTTTTAGATTTCCCCCATTAGGCATGTATACGTATGTATATGTGTGTGTGTGTGTGTATATATATATACATATACATACATATATGTATTGTAATAATTGTGTGTATATATGTGTGTTTATCAGAACTAAGGCTCTCAATACGACACAAACCATAGCTAATCGTAGCCCCATCTCGTTCCTGTCTAGATTTTCATCACTGTTTCACATTCGCCATCGTTTTAAAGTTCCCCCATTAGGCATGTATACGTATGTATATGTATATGTGTATATATATATATATATATATATATATATATATATATATGTATAATACATATATTATATGTATTATGTGGATCATATGAGACTGGTGCAAACAAAACAACACTTTGAATATTTTGAAGTACATTGAAGAAGTCTTCTTAAGCTAAAGCTGCTCTTCCGAAGACAAGTTGAAGATCTTCGAGCTTAAGTATGAGAACTTCCGAAGGAAAACTAAGTCTTCCGGAAACTAAGTAGTTTTACTTCTGAAGTATATGAAGAACTTCCGAAGGTAGAATCAAGTCTTCCAAAGTTTATGAGACCAAGTAATTCTCCTTCTGAAGCATTCATACTTAGAAGATCCAAGACAAAGTCTTCCGAAGAATGAAGTCACAAAGACTTGCAGAAGACTTGGAAGAAGTTGATTCTTCCGAAGTATAAATGGCTTGGAAGAAATATTCTTCCGAAGCCATTTTGCCTTCGGAAGAATCAATATGAACCAGTGGACATAAGATAGGCTGACTGACATCCACTGAACTGACACTGACAACTATGATACACTGCTTGGCGTTTTCCCACTCCCATGTAGTTGACATACTTAATCCAATGTTTTACTTTTTACGTTAGTACAGTCCTTAGTTGGTGACAAAAAGTAAGTTATGGACCTGTCATGACTACCTAATCTAGGTATTATTTAATCTTAGATATTTTACTTCTAGCAATATAGTTTGCTTAGCGGTAAATTCCAACTGGTTTTCCAAGTGTAACGGCTGTAATAGTAGTACATATAGTTCCCATTGTAACTTATGTACCATGCTTGTAAGTGTCTTGTTATACTGAATGAGAATAATATATACAAGTATCTTGAAAACCATTCTTGTGTTCATTAACTTATTATATTATTGTCAACTTAGTTAGAGATTCTTTTCATCAACCGAGTGAGACTTAGTGAGTTTGTGAGATACAAAACTTATGTTGAGAAACCAACATCGATCCTGCAATTGGTATCAGAGCTTTTTAGGATCTTGATTGTGAGATCTAACCATCCCAAATCACCCTCATTTCTTCACACTTATTCACTTCACTCAAATGGCTCTTAACCAAAAATTTTCTGTGTACGAAATAGGAACCATGACCAAGGCTCCTATCATCACCCCTGATGATTAGAACCTGGTGCAAACGTATTGAAGGTTTTATAAAGTATCAAGACAGCCGCATGTGGCGATCTGTCACTCATGGTCCTTACAAGCCAAAGGTAGCGGACCCGGCTGGTAATGGCGCCATGATTTTGAAAGTTGTTGAAGACTACTCTGATGAAGACTTCAAGAGGTTGGACATCGACTACAAAGCGATGACTGTGTTGCTTACTGCCATACAAAACTCCATAATGGTAGGCTTTAAGCAATGCGAGACCGCCAAAGAACTCTTTGATGCTTTAAAGCTGATGTACTCGGTTCACTGAATCCAAGGAAAACAAAAAGGATTTGCTGAAGCAGAAGTTTGAAAACTTCACTTATATGTTCGTGAGACCTTGAGCAAAAGTACTTTAGGTATATGGACTTGATCACCTTTTTTCAGACTATGAGAGTTACTTTGAGAAAGAGACAGTTAGAAGAAATTCATGAGTGCATTTCCTCATGAGTGGACTTTTTACTATGTCTCAATCAAGAGAACAAAAATCTCAACACTCTCACCTATGACTGAACTGTATGGCATCCTTGATGGAGATAGAGACTCAAAAGAGCCAACAGATGAACAGACCCTCAAATCCTACAGTCAATAATGCTTACATGTTGCTGAAGGATCAAGAACTCCCATCCTCAATTGTACCTGAACTACCCCAACAGCCATCATCATCTTCTGGGCCATACATCACTTTCCTGAGACACCCAGGTCAACAGGCTTAACACATCCCTTCCAGGAGAGTTGTGCTTTGTTTCAGGGAATGAGCATCTGGAGATTTTCAATACTGTTTTGATGATCTAGAGTGTTTCAGCCCAGATGATGTTGAATACATGGACATTGTCCAACAAATGGCTCTTTTAACCTACATAGCAAAGAAGTTCTTCAAAAGAACCAGAAGGCATTTCCTCAGAACCCAACCAATAGCAAACCGGTTTGACAAAAGCAAGGCCAAATGTTACAACTGTAACCAGCTTGGTCACTTTGCTAGGGAAGTAAAGCTCAAAGATATAATCTGGAGCAGCTAAGCCTCTCTTGTATCAGGACTACAACATGGAAATTAGATCTGATATGAGTCTTAAATATCCTAAAATCTAATTTGAAGAGAGCAGAATTGACTATAAGACTATAAACTCAATTAAAGAGTTAGAGAAAATGTGTCCTCTTTAAAACATGAACATACCAACTATAGGACTTAAATAAAAGATCTAATATCCAAGTTGACTGAAGCTCAAGCCCAGCTAGTCATAGCTGAGGCTAAAGCAGAGAAGTATGCTATTCAAGAGCATAACTTCAACACCATTATAGCATCATCCTCCCACTCCAAGGTATTCTATCAAAACAAAAGTGGGTTGGGATCCAATGAAATAGCTCCACCACACTCTCTTGTGTCTATTAGACAGCCAAGATGTGGTACTGATGAGCAAGAGGTTCCAACTGTTGACCACTACCTAGTGAGCAGAAGAATGATGCAATAATGGAAACCACCACAGAGAAGGATAAGGTAGAAAACCTCATCCCACAGTTGATAAACCCTTGACCACAAAGCAAGAAAGAACCAGATCAGGGCAGAAAGAAAAACTGCCAAAAAGGTGGCTGAGACTAAGATGAAAATAGACCCAAGGCAAAAGGGTGTATTAATCTCAGCTGGATTCCAAGTGGTTAGAAGTTCTGATTCAAGAAAAGGAGAGTAGTACCAGCACTCCTATCCAGCTGAAGGATCAGAAACTAAGGGAAAGGCTGTTGAAGAAGAGAAGAAGTGCAAGAAACAACAGCCCACATGTCCCACCAAGATTAACATTGAATGCATAATATGTGGCCTGCATAACCACATGGCTAAAGATTGTTACTACAATCCAGCAAGCACACATTATGCAACCAATGTTAAGAAGAAGGAGTCAAGGATGGTTTCATATTGGACCTTACCATATGGTCCAAGTGTTAAGGAAAGGAAAGCTTGTTTCCAAAGCCAAGTTGCTTTCGGAAGAAACTATTCTTCCGAAAGGAAAATAGCTTCGGAAGACAAGCCAAAGAACAAACAAAGAAACAAAAACATTTCTTGAAACCTTCCAAGAAGAAGACTGCTTCGGAAGAAAAGGTGGTGAAGACTTCTTCCGAAAAGAAAGAAGCTTCGGAAGCAAGTCATGCTGCACAAGCCTCCTCAGGCTCATCAACACAGGTCAACCATAGGATGGAATGGAAGACCAGAAAAGATGTTGCAGCCCAAGCCTCTTCTCACAAACTATAATTGAGCCCCCATGCATACAATTTGGTTCAGTTATATCATCTGCATTGGAAGAACCCAAGACCAACAAGGCTTGGGTTTCCAACAATAACTAATCATTTCACTTATGTGCAGGGACATCCACATGACAAGAATGGAAATGTCTGGATTATGGATAGTGGATGCTCCAGGCATTGACAGGGAACAGATCTCTCCTACAACAATTTGAACATTTTGATGGAGGTCTGTTCAGTTTGGAGGTGAAGCCGGAGGATACATTTCTAGTAGAGGTAGGTATCCAATGGTAAGTTAAACATTGACAAAGTAAACTTTGTCAAACAGCTTGAACACAATCTCTTGAGTGTTTCTCAATTCTGTGATCAAAAGCACCAAATATTTTTCACAGAACATGAGTGCATTATCCTCAAACCTAGGATGACAATTCCTCAGGAATTGGTGCTTCTTAGATCTCCCAGGAGAGGGGATATGTACAAGCTTGATATGAACAATGCTTTCCACTGGGTGAAGTATCATGCTTTCTTTCCAAAGCTAATGGTGATGAGTCAACTCTTTGGCATAAAAGAATATGCCATGTTAATTTTAAACCATGAATAAGCTGGTTAAAAATAATTTGGTACATGGTGTGCCTAAAAAGGAATTTTCTGTAAAGAAAATGTGTTGCTTGCCTGAAAGGAAAGCAGCACAAGGTTTCTCACAAATCCAAAGAAAGTTAACTCCATCACCACTCCATTACACTTACTGCACATGGATCTTTTGGTCCTACAAGTATAATGAGCATTGGAAGGAAATCATATTGCCTTGTGATTGTTGATGAATTTACAAGATTTACATGGGTATTCTTTTTAGAACTAAAGATGAAACGGCTGAAACTTTAAAATCTTTTATTCTTAAAATTGAAAATCAAAGGATCAAAAGGTAAAAATCATTAGAAGTGATCAAGGGACTGAGTTTAAGAATCAAGTTCTTGACTTATTCTGCAACTCAAAAGGGATCGCCAGACAATACAGTGCTCCTAGAACTCCTCAACAAAATGGTGTTGTTGAGAGGAGGAAAAGGACACTTATTAAGGCTGCAAGAACCATGTTAGCTGATTCAAAGCTACCTCTAACTTTCTGGGCAGAGGCAGTCAACACTGCATGCTATGTGCAGAACAGGGTTCTCATTGTTAAGTCCTATGGAAAGACCCCTTATGAGTTATGGAACAAGAGGCCACCATCATTGGCTTTCTTAGGTCCTTTGGCAGCAGGTGTACCATACTCAACACAAAAGACAATTTAGCAAATTTGCTGAAAAGTCAGATGATGCTATCTTTGTTGGATATTCCTCAACCTATATTGCTTATAGAGTGTATAACATTAAAAATCAACAATTTAAGGAATCATCCAACATTATTGTTAATGAGCACACTCCTTGTGTTAGAGGGAATGGGCCTGATCATATCTTCAATCTAGAATTGTTTCCAAACTATTCTAAACCATCTTGTGAGAATGTTTCAGCTGGAACAAGAACTCAAAGTGACATCTATGAAGATCAAATGTTTGAGTTACCCAGACCTATTCCCAGTTCTCCAAGAGGAATTGAAGAACAAGCTCCCACTACTAGAAGTCCTGAAAGCTTGAACATATAGGAAATCATGGAGCTTCAACAAGTTATCAGCCAACTAGCCTCAAAACTCATCAGCTGACAACTCCAGCATTCAACACAAGCTGATGAAGATAGTAGTCTGGAGGAACAGAAACTATTGACACTACTTCTCAGCAGAATATCATTGATGTTGTCATTATTCATTCAATCAATCCTCATTAAATGAGTGTGAGACATCAGCTGGTCATGGTGTTCAAAACCCTGAGCAAAACTTCTCAAATTTGGATCTATTTATGCAACTAGATATGATCCCTAGGCTCAGGATACACAACACTCACCCAGCTGAGAACATCATTGGGGATGTCTCAGAAGGTGTGAGAATAAGGAGTCAGACCCATAATGGGAATGTCTACTTGTACTCATGCTTTCTCTCTCAAGTAGAACCAAAGAAGGTGGAAGAAGCCCTCAAGGACAACAATTGGATTGAATCTATGCAAGAGAAGTTGCTTCAGTTCAAGAGGAAAAAGGTATGAAACTTGTGTCCATTGCCACCTGGCCAAGTCCCATTGGCACCAAGTAGGTATTCAAAAATAAGAGAGATTATAAAGGTTTGATCATCAAGAACAAGGCAAGACTTGTTGTTCAAGGATACACACAGGAGGAAGAAATAGATTACACTGATGTCTTTGCCTGTTGCAAGACTTGAGGTTGTGAGAATCTTCCTTGCTTTTGCAGCATCCAAGAACTTCATTGTCTATCAACTTGATGTCAAATGTGCATTTTATATGGGGATATTGATAGAGAAGTCTATGGTGTCAGCCGCCTGGATTTGAAGACCCACAGCACCCCAACTATATGTGCAAACTAGATAAAGCTCTCTATGGGTTGCATCAAGCACCTAGGCTGTGGTATGAGACCTTTCTCAGTTTTTCTTAGGAATGGCTACACCAGAGGCACCATAGACAAGACATTATTCATAAGAAGTCGGGAAGGACATGCTGCTTGTTCAAGTCTATGTTGATGACATCATATTTGGTTCCCCAAATGACCAATGTGCAGAGACTTTGAAAGCATCATAAGGAAGAAGTTTGAGATGAGTTCATAGGAAAGATGGATTTCTTCCTTGGAATTCAAGTGAAGCAGATGGAAGAAGGGTTCTTTATAATCAATGTAAGTATGTCAAGGACATCTTAGAAAGATTTAAGATGAAAGATTATAAGCCAGCCAAGACACCCATACCCAAATCATCAATCTTTGTCCTGATTCCGAGAGGGAGGATACTGATCAGCATCAGTACAGGGATTATGGATCTCTGATGTATCTCACTGTAAGTAGACCTGATATCATGTTTGCAACCTGCATCTGTGCAAGATATCAGGCTGCTCCCAAGGTGTCTCACCTAATTACTACCAAGAGAATTCTTAGATACCTTAAAGGAGCTCCTAAATTGGGTCTTTGGTTCCTAATAATAAAGACTTCAATCTCTATGGGTACACTGACAGTAATTATGGTGGCTGCAACAACAACAACAAGAAATCTACATCCGGAGGATGTCAATTTCTTGGTGTAAGGATTATCTCCTGGCAATACAAGAAGCAATCATGTATCTCAACATCAATTGCTGAAGCTGAATACATTACTGCTGCGAGCTGCTGTGCTCAACTACTGTGGATTCAAAATCAGATGATGGACTATGGTTTCAACTTCATGAAGACTTCTATCCATAGAGAACAAGAGTGCCATTTCTATCACAGAAAATCCGATCAAGCACTCCAAGACAAAGCATATCGACATCAGGTATCATTCATTAGAGATATCATGAGAAAAATCTAATAAAGCTAGTCAAAGTGAATTCAAATGAACAATATGCTGACTTGTTCACCAAAGCCTTTGATGAACAAAGATTTAAATTTTAATTACAGCTATTATGATGATTAACATTGATTAGTTCTTCTCTTTAAAAAACCTTTTAAAATATGTCTTGTCTATGTTGTTTAACTACTATCTAAGCCCTGTTACAAAAAGGCGTTCTTCAAAAATCTAAGTGTAAATACTTCCGAAGATAAATTTACCTTGGAAGAAATCTTTATTTTCTTCCGAAGGCAGTTTCCTCTGCCTAAATATTATCTTCCGAAGAGTTTTAGCCTCGGAGAAACTGATCATAGATCAATTTACATCCGAAGCTTACTAACTTCTTTCTTGGAAGAAGATTGTACTCTCGGAAGCAAACTTGTCATTGAGACATGGTTTGCTTTCGGAAGTAAAAATGACTTCGGAAGACAATATTGAGAAACACAAGTGTTTTCTCTCAGAAGCAAGTTTACCTTCGGAAGAACATCTTACTGTGTAACGGAAATCTTTGAGCCCAATCTGTAAAAGGTAAGATTTTAGTGATGATTGTCGGAATATTTAAATGTTTTATCTTACCGCCTCTGTCAAATCGAAACCTAAACTGTCCTTTCACCTTATCGGTTTGCTTTTAACCCCCATTAAAATTTTCGACTCTCTCTCTTTACTTTCTTTACCACAACAAAAGCCCCAAATTACCACACCTTCTTCACTCACTCTTAAATTTCTTCAATCCTACCTACCTCTTAAAATGGCCCTAAATCCCCAACATAATCAGGTCGCTATCCTTGACTCTTTAAAGGATGCCGACTTCGCCCCTATCATCGAATTTTTATCCAATAGGCATACTTCACAGCCCTCACCGTTAACCCCACATCTACTCTAACCACATGGCCGAATTTTGGGCCAATGGTCAAGATGAAACGCTAAATGGTGAACGGGTCATTCGTTCGAGGATCTGCGAAAATAGATCATTATGCTGAATCAACCATCAGGGAGCATCTGGAGTCATGATGAGGTGCCCCCTACTGAGTTCCTAAATCTGAGTTGGAAGACACTTACACTCAGATGGGATATGGCGGTGATGTGCACAAGTCTACAGTCTACAAGTTTAACTTCTCCTATAATTGGAAGTTCTTGTTGCACATTGTCCTACACTGCCTATCCAATAAATCGGGGGATGGGATCAAATCCCATGATGGGGCTGCCTCGTCTATGGGTGGTAAAGGGCCTGCACTTCAACTACTCAAAATTGTGCTGAACAATCTAAGAGGCAATCTCACCCGGGTTATTACATGTATCCCAGGTTCATTTAGCACATAATCAATTGTGAGCTGGACCAGGACAGATTACAATGTGCAGACGTTCTACTGGTCCATCACATGTGGCCTGGTATCTTTAGAACTTTGAAAAAGGTGTCCACCAACTTCTTGGAAGATTCACTGATCTTCTTCCAGGTATACGCGAGCCAATGGCTCCTGGTGACATCCCTGCAAGCCCAACATGTGGTGAATCCACACCAGCCACCACCACTCAAATGCCAATCACTTCTTCCCACCCAATCAAGATTACATACACTAGACGCTCCAAACGAACCCTGATCAATCTACTCTAATGGTAGGTCCCCTCTGTTCTATCCAAAAGGGCTCGAGTGGAACTCAGGGCTCCCACTCAACCAGAGGTTCAACCATCCTCCACCATTGACCTCAATGTCAGCATTCAGCCTCCTCAGTCTTAAGCTGATGAGCCCACAACCCAAGACTTTAGCCCTCAGGGTGAGTCCTAACACTCCCTTGAGCAGCCAAAAAGGGACACCAATATCATTGGGTCATATGCTCTCGTAGAAGAACCCTTAGGTGCTGACTACGATCCCGGATCATTAGATTTACCCTCTATATCGCTCATTGACCTATCAACCCTATGATGAGGACATTATGTTTCATCCAGGCCGTGATGATGTTGATCTACCATACCACTCTTTAGATCAACTGAGCCCCAGGAAACCTCTAATGTCTAGCCCACACAATAATACCTAACTGAGGTGAGTCAAACTTGTATGGAGGTGACTCATGTAAGCTCAGCTGCCACTACTGAGAGTGTTTCAATAACCTCTCAGGACAGCGGTAACATAAGTGGGACTGAGTCTACGATAACCTAGCCTTGATGACTCTGTAAGAGACATCAGCAAGCAAGGGTATCCAGGGCGCCGAGAAACCACTACTGGTGGTGATGATGAACATACCAGGTATGTTATCTCATCTCCAATGATTCTTTGAAAGAAGATAAGGGTAGCCTGAAACTCATTATCAGAGACCTGATTTCTAAAGTCTAAATCTTAATCAAAGGTTAAGACTTTAGAGGACAGGTCTGCCACTCAGCAACTTGAGATTGAAGATCTCAAGGCACAACTAGCTAAGACGCAGATTGAGAAGTCTGTCAGGCATGTACATACTCAGGTTTCTTTAAGTTCTTCCTATAGCTTATCTACTTCTCAAGATGATGCTACCAAAAAGGGGAGAATGTACAGAAACAAAGACATGAGGAACCCTGCCTTGCCATCAATAACTTCCTTGATGCCATATCTTCTTTGTACCCCACACAGCAACACCCGGCAACTACCTTCACTCAGCCAACTCCCATCACTATTCAAGTGGATCCAAAATGCTTATAGACCTCAACAGGTTTTACCCAATTTTTTATAAGTCATGCATTGAACAACCTTCCCTGATATAGTTGTTGCCTACTTTGGAGCTGAGGAGCTTCAAAGACTGAGTACCACTACCTCTGAAAAGGATGTGGTCAACTACGGTCTCTGTTGAACCCGAGATTAGCTTTGAAGGGGATACACAGACTCATGGCCCAACAACCAATTTGGAAGGGACAGGTAGTGCAGTTCTAATTACTTCTGAAGCAGAAATACAAGCTGTAGAAGGAATATTGAAATGTCTTCCTCGTCCAATGATCTTGTTATCACACAGAGGCTATTTTGACCTAGCATCTGAGAAACAGTGAAGACTTCCTTATAAACCCCTCTCTTCCTAACACCACAGATCCAACCCCACTCTCCCAACCTGAATCTTCTAAACCCGAGTCTCCAAAGGTTGAATCTTCCTCTGATCCTAAAGGGAGAGGAAGCTCAGTGCTGAGGAGCTTCTAGAGGAGGAAAGGTTGGAAAAGCTTAAAAAGAAGGGAATAATTGATACTGGGAAGCTGTTGGCTGCAAGCAGCAAAGCAGCAGCAGCCGCTAAAGAAAGTATCAAACCAAGAGGAGAGTGAGGTATTGATAGGCTACAGCTGGGGAGTAGTCAATGAAGACATCCTTCTACTCCCACTTGATGAGCTTGTAAGACTAGAGAAAGCAACCTTGCTACAAAAGGAAAAAAAGAAAGAAGCAGCAAGGTGGCCGAAAAGAAGGGAAGAGGAAGGAGGAGGCTATGGAAAGGGAAAGGAAGGAGAGAATAGCCTTTCTCTGCTCAAGAGGCTATTCTCAAGAGGAGCTGGCACCTCATGATTATGAACGATCTTGTTTCTTTTCCACAAAGAGCAAGATCAAATCAACCAAGAGAGAAGAGGAGGAAAAGATGAGGGAGAGAAAAGAAGAAGGGGAGAGGCACAGCTAGCGCTACCAGAAGGTGGGAGATGGAAGGATGGATGAAAGCCTATCCAAAGCCCATGGCTTCACCGGCAGGTAAGTGGGTCATATTTCTGAGAAGACCCGACAGCGACATGTCAGACATCAAGGCTAACATTCGCGTAGGAAGAATGCAGGAGGTAAGTCAATTGCCAAGTGTTAGAAGAAGGCACCCAAACCACACCAACACCCAAACCAACACAACCTACACCACACTCTTCCTTCTCCTATCAAAATGAAACCAGCCCCTGAGCCTTACACCCTGAACCCACACCATCAGATTACCTACACCCTCAACCACTGCTTCCAACAACCACCACCACCACCTATCCTTAAACCCAAAACAACCCAGAACCCAGTCTTTACCAAACCTTCTTCTGAACCTTCTAAGCCACCTGACTTAGAAGAATTCAAGAAGAGATCAGAGGAAACTCATCAAACTGCATAACATTAAGCGACATCTCTTGTGAGGAAGAGTTAATTAACCTGAAATACATGATGGCTCTTCCAGATCCCTCACAGAGATGCATTCCTTGATCTACCTAGGAGCACTGGACCAAGCTCTCCAACTTCTGCAACCAACTCAGTATTCTTATGGAAGAAAGAGAAGAAGTTAAGGAGGAGGCTGGGACTCTACTGGACACTAGAAAGGGGAACAAACTTTCATCCAAACCCCTCCATCCTAGAAAACAAATAGTCCAGTGAAGTTTCGATGAACCTTCCCATAGCTTTGTTGTGGAAAGAGAGAATGGTGTGGTAAACAGGGTTGATACCTCATCTCTGCTACACTCCAGTAGATTTAACCTTGCTGAGTTAGCAGAGAAACCATTCTCCAATCTCTTCAACTCTCAAGTTGCTACTCACATCAGAAATCATCTGAGCAGTCTTTATCTAGCTGAGCTCACAAAGAAGGCCAAGACTGAAGAAGAGTTGAAGAGGAGAGCAAAGGATGAGAAAGAAGGCACAACTACAAAAGGAAAACCATTCCTCAGATGGTTGAAGGCTCAACTTTGATCCTATAGTTAGATGGGAGTATGACTATAATTCCCATCAACTAACTCTCTTCAGAGGGAAACAACAAAGGGTGCATGTCATTCAAAAACAACAGGCTCGATCTACTATCTACAAAGACTTGTACCAGCTCTCACCACCACATCAGGAAAGAACAGGAAATAGATAAATATCTTCTTGCCCTGGTGTTGAAGACTTTAATGAGCCAGAAGAAGTGAAGTTTGGTAGCATCAGCCTAGGGGGTTTGTTGGATCATATGAGGCTGTGCAACCAAAACAACACTTAGAATATTTTGAAGTGCATTGAAGAAGTCTTACGAAGCTAAAGCTACTCTTCCGAAGACAAGTTGAAGATCTTTCGAAGCTTAAGTATGAAGAATTTTGAAGGAAAAACTAAGTCTTCCGAGACTAAGTAGTTTTACTTCGAAGTATATGAAGAACTTCCAAGGTAGAATCAAGTCTTCCAAAGTTATGAAGACCAAGTAATTCTCCTTCTGAAGCATTCACACTTAGAAGATCCAAGACAAAGTCTTCCAAAGAATGAAGTCACAAAGACTTGCAGAAGACTTGGAAGAAGATGATTCTTCCGAAGTAAAAATGGTTTGGAAGAACTTATTCTTCCGAAGCCATTTTGCTTCGGAAGAATCAACTATGAACCAGTGGACATAAGTATGGGTTGTCTGACGTCCGCTGACAACTCAATACACTGCATGCGTGTTTCCCACCCCATGTAGGGACCATACTTAATCCACTATTACCTTTTTCAGTTAATACAGTTACCATACTAGTGGTGACAAAAGGTAAGTCATGGACCTGTCATGACTACCTATCTAGGATATTATTTTTAATCTTTTTTAGATATTTACTTATAGTATGTAGTATTTGCTTAGCGATAAATTCAAGTTGGTTTTCCAAGTATAACCGGCTGTAGATAGTAGTATAAATAGTTTCTCATTGTAACTTATGTAACCATGCTTGTAAGAGTCTTGTAATACTAAGTTGAGAAATAATATATACAAGTATCTTGAAAACCATTCTTGTGTTCATTAACTTATTATATTATTGTCAACTTAGTTAGAGATTCCTCTTCATCAACCGAGTTAAACTTAGTGAGTTTGTGAGATACAAAACTTGTGTTGAGAAACCAAACACCGATCCTACAGTATATGTATATGTATATGTGTATATATATATGTCTCTATATACATATGTGTGTGTGGGTAATACGTGTGTATATATATGTGTGTTTATCAGAATTAAGGCTCTCAATACGACACAAACCATAGTTAGTCGTAGCCCCGTCTCGTTCCTGTCTAGATTTTCATCACTATTTCACATTTTCGCCATTGTTTTAAATTTCCCCCAATGTTCCAAAAACATTTTTTGAGGCATCATTGCATCATTTACCTCTTAAGTATGCCACTAGCCTGTCACTTGACATGCCGTCACTCCTCCATTGATTCCCCACACGTGCGTTGGCATGTGTGAGCTCCTGCTGCATTTGATCGTGATTGTCTTTTCTGTATTCATTGTCAACGTTCAAGTCTAACTTCCCCCTTAAGTTCATCAAAGTTCTATTGACGACTTTGTCATTGGGTTCTCACTGTCAGTAATCATCTTAAGTTGCTAGTTGCTCCACAACTACACTTCCATTGCTCAACTTCTAGAACTGCTACCACCACTTGTTTCCCACCCCAAGTATGTACCGTCGTGTTAGACCTATCTCGTGAGTTTGCAATGGAAGATAGACAGAATGTTAAGACTGTTACTATCCCACTTACGCATTCAACCAATTAAGAGGAATGTAATAGACTCAAATAGTTCCTTTACTTACATCTACAAACCATCTCAACATATTCAAGTATATTCTCTAGCCTTGAACCATCATTGGCAATTGATTTTAGAGCCATGCATCACATAATTAGAAATCAATGTAGATTTTCTAGCCTATAGGATATTTCCCACTCACTTACACAAAGTTTCTAGAGTAAATTACATTTTCCATCCTTTAGGTTTGTAGTAAATTTTAGTTTCATCCTTAAACTAAGGAATTTACAGTAAACATATTTAAAGTTTAAAAAAACTTGCATATTTCGTCTTTCCTCTAACGGATGTTAAATTTGGTCACAAAGTCAGGTTGATATGGGTTTGAAGAGGGTAATTGGTCTTTTTACTCTTAAAAGTATTATTTTTTTTAAATTTAATGTGTTCTGTATTAAAATTATTTATTGAAACGAATTTACCCAACTCTTCTCTTTCTTCAAGCTCCACCACAACCCTACAGCCGCCATCTTCCACCACCGCACCACCCCCTCCCCTCTCATGGTGCTAACTTTTCAATACCCAAATGTGGCAAATTTCCATCCATATTCTTCAAACCCATATGAACCTCATAAGAAATCAAATCAAAATAACCCACTGTTTCTTTCTTGTTCAAAATCGATATATTTTATGCTTTGATGTTCAAACCCACTACAGATCTACATGTGTTTCTTTACCTTGAACTCTCATCTAGTGTTTTAGGGAAGATGATGGTTGTGGAGGTGGTGAAGATGGATCTAGAGAGAGAGAGAGTAGTTGGTGCAGAGAAATGATGGTGGGGAGTGGTGGTGGCCGATGATGGCGAAGGAGCAGTGGTCATCGATGATGGTGGAGATGTGGTGGCGAGTGACGGTGTTCTTTGTGGGTGTATAGAGAGAGAGTAGAAAGAGGGGTTTCCATAATTAGTGGTCCAAACAAGTGGAGGGCAGCGATAGGTGGTGAAAGTAACCGATAATATGGTGGAGGCGGCCAACGGTAGTCAAGATGGACGCAAGAAAGAGAGAGAAAGATGGTGATTGAGTAGAGAAAGAGAAAGAGAGAAAGAAAGAAAGAAGAGAGAGTAAGTAAGAGAGAAAGAGAGAGAAAGATGGTGATTGATAGAGAGAGTGTGGGTTATATTATGTTTATATTTCAGTTTTTTAGTTAAATAGTTTAAAAGACGAAACTACCCTCAAATGTAAAGCACATGACCTGGCTTAACAGAAAAATTTAACGTCCGTTAGAGTAAAGAATGAAAAGTGAAATATTTATTATACATGAATGATATTTATTGTAATTTTTTTAGTTTAAGACAAAATCTGAAATTTACTACAAACTTAAAGGATGAAAAGTGTAATTAACTCAAGTTTCTAATAGTCTTTCTTTAGTAAGTCGGATTGCTAAATAAATAGTTGTCATGTAACATTTTATCCTTTTTACAATGTGTTTCTAGAACTAGGGATGGACCGGGTCATCAGCATAAGTTTTGAGGCAAAAGAATTCTACCTAAAAAACTTGCTAAATAAAATAGGTGGTCTCCTTGTTTTCGCAACGTATAGTAATGTGATTATTATATCCAGAAGATTTGGTGCCTCTTAGGCAATCCATCTGTAGTGGTTCTAAGACAAGTGAAGCTGAGATGTCTTGTTCCTCGCGATTTTCATTCTCAATCATGTCAACTAATTAAACATTTATGGTGTCCTTGTGCACAAAAATGTCGAATCAATTCAGTATGTTATTTGAAATATTGGATTTTGATTTTAAGGAGGCTTTGCCCTAGTAAGTATATATCTAAATTTTTATACTTTATTACTTTCATTGATGATCGCTTTCATGTTAGATGGTTCCACCATTTATGTGTCTTTGGTCCATCTATCTCTCATATATTATACATAATTGATCTTGATCCTGCTACAAGTAGCATACAGAAAAATCTCTTGTCATTACTTTTCATATATGCTTATCGGCATAAAGGACAAAATAATGGAGACACCTAGGCCATAACCCTAGTATGGCTTGAGGTCCCTTTTCTATGATTGAGACTGATACACTCTTTTCAGATATTACCCTTCATATATACTCTTACTACCTATAACCATTGCCAAATACAACTCTTTTACACTAGATACACGTGTATATAACCACTTGATGCACCATATCCTAACATACCTATTGTTTAACAAATGAAACCTAGACACACAATCATCACCCTGTTTAAACTTGTGTTACATGTTGTGACCTCTCACTGAGTCTCATGCCCATACGCTACCATAGGTTCTTACCTAGTTCCTGAGGTGTGATGACGGTTCTTGCTCACCTATGATGGTAACAAGCACTAGAACATGAAATAAGGCTTATTTTTAGTTGGGAACTTGGGTTGTTTCCTCTTGGTAAGTGTACTATTAGTTGTCGTGGGGCATTTATAGTCAAACCCAACCCTGATTTCTCTGCATTGCATGAAAAACCAAATTAGTTGGTCAGGGTTATTCTTAGACTTATGGTATTAATTATGATGAGACGTTCTCCTTAATTACCAAAATGTTATCTAAAAGAATTTGTACTGCTACTGTTGTAGTTAATCATGGGTCGCTCCACGAGCTTAATATCAAGAATGCCTTCCTCAAAGATGTTCTTAAGAAGAATGTTAGCATGAAGCAACCACTTGGTTTTATTAACAAGGCAGAGGCCTTGAAAGTATGCAGATTATGTCATTCTTTATATGGCCTTAAGTAGTCGTCCATTGCGTGGTTTGCTAAATGTTCGAGTGTGAGATAGTTCTTAATGCATACGATTGCTATGTATTCTTCAAACACTATCAAGGCCAAAGGATTGTTGTGGTTATTATGGGAATGACATCAACGTAAGGGATGGCAAGGTCGTGATTACTAAGCTCAAACAATTTCTTCAATCTTAGTTTCCAATCAACGATTGATGGCTTTGATATTTCCTTGGCATATAAGTATCACGTTCTCCACACGAAATACTTTTTTCCGGTGTGAGTATGTACCGGATATGTTGTCTGATTGTGGATTAATTTTCTACAAGCGAGTTAATAACCCAATGTTTCCTGCAGGAAAACTCCTTCCTAAGGATGGGAGCTTAATAAAGGTTTTAGAATGATACACATGGTTAATTGGGAAACTGTATAACATGCCAGTTACTCTACCAAATATTTCATTTATTGTAAGTAATCTAACTAGGATGTTGCTCTTTGTTGGGATTTTGTATCCTTATTGGAGCACAATCATGTGAGTACATTTACTAAGGGGTGATATGGACGGATTAGGATTTTCATATGCTAATTGGGTGTTTCATAATGGTTTATGACTGGATATTATGTGTTTATTGGAAGAAATCATGTGTCATGTAGAATAAGAAGCAAGACACGGTATCTAGATAACATAGATTCGACGTCTTCTTAAAGAACTCAAGCTTGTTTCTAACTAAGCGATGCAGTTGTATTATGATAAGTTATGCATATAGTTAAGAATCAAATATTTCGTGAGAGGACAAAACATTATCATCTAATTGGATGGTAAGCACCATACTAAACCCTTTATCTATTCATTCGATTCATGTCAAGATCAAATTTCAACTTACAAATATCCTTACCAAGCTTTTTTGGAAAGGACAAATAGATTTCAATTAAACAAGCTGAGCATGGTTAACATCTATGCTCCAACTTAAGAATATATTATTCATTTTATACAATATATTAGTATGTTTTATCAGAATCATGGGCCTAATATGGTCTTTCATAGGGTGCTTCCTTGTAAATATATAAAGGATCATCCTCCATTATAATCATTCAAACAATTTCATTGACTTTACAGCTTACAACCGGATTGACAAAATTCATTTTGTGAGTCATGAGATAAAAATATGCAATGAAAAAAGTCAAAAACGCAAAATAAAACTAGAAGAATTCAAACATGGCCCAAAAAAGTGGGTAGATTCTTTGTGTATTCATTATGAGGTCATGACTAGAAAACTAGACAAAATATATAATTTGATGTAAGTTGTAACTGCAGACCAGTAAAAAAAGAATATAATCTTGTGTAAGTAGACTAAATATAAAGTAGAAAGAGAACTTAATCTCTTGTCGGCAGAAAGAGATTATAATCTGGTGTGAGTAAGGAGATTATAATCCATTGTGAGTAGAAAGAGATTATAATCCAATGTAACTAGATAGAGAATACAATCTCTTAAGAGTATAAACAGAATATAATCTAGGACGACTAAACAGAACAAAAACAAGAGTCATCTTCAAAACTTTTCAACCCACCCAAAAATTACAAGATCTAGGGGTTGCTGGGTAGCCTTTTAATGAAATAATGAAGAGGTTACCTTTAAGCCGATTAATGTGTTTGGTTTATTAAATTGATGCCTCTTAATGGTTTAGTTTGTCTCATAACCATTAAGTGGTTAAAACTTGCTAAATGAAACATATACCATCTTTACTCTCCTTTATCCTACATAACATTTTGCCTCAACCCCCCCCCCCCCCCCCCCCCAAACCCTATCGTCTGTCGGTACCCCTACTCCAGCGACCCTCTTCCATGACGCCCCCACTTCAGCCACACTCTCAGCCATAGACTACTACCTCACCTCCGCCTACAACCACCACCTCTCTCTGGCGCTCCCCTCCACACACTCGATCTCCGCCGACGACCACCACTTCAGATATGTAAGTCATCCTCATGCCTTCTCTCTTGCTCCACGAACTAAGGTTTTAAATTTTGGTTGTCCTCATATAAAATAACTCAAAGGGGTGTTATTTTGAGGTTCAACCAAATAGCACTTACTAGCTCAGCACTTACCGGCTCAGAGTCTCTTACCCCATCAGATTCGTTACTCATTCGGCACTTACTAGTTTAGAGATTGCCAAAAAATCCCTAGTCACTATAGATACCACCACACAAGCCTAACCTTATGGTCGACATCAAAAGCAGCAAGTAAGGGCATCATAAGCCCCAAACATAAAATGTAGATGGTGATGTCGCAGTCGCCGCCTGAATGGGACTAAAAGGTGCTTCCATTTTACCTTCTCATCATTTCTACCGGTAAAAATCTCCTTTGCCTTCAACTAAGCCACCTCTACATCTTTTGAAGGGTAGACTGAAGCAAACTTACCAACAGCCATATTGCACATATCAGCAACTAAACTGGCAAAACATATAAGAATCATGGCTCTAACATCATGTTTAACCATTCCAACTACCATCATCAGAGATACTGCTAAAACTAGACTGCCAATGGCTCCCAAAACAGTAGCACGGATCCATTGTCCCCTTTACAAGTACTCAAAGTCTTCCTTTGTACACACATTGTCATGCTGCTCGACTTAGTCCACAGAAACATGTATGCATACATGTAGTATCATAGTATGTATGTAAGTGTGTGTTGTCAACAAATACATTATACAGTATGCATTTCTCTATATGTAATGATTAATGTGTACAAGGGGCAAAAAGTTAAAGATAGTATGCAACCCATGAGTATCTGATATTGATACTTAGAAAAAGAATCACAAGAAATATATTGGAATGCTTAGTATACAAATATACAAAGAGGGAGATATACGCTGATTAATTATTTAAAAAAGTTCTAAGCTTGTGGAATCCACAGGACTACCACAGTTCACTTGATGTTTGAATGATAAAACACTAGAAGCACAACAAAAGGTTGTGGGTTCAAGCCTCACCCGAAGGAGAATATATCCTAGAAAGATTCCAGGTGTTGCCGTTCAAAGATAAACATCATAAAGAAACACAGAGAAATACGTCACTCCCAAAGTGGAAATATAAGTAAAAAATATAGTAAGGAGTGGAATCCTCACAAAAGAAAACCATATGCATTATCCTGAATATAAATAAATGAAAAGAGGTTCTTGTAACGATATGTTGACTGCCTCTACCATAAGCAAGGGTAGTAACACTAATTACAAGTTAAATAAAGGGCATAATTTCAATTTTATCATCAAGCATCCTATATTTTAAACTGCTATTTGTCGGGTATGTCCACAGATAGATCAGACTCAAAGAAGCATATCCAAAGAAGTAGTAAAATGTTGTGTAAAATTTGAGACTCAACAACATTATACATTACAAACCAAGAAGATGAGAATAAAACCTGAAGTCATAGTCCTCTAGAGCCAATCAACTTGGTTAGCTAGACTGAAAGTGATCGCTTCAGACATACAAATGTAAAGGTGGATGCCGCATGAGATTTGGCAGCCTTAATTGTTTCTTTCCTTGTTACTTGCTCCTGTTCGTTTCTCCCTTTCCGGATGAGAGAAATCCTATTGCCATGCTACGTGCAGCACCTGAAAGTAGACCTGTAAAGTCCAAAAGAACCATGGCCTTGATATCATCAAAGAAGCAACAAAACTAAACCATCATCGGCTCCTAAGATGGCTGCATGAAGCCATTGTCCCTTTGCAATTAATCAAAACCTTATTCATGCTTGCTATTAGACTTGTGTTCAGGAATTGAAATGGTAATATTGCAGACATGATGGGCAAAGTAGAAAAGAGGATATTATATAAGATAAATGATAAAAGTTGTTATGTGAAGTTAGATTGCTTGTGGAAGACACAAAACTCTCTTACAGATATTTACTGAGCTACTTTACCCGACTTTACAGTCACAGAAAGGTGCAAGAGTGGCTCGTCAATGTGAGTCAACCACGGCCTAATTAACTTCTTTCTCCTCTTCTTTTTCTGTGTGTAGGAGTAAAAAGGTGCGGGTAAAACATATATGCTTCTCATTACAAACTTTATTATCAATAAACATGGAAAAACTCGCGTTAGATTCTATTATGACTACTCTTGCTGCCACTCAGCTATTGCTACCACTACTACTATTACTATTATTATTCAACTCAACCTTATAATTAATTTACGGCTTTGGTTCTTGTTTGAATGTCTTCAGTAATATATTTTTCAAAAAACCGAATCATAAAACCAATCCGACCAAATTGTAACTTATTTCAATTGATATAACCATGAAACATGAAAACCCGCTGCATAGCGCTAGCAAACACACTGGTTATTAAGAAAGATCTTTAATTACAAACTAAAGCAGATAGTTTCCCCGTCAATGCAAGGAAGTTAGGCAGTTTGCAGTATAAAATAACAATTCAGCAAGAGATTGCAACTAGTTATGTTTGTCATACAAAATTAAAAGTTTGCATGCTCCATAGTGATCATGGAGCGATTAAACATATAAAACTTCAAGAATTGGGGAATCCTATATATAAAAAAGTGAATGAAAGCACTGGACAAAGAATGAAAGGGGTACTACAATCCAGAAGTGGTGAAAATATTAATAAAAAAAGATAAAAGAAGTGCCCATAATAATGGATACTAAATCTACTTATACGTTGAATAATTTTATAAGTCAAACCATATAATCATGAAAAAGCATAAATGCATGATGCTGCTTAAGAGAACTAATTTACTATACAAATATTACAATATATCAAACTAAAGAAGATCATAACAAAGCCACTGGGGGAAGGTGGATGGCTGTGTAGGATAGCACTTGCATCAAGTTAATAATGAATTCAGAGAACCTAATGCTATGTTTAATATAAAAATAGAAGAAGTGTGCACTCCACACTAAAGTTGGAACCTCAACATTTGTATATTATCCACACCACACTATGATTTTACTTTATAAGCAAACCTTATTTTTTGCTTGTATTCATAATCCTTTTTATTTTAATCATAGTTTTGGTACAGAGTTATCTACCTTATCAGATGGCATTTATGAGAATTGAGAAATTGTCAATAATTCATAATGAGTCATATAAACCAGTAATAAAAGTAGTTTTCAGTAAAACCAGAAATAAAAAAAACAAAAAAAAAAAAGACAAACTGCAAATGGACTTCTGGAAGAAAGTTAGAAAGCCCCGAAACAATCACACTTGCAGTGCAAGAAAGCAGATTTCCATGGTCTACTCGTATAACTGTATTTAACCGAACAAGCCCCTAAAGCAAAATATCAGATTCATAAGCAGACATCAACCCCTAGAGAATGCATGTCACTACTTTTATTTATTGTTAACTGAAAAGCAAATGTACCTAGAGAACAAGTAACAGAATAAAATCTGATTAACACATTAATTGAAAGATATAATTACTAGAAAAAACTATAAGATCAGTCAATCAGACAAAAGATGCCACTATATCAGTATGTAAATGGAAAGAGTGGTCATTTTTTCCTATCTACATCAATCACGGCATGGTGTTATATTTCACTTGAAATCCCCCAACAATACTTAATAGCATGAGTGTCTAAACACGTGGCAACACGAATTGAGAATTTATAATATAATAAGCAATACAAGTAACAATCATAAGTAAATATATAGCTAAAATCTATCTTCTAAAAAGTGCGTTTGAGGTGCGCCTAGACGCAGCAAGCGACAAGCAGGCCGGTGAGTGCAAGCAATGGATGTTCAGGAGTCAACACTTTTGTGAGCTTCACAGTGAGGCAAACCTTTGGGCTTTTCAATGAATGCATTCACTAATGGGCTGTGTTTCTAGCGCTTCAAACTTCAGAGGCCCAATGTATGGGTTTTTACTAATTAATAGAGATTTTATAAAGGCCCAAATTGCCAAAACTCAAGAACCAACAATGGTAATCTTAAGCAAGTATGCGCTGACCTTCACTCTCTATCACTACTCTAACAATCACCTGGTAAGTTTTCTTACTTTTCTGTTACTTTTTTCATTTTTAGAACAGATGTGTGTTTACAGAGCACTCATTGTCCATGCTTATGTGATTCTTCTGGTTCGGTTGTTAAATGAATATTAATGTGTTTTGTTATGAGGTATAGTTTATAAACAATTTAGAAGAGCTTTGCAAAACAAGTATGCCTCGTGTGCTCGCGTCGGCTCAGAGGACCCTGTGAACCCAATCGGCTATCGCCTTGAAATGCCTCGTGCTTTTTTATTAGCATGGCTAACCTAGACACAAGGCACACAACAAGAACCTTAAGTCTAGTGTTTCCTTGTATTAAAACTATTGGAGAACATACTAAATGGAAGAGATTATGTCTGGACACCAATTCTGTAACTTAAGCAAATCAGATCACACACAAAGAGGCAAAGATCAAGAACATATCCGTCTTTAACCAAAAAGAACTACATTTATAGAGAAGCTTTATCTTAAGTACATAGAAAGTGAAAAGTCGAAGAGATATAATACAAGACTTCTTTACCAGCCGTCAACAACTAACTACAGTACTATTACCTGAAAATTATGAGTTCTCCTTGTGAAGAAGAGCAGGGTCTGGTATCAAATGTTGTGGACTTCATCGCTCACTTGATGGTAACATTGGAAATAACTCATCAATTGTACAACTAAATTCTAGCTTAATCTTGAAATTTCTTGTATTTCAACAAAAAAGATTAGTATTATGGTCAAATTTTTCACAAATTTCATGATTGTCATTTTTTAAACTCCTGGCATTAATTATGCCTTTGCATACAAATTAGCAGAATCCGTATTGTCCAATTTTTTAAACTCCTGGCGTTAATAAGTATGTTTATGAACATAAAAAAAATTAATAAGTTAATTTTTAAGGGTTAATAAATTAATTTTAAAAAGTTAATAAGAGTTACTTTTGAAGAAAATAAATAATCCCAAACACCCCCTTACATACTTTAAAATGTCCATCAAATTATTTATTTTCAAATATCACATCCAGACAAGGCGCCGCCTCCTTAGACAGGAGGTGGACGTCTGTATAGTGGCTCACTCAAAATCATACACGTGTCCTTTAATGTGTCTGGCTCCTTCACGGCGCGGGCGGCCCCTCCACATAACATGTGTACGATTTTGCCCTGTCTAAGAAGACGTCGGCGCATTCTCTGTTGGGGACGTTTTGAGGTGAATATTTCTCAAAAAAGACATTTCGAGAATTTTCCAAACTTTTAATAACTCTGTGCAACAAAAACAGCAACTCGGCATCATCACGATCCTTATGAACACTATGGGGCTGTTTGGGATTGCTTATTAAAACTACTTTTGACTTTTGAAATGGGTAAAAAATCAAAAATGTCCCTCCATTTCTGACTTTTGGTGACTTTTGGAGGGGCATTTTTGACTTTTCACTCATTCCAAAAGTCAAAAGTTGTTTTAATAAGCAATCCCAAACACCCTCTATGCTGCAATAACAACTTGAATCAATCTTTTCCATCAACAACAGCCGAAAAAACGGTACGGACAGATCGGAGGATGAATTGATTTCGGGGATGCAGTGACGAAGCTTTCGTTAGGGTTTGTATTTTCACTTTGATCTTCTATTCAAACGTTTTTTCATCATCAAATTGAAGTGAAGTTTGAACTGATGGTGATCGAAATTGTTTTCCCCTTTTTTGAAGGTGATTTTGATCTTGTTTTTGAAATTAGGGTTTTAGTAAAACCGTTATTATGAGGATCTTCCCCCTTTTAATTGGTGTTAGAATCTTTCTTTCATTCATTTTGCAAATTTGGCCCCTTGTAATTTGTAAGTTTGTTTTTTGGACAACTATTTTCTTTGAGAATAAATAATTTTTTTTTAACTTATAAGGATTCATATATCATTATAATATAAGATTTTAACATAAAATGTATAATGATCTTAAATCATGATTTGAATGTATATTTTATTTTACAAGTTAAGATAAACTAAATACAATACTACAATGCCGTTCGGAGATATTAACATGGTTATGTTATTATGCTTTAGTATTATATGTTACTTTGTTTAAAATTGATAATTATACTTGTTTTATTTAATTAGTTAAGACTAAGTGAGGATCTAGTTTTCTATATGAATCCTATCCTCTATTTTTTTATTTTTAATAAGGAAGGGCAAACTGTCTGTTTTTCTCGTGCTTTTCAAGTCAAAATAAAAACCAACTTCTGTGATATATCTCTTCGTGGGGATTCCGCAACTGCCACCGTTGGAACCAATGAAGCAAATGATTGACCCATCATATCATCCGAAGCAACGGAAAATACCAAAAAGTTCAACGATTATTGTTGCGATGCTTATGACAAGATATATCACGTTGCTACTTGGCTCATTATATGGAATTGTACCTAAAGATATGATTGTGTATCATATGAAACGAATGGTTGTATAGAAGAGTTAGATGCGTTTCAAATCAATCTTTATTTCAAGTAAAAAGGACAAAGTGTGTCCCTCATTTAAAAAATATAAGGCTCTATTCCACATCATTCTTATCCATTTCATTAATTTGTCATATTGGAACGGTCATCTTGTCTCGTTAGGAGATTTGTCATTTGTATGGTTAAAGATATAACAACTAATGTGTGGAATAGATGATATAAATAAGTCGCTGCAAGTGATGGTAAATAAGTTGCCACTGACATTGATTATAAGACGACACGTTAATACTGATGAGAAAATATTCGCAAAAGAAGCAAAAACCGATCATGTTGCAAATATTTACTATCAATGATTTTGGTATAAATTTGATAGACATCTAGATCTCTTCTCTTTTTCATTTTTTTATCTTTTTCATTCCGGATAAAACCTTCTTGAAGTATCAACTAATAAGGGATGAGTGATATTATACAACCAACCATTTATCTTTTTTTCACAAATTATAAATTGTAATCGTAGCTGCTAATGACATTCAAGCTTCTTTAGGGGTAGTTTGGCAACCTTGTGCTAAGCCGTTAAAAATACTGAATGAATAAAAGGTAGCATTTTAATCATTTAACATGTTTTCAAAACTTATTCATTAAAAGGCTCCAGGACTATTAAAAGGTGTCTTTAAATATACCAAACACACTCTACCTCTAACCAAAATAATTGGGATGAGCATGTATAATCAATTCATTGATTATTTAGAAAAGTGAGATAAATACCATATAGTTGGTCCATGTGTTTAAAGTTTTGTTGGTATTGTAGTTGCAAGTAATCTAACACAACAAAATCCTAAATCATGTGGTATTCATTTACGACAGGAGGTGGTGTTGCAGTTGCAAGTAATCTAACACAACAAATTCATGGATCATGTGATATTTATTTACGATAGGAGGTATTAAACGTTTTACATGAAGATCATATAATATTGGCCGGTTTAAAATTTGTGCATAAAATGATCAAGTAGCAAATCATTGACTACACTAGCTTTGAGCAACTTACACAAAAGATCGGCACCTGGCACTTAAACGATACATATATAAAATGAGGGGGTATTATACAAGTTGCGTTATTGTTTTCTTTGATTAAGTTTTGTCCCATCAGATTTCTTAGTATGATTTTTAATAAGTCAACATTGTTGATCTAGAAACATCACACAATTACACACTATACTCTTTTTTTTTAGCTATGTTTTGTCCCACACGTTTTTCTGACAAGGTTTATGAAGAGACAATATCTTCAAACGTAATAAATTGATAACCAAGTAAAAGTATAATAAACATAAACTTTTGTGATTATCAAAAGTTGTATATATAATTTTATCCTTTAATATATATACTTATCATGTTATGCAAATAGTTGTTAGAGTTGTATATTGATCATGTTTCCTTCTATATATATCTCCATGTATCTTATTGTATTTGGCACTTGATTAATGAGATAACAAATCTCTTTCTTATATTGCTTTGCTTTCGTGAAGGGGTGACTCTAACACATTTTTGCGTCTAAAGTGAACTTTAAAATAAACATCTTGTGATGATTAAAAAAGTCTTTTTGTCTAAATTCCAAACATCTATCTCACACAAAAATCAACACGTGTCAATATATTATCTTCCACACCAACGAAATATTCTTCCTTAACAACACTCACTTTCTCTTAAAACACAAAAAATTAATAGATTAACATATATATATATATATATATATATATATAAGTTTCAGCGGCTCATAAACTTTAAGAGTTTAAAACGATGTTTCAGTTGCTAATATTATAAAAATACCTTTGCTTTTACACTACAACCTATTTCTACTTCATTTTTTCTAACAAATATCATACATAATCAAAACCTTAGGGACTATAACTAGTACCTTCAACATCAAAAGGACCATTACATAACTAACCTTGATATTCCAGAATCAACATCTTCAATCATTCGTCTACAAATACAAAAACTCAGATCTCATTACTCCTTTTGCTTTCCCCATAACAACCATCATCAAGCACCAACCCACTTCTCATCAGACTCACATCCGCCGCCTCAATCCAAAGGTTCAATTTTTCTTCATAAACTGCAAGATCTCACCTTTAATTCAATATAATCAACCCCATTTGGGTCAATTACTTCGTCAAACTTCCAATTGCATCATCTTTTCAGCCCAATATCTTGAAATTTGAAATGGGTTTTGTCGATTGCTGATTTGATTGCTTTTTTTAACGGTTTTGATTGTTGTTTGGTGTAGCGAATGGCTGGAAGTATTGATATGATGTTGCGTGAGCTTAATTTGGATTCTGTTGAATCTTTGCCCGATGATTTTGATCCCACAACAGTGGTTAATGATCCTGTTCCATCGATTGTTAATGATTGTTGTGGGGTTAATGGTGAGAAGATGATTAATGGGAAGGAAGAACCAAGGGAAATTGTTCTTGGGAGGAATGTTCATACGAGTTGTCTTGAGGTTACTGAGCCTGATGATGACGATGAGGTTACGGGTGAACGAGAGGCTCAAATGGCGAGCGTTTTGGCGCGATATCGAAAATCTTTGCTTGAGAGGACTAAACATCATTTGGGTATGGATCTTTTGTCTGTTTTTTGGTTTATGATTCATGGTTTTTGTTGAATGTTATGTTTATGTTTATGGTTCTTTATTCAAATGTTTGGTTGTGTGTTATGAAAGTGATTTATGAAGCTGCAATGATCAGTTTTTAGTGTTTGGATTAACAGATTATGCTCATGATTAACCACTAGAAGTGATTAATGCATATTCAAGCAGTCTGATTCCGGTTATGCTCACATAATCACTTTCAAAATGTTATGTTTATGATATTATTTTTATTCAAATGTTCGATTGTGTGTTCTGTAAGTGGTTCTAAAATAATCAGTTTTTAGTGTTTGGATTAAGAGATTATGCTTATGATTAACCATTAGAAGCAATCAATGCATCTTCAAGCAGTCTGATTTCGATTATGATCACATAATCACTTTCAAAATGTTATGTTTATGATTCATGGATTTTGTTGAATGTTATGTTTATGTTCTTGTTTTTATTCATATATCGATCGTGTTCTGCAAGTACGATCATGTTTTTATGCAAATGTTTGATTGTGTGTTCTGCAATTGGTTTCTGTAGTTAAAATGATCAGTTTTTAGTATTTGGATTAAGAGATTATGTCATAATTAACCATTAGAAGTGAGCAATGCATCTTCAAGCAGTCTGATTCAGATTATGATCACATAACCACTTTCAATATGCACATCCAAACGCCCCCCCCCCCCCCCTGATTTTAAACTGCAAAGTTTGATCTTTTAGTGTTTTACACATTACTTCTCTTAAAAATAGGCTATCCCTATAATCTGGACTTCGACTATGGTGCGTTATCTCAGCTACAACATTTCTCCATTAATAACCTCGGGGACCCATTCATCGAGAGCAACTATGGGGTCCACTCCCGGCAGTTTGAGGTTGGTGTTTTGGATTGGTTTGCTCGTTTATGGGAGTTAGAAAGAACGAGTATTGGGGTTACATTACAAACTGTGGAACAGAAGGCAATCTTCATGGCATTCTAGTCGGGTTTGTAACTACACGCTTTGTAAATTAACTCTTTTCTCAGGTTTTTAGTATTCATATGACCTTGATAAATTTACATAAATCTGCAGGAGAGAAGTTTTTCCTGATGGGATTTTATACGCTTCGTGTGAGTCACATTATTCTGTTTTCAAAGCAGCAAGAATGTACCGAATGGACTGTGAAAAGGTCAACACGCTTATGTCTGGGGAGATCGATTGTGAAGATTTTAGAGCTAAACTCTCTCTTCACAAGGATAAACCAGCGATCATTAACGTGAATATAGGTTCGTTTTTCTTTGTAATTTATGTCACTCTGTGTATCTATGCATCGCGTGTGATTTTATTCAATACCACGAACGCATATACAGGAACAACTGTGAAAGGAGCCGTGGATGATCTTGATTTGGTCATAAAGACTCTTGAAGAAACAGGATTCACTCATGATCGATTCTACATTCATTGTGACGGGGCTTTGTTTGGTCTAATGATGCCTTTTGTTAAACTTGTAAGTTGTTTGTTCGTCTGTACAGTTAATTTGTGTTGTGTTTTATCTCTAACGGGTCAAATAGATCGAAACCAGAAAGAAATGCTAAAAGGGAAACGGGTCAAATGAGCCCAAAGTGTCTCGTAGGTTATTTAAACACATACAACCTCCTCGCAACTTGACTAACACAAGTTATGCTTTTACCATATGATCAGGCACCAAAGGTTTCTTTCAAGAAACCAATCGGAAGCGTGAGTGTTTCAGGTCACAAATTCGTCGGGTGTCCAATGCCATGTGGCGTTCAAATCACGAGACTAGAACACATCAACGCCCTTTCAAGAAACGTCGAGTACCTCGCTTCTAGAGATGCAACAATCATGGGAAGCCGCAATGGTCACGCCCATTATTCCTATGGTACACCTTAAACCGCAAAGGGTATCGCGGTTTCCAAAAAGAAGTCCAAAAATGCCTGAGAAACGCGCACTATTTGCGGGGCCGTTTGATTAGCGCGGGTATCGGGGCCATGCTTAACGAGCTTAGTAGCACCGTTGTCTTTGAACGCCCACAAGACGAAGAATTCACAAGAAAATGGCAACTTGCTTGTCAAGGTAACATTGCACATGTGGGGTGATGCCTAATATCACGATCAATAAGTTGGATGATTTTGTGAATGAACTTATCGAGCGACGGGCTGTTTGGTATGACAACGGGAAGCTTAAATCGCCTTGTGTTGCATCCGAGATAGGGGAAGCTAATTGTCTATGCGCGTTACACAAGTAATCGCGTTTTAGTGTCTTGTGGCACGAGTAACACCATGCTAGTTGTCATGTTGTGTTGAAGTTGTGTTGGTGGTTGTAGCGTATTTTAATGGTTATTTGTGTTGAAACATTGAAGCAGAATATGAGGCTTTTGTGTGTTTGGTATAATTATTATTGTTATTGTTATAATTATAATTATTAAATTTTGTTGTTAACATGACTTGCAATGACTTTGTCTAGTTATTTGTTAGTGAATCTAAGAAAAAATCTCATAGAATAGTAATTAAGTTTTAAAAGTGTTCTAATTTGATCACTCATAAATTTTTTTTTTAACTAGACTATTAAACCATCAAATTTAGTCATAATCGAATTTTCTTATGTTAAAAAAGTAATGAAAAAAGAACATGCTAATTATATTAAAAAATAAAAAAAGTGCTTAAAAGTCTCGTCATCATTCTACATTAACATAAAAAAAAGATATTTTTAATTGAAACAAAAAGAAAAACATGCTAAAAAACATGTTAAGACTATTAATTTAAATTAAATATAAAAGTTGAATGAACTAATCAGAACACTTATTAAATTTAAATTACATAATTGAAACACTTTTAAAAATATGTTATTATTTTACAAAGTTACAACTATCATTTTATTATTATGCATAAAACTGAGACAACACAAAAAAGATCATTAATAAATCAGTTACCCAATTGTAAGTAGAATCTTACTACTCTAATAAAAGAGTAACTTGAGATGACACGTGGCAGCATCACAATCATCCTTATCAAAATATTCTCGTCTCTCTCTCCTATTAAATAATTACCTTAATTACTAATAATATTATTTAAAACTCTTTTAGATTTAATATATTAAAAAAGAGATCTATTTACTAATTTTATTTCTAAATAAATAATTTTTTTTCACAATAATAAATTTTTCTAAAGCATAAAACTTTTTTAAAAATAAAAAATATTTTAAAATTGGTATTTTTAAAATTCAATTTTTTAAAACAAAAAGTAATTAAATTTGGGAGTTATAATAAGAAAATTTTTAAAAATGACATTTTATACGGATAGTTTTAGAACAAAAAGTTTATTTTTTGGGAAAAAATTTAGAAACAAAATTTTTAAAAGTTGATATCACTGTTTTATTACTTGTAGTCATTTCTCATACGTAGTTTCAATCATATCATATCTTAGAATACTATTTTTTTATTAATAAATTTTATTATATTAATATTTTATTTATTAAACTCGTGTAATACATTGGTTTACTAAAGCTAGTGTTCAATATGATTGTACTGATTTGGTTTAAGTTATGCATAAACTTATCTATATCAAGATTCTAATTATCACAATCTTGTCATCACATTAAAGGAGTTCATGGCGTTTTTGCTTCAGGCAGGTACTGGGGAACACCGTTTCGAGTCAAGCAGCTTTGAGCTCCAGGTAAGAAATCGTGTTCACAAACCTTTAAAATGAATGAAGCCGACGTACTGGGTGTAGAGGGTGAGATGGATGGTTTTATGGGTAAATTAGAGTAACATAAATGATGCTTTTACAGTTTAAAATAATTTGAAGTTCAAATAATAGTGACATCATATCATTATCATTGAATGGTATCCCTTCCTCCCTAGCGACTTAAAACTTTTGCCCCAAACGAAGAGATAATAATTTTCGTAGCAAGATAACGTTTCATGAAAGATGCAACATTTTATCATTTATGAAATGTACAACATTTTGTGTCAAATCATTTGGTCCATAGTTTGTACATGTGATTATTTTCTTGTTAAAATTTGTGTTCTATATGACCAACACGTGTTGACGTGTTGTTTTGAAAAAAATATTATCTAAAAATATAGGACACGTTCAAGAACACGTTATCTTTGTGAAAAATTGATGATGTACACTCTAGAGGCTTGTATTGAGTTCTAGTTCGTTATCCAATCTATAATCTTTTGGTTAATCTTGAATGCTAAAACAAACAACTGTGACAATAATTAGAATCTTAAACTTTTGTGAGCTTCTTTATATTATTATAAAGAAAACTTAATAGAATAGCAAATAAATTTTAGAAATGTTATAATTGGGTCACTCATATTTTTATTTATTTCAATCAGGTTATTAATATTTTTATTTGTTGTGTCTAATGCATTCAAATTTTAGAAGTTTTCCAATTAAATCTCTTATATTTACTAATTTTTAAATAATTAGCAATACTTTTTAAATAATTCTGTGTGAAAAACCACTGATTCTGCTGGTGGATCGAATATTGCAATCGTATTGTTGCCGTTTATCGAATTTGTGATGCGGAATCTCACAAACCCGTTGATGATTTCAAATGAAGATCTATTGCAAGATGAAATGTATGATGATGAATGAATGATGAACAAATTAAGAACAAATAATCATAAAGATTTTATTCATTCATGTGTATGATGCTAGAGGATTACAAGGGAGTTTGTAAGAACACTCTCTCACACACACTCAACCTTAGTTTCTATCTCTAGCCAAAAATCTGTATGTTTTCACCTTTTGTGTGTGTTTTTCTCCAGTGAATCCTCTATCGATTATTTAGTGATTGTTCTAATGTTAATGATGTTAATGTGTTATTAAATGATTGTTTTGGATGTTAAAACATATTATGTTTGTTGTTTGATATGTCAAGCATCATACTTTTTATGCATTAATTCTTAATGCAATTGTTGAGTCCAACAATACTCCCCCTAAGTATGATGTGCCAACAGTTTCTATTTTGTATGTAGCAAGCTGTGTTTATGGCTTCAGCCCAAAAGGATATGGGGCAATAGAGAGTCAGCTAGCATGGTTCTAGCTGCTTCTATTAATGTTCTGTTTCTCCGTTCAGTACTCCATTTTGCTGCGGGTTCTTGCTACGCTGAATGATGACTTATCCCTTTTTCTTTTTTTCTGCACAAAAAAAGAAGAAATAAAGCCATTCTTAGATTCAGTGCCATTATCACTTCTTAAAGATTTAACTTTAAGATCAAGTTGATTCTCAATCTTTGTGATAAGTATGTAATGATTTGTGTTGTTTCTGTCTTGTGTAGAAGAAAGAAAACTCATATGAATCTGGAATAATCATCTACTATGATAAGACAGTATTGCTTCTTTCCTATGCTTAGGATGTTTGTGGGGCCAAAAAGATCCATATGAAGCAATTTGAGTGGTATGTTATTAGAGTTTATCAATTGTGATTTATGGGAAACTCTATGTTGTTTGCCTTTCAAACATGCTTGTAGTGTAGTCTGTACAGAAAATTCCTTTTGTGGAAGACCTATGACTATATCATTTTTAACAAGTTTGTTCATTCTGTTAAATTAGTGTGACCTAATCGTCTATGCCACAATTGTGATACATCTTCTGTGGCTTTTGATAATAAACAAGTTTCAGGGGTTGATGCTGAAACATTGTTCATATCAACAATGTATGTGTTGTTTGGACAAGGAGTTTTCAAAAGGATATAATCTTTTGGAATCTGAAAACCCGTCTTAAGGATGTAGCAGTTGTTGGAGTCAAATAAGGTAGCGTATCCCTTGTCACAGATTTGTGATACACTCAGAAGATGTGACTGAAGATTGGAGCAGTAGTTGACATTTTCAAAGCTAATCAACCCATTTGTTATTGTCCTTCACCAGTTATCTTCCCACCTGTTTTATCTCCTCCAAAGGCTACATTGCCTCCATTGTTTGTTCTTAAAATCCTGAAGAGAGGGAACAGTTGCCTGTCATATGACGGGAGCATCCACTCTCAACATACCAGATGTTGTCAGGCCTTCTAAGATGTCCTGAAAAACAAAAGAAATCAGTTAGTTGGAGCAACCCAAGCCAAGATGGTCTTGGGTTTTCCGTCTTTTCCAACAACGCAAATTTCTTCCAAGACAGCATTGTCTGCAGGTTTTGGAACTCTAGACACACTAGATTTCCTTTGGTTTGTTTTAGCTCTACTAGGAGAAGTGCTTTGTGCTCTTCTCTTTGTGAGCTAGTGTCAGTGTTTTGTCTGTTCTGAGACTTATGTCTCCTTGATATGTGTTGAAAATTGTCATAAAAAGTTTTATCATTATCTAAAATAATTCTCTGATGAGGAGTTTGTTTAGGAACTCCATTCTGCTCTTATTTGAACAACTGATTGTTTTTTTAGTGTTTTTCTCTATCTGAGCTTGTTTGTTTGTTTCTTGTTTTTCTTGTTGAAAAAACAATTTGTTGTGTTTTGTGATTGTTTCTTTCATAAATGGAGCAGTAATTATGAAGATGACATGATTTTGTACTGTGATTATTCATCTTACAGTACTTGCAGTACTTACCATATCTACACTTTTCATTGTGTGTGTGAATTGATCACACCATTCACAGTATGGATAACTCTGATTTTGTTTGTTTGCTGAAAAACTTTGATTTCAAATTAGATTTTAGGGAACTTCAAAAGTTACTGATTGTTGTTTTGTTGACTGAATTATGGTTTTTCCTTTCTCTTTATTTACCTGTTTGGGAGGGGCAATGGAAGTTAAAGCTTTCCTTCCACCGAAACAGATATCAAATCCTTGAATCTATTTCGATTGTTTGTTTGATGTATCAGCCACACTTGAAACTTTTGAGTTTCAGTAATTGGCTGATCAGACTCATCATCTAATAAATCGTCCTTATCATCATCTGTTGTTTGATTATCAATTTCATTATTTTCTCCTTGATAAAAGTCAGTTGATTTGATTGATGATGGTGTTGAACTTTTAACAAACTTATCAAAGGAGAGATTTGGATTAAAGTTATTTTGATGATGATGATGATGATTGTTAGAAGTCATCAGTCTTTTCTTGAGAATCATGGAATTGCATCCTGTTGTTGGTCATGGAGTCAGGTAAAATGGAATATAATTATCATATATAAGGTGGACTTACACTTATTATATCCTAAACCTGAATGGTCCTTAAAGGCCCTCTTGTTGTGCAAGAAGTTCTTTGAACTTCTTGTTACTGACCTGAAATTTCTGAAGTTTCACTTCAATTTCAGCTTGTAATGTTTTAGACTCAGTTAATGAGATAGAGAGTGCTCAACCTGAGCTGCCAAAGTCAGTTTTTCAGACATTAATTGTCTAAATCTGTTGTAATGAAAGTATTTTAGCTGCATATTGTTTCTGTTCAGATTTTAGACTTTCATTTAAAATGTTTGTTCTATGACTTTCTTTGATAGTTTATCAGCATGCTCTCTATACCTATTTACCTCATCAATGCATGCTTGACTACAGAGATTTTCTTTTCCTCTTTCGGGATGTCTGTTAGTTTGTCTTTAATATCAGCCATAAGGGCATGATCTGAAGGTGATGGAATTTCAGCCTCATAAAGGCTCTAGTCACATTCTTCATCCTTTTGATGATCATAGCAGAAGATGTTGGATGTTGAGTTGGACTGAATTGAGTGATTTGAGGTTGAGTTGGTGCATTTTGAATATGATTGGTGAGAGGTGATCTTGTCTGTCTGTTGTATGAATTCCACTTGAGTGTTGTGCCTGATGTGTATTTCTGTCAACTCTGGGCTATTGACATTCTCTTGAAAAGTGCCTATAAAGCTGACAGTTGTAGCACCTAACTTTGGTTTTTTTTTCAAAACCAATTCTTATCTTTTTGTCCATATCCCAGTTAATCCCCGAATTCTTTGTAGAAACCTTTTAGACTGTATGCTATCATGGCCATGGACCATTGTAAATCCATTTCTTCTACCATATATGGTGGAAGCTCATCCAAGTCCTGTTTGGATGATTTGATATGGAGTCAGACTTGCTCCTAAGAATGCTTCAAAACTGGTTGAAAAGGCTGCATAAGCTGCCTTTGTTCTTCACTTTGTAGAATGATAGTAAGAGCATCCATAGGTTTTTCAAGTCTATGTATATTGATGTTTGAGGTTTTGACTATTTGTTGAGGTAGAATTATGAGGGTGATGCTGGCTTTGAGGTGTGACTTCATGTGAGCATGAACTCTAGTCTTCTTAAACTTGTGTTTGTTGCTGGATGATTCGGTGCTGAGAAGAATGATGTATCATGAGAATCCAAGAATCTTCTTCTTTATCTCTCTAGTGCTTGTGAGGAAAGCACTGTCTGTGTGTTGAGTTTCTTAAACTTATAGGCCTCTACATGTCTGATTTGGTTGTTGTTTCTGGATTGTCATCCATCTCAATTGCTTCAACCTTGGCTACTAGTGAGTCAAGGGATTGGGCCTCTAAGTCCAATGTTGCTTTCATGAGTGACACTGACTGAGTCCAACTCTCAGGCAATGTATGCAAATTTTTCTTATTGATTTCAACAGTGTCATATTTGAGTCCATATACTAACATTTCATTCACAAGTTGGACATATCTATGCAACTGTTGAGGAATTGGACTCCCCATGTATGTGATGGAAGGTTTCATATTAGGTCCTCAGTTTTTCCTTTTTGATTTCCCTAATTTCCTCACTTCCGTCACACATTGTGTGAAGAACCTTTCAAAGTTCATGAGCAGTTTTGAAATTTTCGACCCGTGTCAAAATTCCAAAAGGCAAAGTCATAGCTAAAATGCTATATGCCTTCATGTCTGTTTTGACCCGCTTAAGGTCATCACCAGCTACACTTTTCGGACTAACTGGTTTTTGTATGTTATATCTGATCCTAATGTTAGTGGGATGTAAGGACCTTCAGTAATTGATGTCCATAAATCTGGATCTTGATATGTAATCCAATTTCTGAACATGATTTTCCATTGCTTGAAGTCTGATTTGTTCTTCAACTTTGGGGTTTGGTTTAGTCACTGTTAGAACTCATCATTTCATCAGCCATGTTTGTTTGATTTAAACTTAATGAATTTTAAGTTAAATTGGTTTGTTTAAATTTTAGTCCGGTGCTAAAATTTTAATTAATCTTAATTGTCTTTAGGATTTGTTTGTTAATTTGATAAACTAATTTGTTTTAATTGTTTACCAAATAAAGGAATTAATTAATTAATTAATTAATATCCTATGTTTGTCTCTTTCTTTGTCACAGATGACAAGAAAGATTATGGATGATGGAATTTTTGTCTTTTAATGCAAAAGTCAATATTCATTTTGTAAAAACCCTAAAAACAGATTTTGTCTTATGTTATACAACGTTTTGGATCAAAAAGTTGATTTTGAAAACTTTTCAAACAAGACAACTAGTTTTTCGATGGTTTTATCAAAAACAACAAACACAATTCCCGTGAATTGTGTATGCAAAACCTATGGTTTTTCTAGGGTTTTGTTGTGATGTTTTTCAAAATATTCAACCCGATGGTTGAACAATAAACAAAATATGTTTATAGTGAGATTGTCACTAGTGTATGATGATTATGAACAATCTAATTGATTTAAAATGCTCACAAAATGCTTTGTTTTGAAGAACAATCAATAAAACAGTGTTGAAAATCCTTGATATCCGATTAGGGTTTCATTTTTTTTTAATGATGTTTCGAAGCTAAAAACCTTCTGTTTGAAGATGTTTTAACAACAATGATGAACAATACCCGTGTATTGTTTCACAGAAACTTGTGTTGTTTGTGATGTTCAAGCTGAAAAATCAACAAAACTTCTTCAAAATGCACAAAATGATTCAGAAATCATATTGTTTGCATTTGTTGTATGTTAATAGTAGAAGAAGATGAGTTTGAAGACTAAACAGCTTGTTGATGTGTGTTTTTGAAGCTAATGAACCACTGAAATCAATGTTGTTGAATGAGAGGATCAAAATAAATGAATGATTGAGCCAAAGCTCTGATACCAATTATGGAAACCACTGATTCTGCTGGTGGATCGAATATTACAATCGTATTGTTGCCGTTTATCGAATTTGCGATGCGGAATCTCACAAACCCGGTTCAAGAACACATATTCATAAAATATTTCATTCATTCATATGTATGTTGGTAGCTAGAGGATTACAAGGGAGTTTGTAAGAACACTCTCACACACACACTTAACCTTAGTTTCTCTCTCTAGCCAAAAATCTGTATGTTTTCACCTTTTGTGTGTGTTTTTCTCTAGTGAATCCGCTATCGATTATTTAGTGATTGTTCTAATGTTAATGATGTTAATGTGTTTTTAAATGATTATTTTGGATGTTAAAACACACTATGTTTGTTTGTTTGATATGGCAAGCATCATACTTTTTATGCATTAATTCTTAATGCAATTGTTGAGTCCAACAAATTCGTTTTTACAAATATTGCTAATTTTTTTAAATATTTCAACTTTTTAAAACTATTTTGCAATTTATTAATGATATAATTAAAACAATCCTAAAACTTTAGTAACCTGATTTGGGCAAAAAAACTTATGAATGACTTGATTGGGACAAAAAAGTTAATAAGTAACCTAATTAGAACAATCTTAAAACATGATAAATATATTACAAAGTTATCCATATATTATATTACTAGCTTAAGACCGTGTATTACATTGGTTAATTATTAAAAAAGTTTGAACCATAAATATGTATATACTTGTAATTATTGAAATCAAGTATTACATATAAAAGACGGAGAAAATGAAAATTTCTTCTGAACATTGGAAAACAAGCATACAATGATAATATCACCTATACAATGATAATAGTTATCATTTTACAGTTGCTTTTTCTAATATTAGAAAAAGCAAATCTAAATCTTTCATCTAAAAATATCAATTTAGTCATTTCTTTTTCGTTTTGCATGTTGATATTTCCGATATTAAAAAATCAACAATGACACCAATCACATCTATAGAACAAACAAAAACCAAATATAGTGTGGTATATTTAGTTGTCGTTTTAGCACTACCATAAATTTTAATTTGTATTATAAAAATTTTAATACATAACAAGACTTTCCACAAACCTATACTCCCGTAATTAAATAGAGCACATTCTAAAATGGATTAAAAAATGATAAAATTAAACATTTAAACCCATACATGACACAAGACAAATGGTTGCATTTTTATAGAGTGTTGGTGTGATATATAACGTTGACTTTTTAATAATAACATTTATTCAACTCATTGCTAGGCATCTGTTACTGTGAAACAAAAAATTGAAAATATGCTTTAATATATAGGGTATGGTTATTATAAATATAGAGAAAAACCTAAAAAAATATGAGAAAGATTATTATTCATAGGATCCTATATCCAAAGGCTAAAAAAATCTGATGATATAATAGTAAATAATTGAAACTTTGAATAGTAGGCCAATGGTATTTTAGTCTTAATCATATTTTTAGGTTCCACCTTTTTTTAAACGTTCATAACTTTTACGTACAACATCATTTTTTAAAAAAAATACCATAAAAACAAGCGGTTTATGATCTTTAAAACGCCATAGTTTTGATGCATAAAAAACTAAGTTTTTTTCATGAAATTTCAGGTCATTATGTAATATTCGTCAGCTCATTGTGTAATATTCGTCAGCTCATTGTGTAATATCAGATAATTATGTAATATTAATTAGATCACTGTGACTAATATTGACCATTTTGTTATGCATTATGTTTTTTAAAAATAATGATTTTCAAATAACATAATGTTAAAAATGTAATCTTTATACGTTTTCAATTCATTATATAATCGTGATTAGGTCATTATATAATCTTCATCAAACAGCTCATAATGTCTATTGTTAATCATCGATTCTAGTGCTGGTCATTGTGTTACTCATTGTGTCTAATGTTAACCATTGTGTTTTTTAAAATGGTGATTTTTAAATAACACAATGCTGAAAATGTAATTTTTTAAGGTCTTTTCTAGTTCATTGTGTAATTCTGATCAGGTTATTGTGTAATTCTTGTTAATCAGCTCATTGTGTCTATTGCTAATTATCGAATCTAATGTCGGTCATTTTGTTACCCATTGTGTATAATGGTGACTATTGGGTTATGTATTGTGTTTTTTAAAATTATAATTCTCAAATAACACAATGCTAAAAATGTATTTTTTTACGTTTTTTAGTTCATTATATAATCCTAATCATGTTATTTTATAATTCTCATCAAAGCAGTTTATTATGTCTGTTGCTAATTATCTAGTCTACTGGTGGTCACATTGTGTCTAATGTTGACCATCGTGTTATGTATTGTGTTTTATAAAATAATGATTTTCGAATAACACAATAATAAGAAATTTAAACTTTTTACGTTTCAAGTTTATCATGTATTCATCATCAGATAATTGTGTAATCTTCATCAATTTGAAGATTACACAATGATCTAACGGAATTACACAACGAGTTAAAAAAAGCTTTGTTTTTTTATATCAACACTATACACGGTTTTAAAGATTAAAAAATGCTCGTTTTTATGTGTAATTTTTTTAAAAGAATAACACCGTATATAAAAGTTATGAATGCTTAGAAAAAAGGACCTTGAGAAGGGAGAACATTACCAATTTTACCCCCAACCTAATTTTGATCAAAAGGAAAAGTGTCAACATCTTAATCATTCTTACATTTTTTAGGTTTAGAACACCTTGTATTTGGCAAATATGAAAAAATGAAATGAGTTTTTTTTAATTTAGATGTTACTTTTCAAGTAATATAATTTGTGATGATAAAAACCTCACTTAAAATTTAAATTTACCTGCTCGTAATGTAAAATTATTTCAATTGATAATTTGTTGAAAACAAATGTTTCAAGATGGAATAAATCAAAATAATCTATTTGAATAGTTTTTGCTATAGTGATATGACAAAAAAAATTATGATTCAATAAATCATAACAAATATTATATCTTTGAATATGTAATATATGATTGAATTTTTTTTAATTGAATCTTTTCTACCTATAAAATCATTTTCATGTAAACTTATATATATGATTCAACAATTAAATTGATAATAAACTAAATTTTGAATAAAAAGTTTAGGTAAAAGCTAAAATAAATTTTATTTGTTAAAAATTAGTAATGACTTTGCAAGGGAAAATAAAATTAAATAGGCACCATACGATGACACGTGACACTTATTTTATTCTTTTATTAGAATAGAATGATAAATAAATTCTCTTTCATGAGTGTAATTTAGTCATTATAACATCATACATTTATGATTTATGTACAATTTTCGGTTCCATGGTTTGTTTATATATTATTTCAATTCCACTTAGAATTCCACTTTTAAGTTTATTAACTAATCATGAGTGTAATTTAGTCATTATAACATCATACATTTATGATTTATGTACAATTTTCGGTTCCATGGTTTGTTTATATATTATTTCAATTCCACTAGAATTCCACTTTTAAGTTTATTAACTAATCAAAATCAAAACACCATCCAGAAAAGATGTAGACCAACGGATCATAAGCCCCGTTCAGTTAGTCACCAAGTGGACCATGTGAATGACTGTATTATATTCGGCCAACCCACTTCGAGCTGGAACATTGGGCTCCACACTGGTCTCAGCCCGCTGGGGCGGCCCAACCGAAATCTAATTGCACCGAAGCTTAACCGTCTCCAGGCCCGTGAATGACTGTATTATATTCGGCCAAACCCACTTCGAGCTGGAACATTGGGCTCCACACTGGTCTCAGCCCGCTGGGGCCAGGCCCAACCGAAATCTAATTGCACCGAAGCTTAACCCGTCTCCAGGCCCGCATCTCTGCGGTAATAGGCCCGGAGGGACTTTACTGAGCCCAAACCCACATAAGTGGATCCATAGCCCAATCACTTCGTCCGTTGGTCTAAGATGCTGAATAGGCCCGAGGACTTTACTGAGCCCAAACTCACATAAGTGGATCCATAGCCCAATTACTTCGTCCGTTGGTCTAAGATGCCTTTACACCCCAAAACCAGTAATTATAAACACTTACATGAGCTCCTATAGTTCCGATGTGGGACGATTTTTGACTTTATAACTACTATACAAAACACAACAAAATCTTAATACATCATACAGTTGCTGCAGTTAGATCCCATCGATAACCGCATCGCGTAAGTTTCCGTTGACCAATGGTGATAGACTGCCCCCGTGGACCCGACCGTCTGGGGCCACTAGCCCGGAGCTCCTTGGCCCCCCGGTGTTACTGGTTCCTGAGCTGGATTGCTTGTTGAATGGTGATACTGATAATGATGATTTCATCGATGAAGGTACGAGTACCTGAGGTGGAATCAGTTGCCGTCTTTTAGCTGGCTTTTGTAGCCAGCTGGTGGAGTTTGAGACTCCACTGGCACCCGACAACGAGTGATTGTCGGGTGAGATATTGGGCCCAGGGTGTGAAACGAGCCCGTGGAAGAGTCTGATACCAAGAAAAACTTTCTTGTTTTTTTGAGTTTCTTGAACTGGCTAGGTGCAAACACACCCTTTTTTCCACTTGTTTGATGATCTGATGATGTTTCTGACAAAAAAACCCGTGACAACTGATGGTTCGGGCTCAAAAGTTTGAACTTTTCGCCGTGTGGAACACTGATTCTTGGAGCCAAAAGAAGCGATGGCATATAGCCACCTGAACTTTTTGCTGATGTAGAACCCTCATCAACAACATGATCAGAACCAAAACCAAACCAAATCCGTTACTACTTCAACCGATGCACCTGCTCATTACAAACTGTATTCAGATCACCTTTTGTTGAAGTATCAGAACAATGAGAAAACCTGAGCCTAAGAACCAAATCGCGTTCATTCGCGCTTGGGGTGTAGGCCCTAACCCAAGGACTAACCCACAACCACCATGGGTGCAGCCTTAACATCTTGTTGTCTAGAGCTTGCACTGCTAATGGACCCATGACCCGAGCATTCTAACCGTAGCGCGGTATCATCATACTGATTATCCTCATCAAATTCATCATTACAACAAACAACTGCAGGGTTCTTATTGAGATCAAACTTAGGGTTCTTGTGTACCATTTTTGTGAACAAATTATCTCTACACTCTACGAACATCTATAGATCAATATGAACAGAGCATTCAACCTTTCCAACAAGCTGCAGCCACTACTCACAAACCCTGATGTGTCTGATCTGTCCATTTGGGTCGATTCCTACAGCAATTAGAGCAGTAATTAGCTTTATATTAATCAAACTTTCATCAATTTTGACTCAAAAAGCTGGAATCATCATCAATGGAACTTTTGAAATTGGAGAGAATTGAAGCGATTGAGTGTAATTAAGAATGAGAATTAGGGAAGATTACCTTAAGATTGAAGACAATAAGGGGCCATTAAGGGTATGATTGTCGACTGAAGAACATTGATTGAGAGAAATGGAGCCCTAATTGAAATGGGGTTTGAGTGGTGAGAAAGTGGGAAGAGGAAGGAAGAACAAGTGGAATTATAAATAGGTATCGAAGGGAGACAAAGGATAAGGATCATGGAATATTCCATTTTGTTATGCTTTCAATCAAGTGTTTGTTAGGTTATAATAGAGTGTGGTAACACGTATATTCATTAAACGTGTGTTATAAATTAGTAAGTGTGATTGTTTTTTTTACCACTAGTTATAAACTTGTAGAATACTAGTTATGAAGAAAAAAGTTATGAAATTATGTAAGAGTATATAAACTTAGAATTTAACTTTACCTTAAAAGGTCGAATAATTTTTTGTGCGTGGAAGCTCGAGCCAAACATCTCTCTTTTCCACCCAACCCTCATGAGTGGGCTCATGAGAGCGCCTTCATGTCCCGTTACACGCCTCAAGGCGGCAGTGTTGCTTATCATGATCGGGTTGTGTGGAGGTTTACGCTCATAACATGTGGCCTTAGGTAGGGTAAAGCTAATTTTGGTAACCCAAAAAATGTGAAAAACTAGCATGATTAAGCCTGAAGCTCCATGCTTATGTCACTCGTGTCTACATCGATCTCAAATTTCATTATATTTCAATTTCGGACCAGCCCTCGATTTTTATGGCGTAAAACCAACTACTTATAGATCAACATAAAAGCTTCCAACGTAAACCAAAATTCATGTAAATATAGTGACCTAATAGCTAGCACCAAATGCAATTGGTCTTGGGCTTATACCCTCACCAAATGCAACCGAACACGATTGAGACTGAAACCTGGTACTAAAATTAAATTTCGATCTCAATTATGTTTTCGTTTTAAAAGTTAGTCTCTACCGGATTAAATCCTGCAAAGTTATTAATGTATATTTTCAAAATAATTCATTAAAATTTGATAATTTCATTCTATGAGAATCACAATACTTAACTTTTTGTCTAAGTAGGTTATAACCTCATGTATTACACGGGTTGAAGAAATATTGATTTTAAAATATCTCATTTTTTTATCAATATATCGTTGTTTAAAAACTACGGATTTTTTTTAAAAAAATATGTTTTATATAAAACTTTTATTTTTTAAAAATTTTGATTTTAAAATATCTCATAATTTAAGAGAAGTTTCGTTATTTAAAAAAAAAAATTCGTAGTTTTTGAAAAAGTGTATTTTTTTAATAAAAAACTTAGTTTTTATCTAATGAAAAAATATTTTTTAAAATTATTGATTCAAGAATAACTTGGATTTATAATAGAGAGAGAGAGAGAAAAGAAAGATTTGAAAATTAGTTATTTGACTTTTTAAAATGAAATAAATAGTTTAAGCCGAAAAGTTAATGAGAGAGTAGATGTAGGAATGTCACATGTCAAAAAATATAAAAGATTATTAAGATAAATTAATAGTATGATATATCACAAGTGCTTATAATATTACTTAGATAAAAGGAAAAAAAAGTAAAAAATTTTAATCTGTGATTAATTTATACAAATTAAAATAAGCTAATACGTGCTTTCACCGTAGGAAATCTTAAACTCATAATTGCTAGCGATAATATAAAATTCTTTTTGGAATAACAAAATAATCATAGGAGGGCAAAAATACCAACTACGAAAATGATAAGGTAAAACTTGTCATTTCCAAATTCTAAAAGGACCAAATAAATTCTTTAACGGGACATTGTCGGGACATCATGGCCTGTAGCAATCGATCTTGACCAATAAAGATTTATTAGAATTAAATAAAAATTTAACAACATTACTATATCATTTTCTTGTTTTAGCAATATTGTACTATATTCAATATTAATAATCAATATTTATAAATCGGATTAGTTTAGTCTAGAATTGAAATATAACCACTTATTGGTTTATATGGAACCGCTTGAGAATGTTTTTATAGTGTTATCAGTTTTTGTTATTTGATTTTATAAATATTTTAAGACTAACCAGTAACTATATGTTCAACAAATAACAAATCAAACTGACAGCCTGAAAGATTAGTTCTGATGGTTTGATTATACGGATTTGATGATTGACTCTAGTTACATGACTGGTTTGAGTTCCAAACTCTCCATCAAATCATTAAACTGTTTGATCATCAGGACTCGTAACTAAACCATAAGATTTTTAAACAGGCTTAAAATATTCGAATTGCTTTCGGTTTGTATGGCTCGGTTAGTTTCTTGGTTATTTTGAGGGCTATTTGGGTGAGGTTCTACTTGTCCATGGTGGGTGACATGGGAAAACAAGTGGAGTTCATAAATTAAATGGGCGACGTGGATATGTTTTTGACATGTATATTTAAAGCACTAATTATTGTCCGACGTGGATATTATTTGTGTGTAGTTTATTTGGATTAAAGCCGTCTGCTTTGCTCTTCAAGGTGGTCTTTATGATATGCGGCTAATTGGGCTACGTTACAACAAAGCTCTTGCCTCTTCCTATGAGCCTTTCTCAATAAATAATATGTGTGGTCCTAAGTATCAAATATATAATTAATCATTATAATTCATATTTTATTAATTATTTAGAACTAATCATGTTAATCACATTGATTTATTAACTTGATTGCAGCGTATGCAGAACACCCATTTTCTTCTTAATAATTGTATTTTAATAATGTAAACCATGTCTCATTGATGGATATTAGTTTATATTGTAATTTCACTAATGACACTTTTAACTTCAATTTTTGTTGACAAAGGCAATGTAACTAGCATAAAAAATCATTAATTGATACTAAATTTCACTCACAAGGAATGTATGTTTCCAATTTCGCTCATAACAAAAAAACTCAATACAAGCGGTTTTTCAGATATAAAAATCAAATGCATCAATCATTCTTTTGAATCGTTTCATCTAAGAACGGGTTTTGGCGAAATGTTCTTGGTGACTTACTGAATTCTGAGTGGGAGTAGACATGCTTGTGAAAGTTTTAAGATCGGTTCCCCTTTACTTTTTATAAGCATTATAGTTCGGACTGTCCTAGCAAAAGGTAAAGAGGACAACTCTAAGGACAAGGTGGTGGGTATTGATCAGGAAAGTGGAATTGTTTCTAACCTTCCTGGTCGCGCGTCGGTTTTACGGTGGCCGACCTTGGAGAGCAAGTTTCACGGTTCTCATCCGGGTGGGGAGAAAAACTCCTGACTAGCCCCTTATTGGTCGGAAAATGCTAGCTCTTAAAGCTACAGTTTCTATGATCATTATTGTGACAAATTGATGACGTCATTTAGACATGGTATGATGTTTTAGTTTATTTTTGAAATATAAACGAAAGTGATTTAACCAACTAATTATTTTAGAAAACAAACCATCATTGTCATAACGTATTGGTTAGGTCTGAAGATTCGGTTACTATTAGAAAGAAATCTAAATATGACATTATTAAAACTTATCATTATATTTTGTATGTGTTTTGACCACTTCAAACAATTAAAAACAAGGTAGCTGGTTACACTAAAAATGAAAGTTAATTTGACACAAAAATATATAGTAATATCTTAATGTAAGATCTACAAAAGGTTAAATAAGAGTGAACGTTACCTCTGTCCAATAGATAGTAAAGAAAACTAATACGAATAAATAATACATAACACCACCCGGATATCACTAGAGTGAGAGTTTATAATGTTCAAAACCAGACCCGGACCGACACCGTTAAAAGTTTCTACAATCACAGTTATCCTACGACAGTACAATCATAATACTGATTTGTAGATATCGACAGTAGCATTATCACTAACTACAACATTAACTGATCAAGACCAAGAAAACCAACTCTTTCGTCTCGGGTTAGCGTCTTTCTTTGGAAGTAACGCGAGTCTATCGGCGTTAGCAACGGCCCATCTGTTGAAATCTGGTGACCACACAAGACTTTCCAATGCTTTCTTGGTGGATTGTTTTGTAAACTCATCCCATTCATCTTTGGAGTATTGTTTTCTTACAGGTGTGTTGTGGAAGGTAGAGTAGAAGGTGTTCGAGTCTGATAGTGTCTGCTCGTGCTTATTATTATAATGTGAAGAATCTTCAATGGGCGATAAAAGTGGTTTGCGGGATCTTTTATGCTTGCTCTGCAACATTCTGCATTGAAAGTGATGCTAAATAAGTTCATAAACTGATGGTAGAGGTGATGTTTTGTCCCTAAAGGGGTTGGATAACTCGCACAATTTACCTAAAATAAACAGGTTGAAAGTTGTTCAATGTTTCGGCCTTCGGGTCAACTCAACTAATTTTAACATATGGAAAAACTTTACTGGGTAGAAAATAATAACAATAAAATTTATGAAGCAGACTTACTTGGGTGCATAATAACTAAGGATCCACTTTGCAGCTGATGGGATGAGTACACCACAGACCAATGCGGCAATTGCCAACAAAGGATCCACCGAAGACTGGAACAGAAAGGAAGTTATTAGAGGTGGCAATTTCAACCAATTTGCTTACAAAATTACGATTTTTTTGTTTCGGCAGAAGTTTTATAGCAAACGGGTCAAACATGTATAACAAAGATCTTTAAGGAAACAGGCCAAATGGGTCCACATATGAGGAGAGTCTCACCCATTTTAATATTTTAATGTGATTACCTCCTAAAAATCATGTTTATTAAAACAATCAGATCATTATTAAGAAGGCATACATTTTGGAATTATACTTGAGAAGCCAATTACTCATTAAAGAAATTAAAACTTTTGGATAAACAGTGTTTTGGGTCATCAAACCCAACACAATCTGACCATACCAAAAAGTTACCCATCATGTGATTGAACCCATCCATTTTGTCACCTTTAGAATGCATTAATAATCTACAAAATGAGATAAAGATCATGGTTTTCACTTGCTTACCTCGACAAATATGATTATAATTATAAATTTCTAACTACCATTCATTTTACGTCACTCTTGCCCGATTTCAGTTGAATTCAGTAAATACTGTTGTCAATTTCGAACAACTGGAACAGAGGGAGAACAAGAAACAGGACCCTAATAACCTTTATCCCTTAATCCTTTTATGCTAGGAAATTTGATTATAATTGGACAAAGATTAGGTAATCAGTATGAGTTTTGGAGTCAAGAACATGACCAATAAATTATGTAATGAAAAGTCAATGCGTACCTGAAGAATCATACTAGAGGCCACAAATCGAATGGACCAAGCAACAAACTGAGCCACACCAGTATCAATTGATCCGTCTTCTGTCAGGACAAGTTTACGAACAGCCCAGAACCCTAACCACGCCCCACACAGAACAACAAAAGCCAGTAGGAATGCTGCCACCTGACAGGACATCAGCAGAACTTTACATTCCTCGTATAAGAAACAAAACACAAAAAGAAAAGAGTTACAAGCACGTGTGCCTAGTCAATATTATTGCAAAGTACTGAATTAAAGCCTTTAATTATTAAGAGATGGTATTCTTTCGTAAACATCAAGAAGCAATTCTTGAACAAACAACCTTACATCCAGAATTCTTTTTTTAGTTGTAACAAAGTATCAAAAGTACATAATTAACTTAAAAATAAAAAAATAGATACAGGACTGTAAAGATCTTCACTGATTCCCATCTCCACAAGTAGAGAGCGCAATAATGTAGGTACATAGCTAAAAAGAAAGGATCCAACTCCAACCTGGAGAAGTAAAATGTTTACAAGTTTACATGAGTCAAATTACAAAAAAGAAGAGCAATAATATTAATAATAAGAATAAAAATAAAAAAGACTAACTGAATAAAAACAAATGGACACTCACAATGGATCCATAAAGAACTAATGCTAGTGAACTCTTCCTACCACTTGGGAGGATCCTCATTCCCTGGATTATAAATAACGATAATGGTAAACATATGATATAGAGCTATAAGAATTTCTGAACCAAACGACAGTGTATACAATTTTCAATTAAACTTCGACCTCAAAACTAATTAATCAAGAAGTCAGGGAATATAAGAGATAAAAATCATAATACTAATGCATCAGCCTAGATATACAAACGTAAGTTTTAATGTATAAAAACAAGCATACCAATTACGAAGCAAGTCGCTTTTAAGTTAATTCATGGCTACCTGAAAGAGGATCACCAAGACAACAAGCAATACTCCTAATGTCATTGCACCACCATAGTATGTTGCTAAGGAGTTGCTCAAAGAGGATGCAAATGTCATCATTGTTATTCCCAGTATCAAAAATATAACACGGTATAAATAAAATTCTGCAAATATTGAGTGCAATGTTAGTATAGAAACATGAAGAAGGTTTACTTTATTTAAAAAATTATAACCAACCTTCATTCAGTACAACCTCAACAGTTCCTACAGAAGGGCCCACTGAAAGTATATCTAAGAGCTTGTGGTCAAATGGGGACATGGATCTAACCCACGACCCATTAATAAGTTTCTCCCACAGAATTTCGGGGCACATACCCACCCCAAGGGATGCATTCCTGAAAATCAAACAAACATACATTTATTAGTATGTTTTGAAGATTTACAAGAGATGACATATCCGAAAGGTCAAAGAGGGTTAAAACTTAGAAGTCACCTATGAAAACAAACGCCAATATTTGGAGGACGGCCTGTAGAGTTTACATTTATAACCTTCACTTTTACAGAAGAGAAGAAATTTGTGAGATTTCTAAGCCTGGGCAAACCAATAATTTCTACTCTTTCACAAACCACTTGAGATCCAGGTCTTGAACCTGGGGAGTTCTCCACAACAGGCTTGGGGATAGCTGCAATAAAGTAAACTTTGCAACGTCTGCAAATGCAAGGAAATAAAAAAGAGCAATGTCGGAAGTTTCCTTAGAGATTTAGAGTTACCACCACCGTACCACACACAAAGACAAAGACATTAAACCACCCTACTATTGACACTATCATATTTTTTGAATGATGAATGAAGATTGCAAATAATACTTCACTGGGATCTGTTTGGTTGGCTGGGAGGGAATGGAATGACAAGGGAGTAGAATGGACGAGGTAATGGAGAAAGCAAGGTAATGAAATGGACCAACACATTCCAATATCATGTTCGGTTGCCTTGGAGGAGAATGAGTACATATAAAAAAGTTTGTATTATATATAGGGACAGAAAGTATAGAACTTTATTTCTAGGTTACACATCATTTAACGAAAGTTACAAAATTTTCCATGGGTACAAATCTTAGTTTTAAAAGCGTGAAGGGCACCAAGGCGTTTAGGCCTCAAAGTCAAGGCATGAGGCACGAGGCAAAAGCCTCACGTACGCGACGCGTTGCTCTATGTACAACCAAATAAGCCTTGTGTACAACCAAAGTTGCATCTAATCTTTTTTACATATTCGGCTTTTTTATCATGTAAATCATTCATAATTTCTTCATTCCTTCGGTTGTTTCTACATATCATCAACCTATACTCCCCAATCTTGACCAATCGCCAATGTTGACTTCGATGTGCATGAGGTGCCGCCTCAAGGCCCTAAAGCGTTTTCCCAATTGCATCGAGTGCCTCATGCGTCAGGTAGAATTTTCAAAACCAAGGTACAATTAATACAAATCAAACAGAATATAAGGGCTATAAGGTCACTGAAACCTAAAATAATACCATATTAAATTCACCAACATTTGGGAAACAAGAGTAAATTAAGTAAAGTTTTAGATTCTTTCCTAAAGATTTGTGTGATTGTCATTGAAGATTACACAAACAAGTAATTCCACTCTGTTCTATGATGAACTGCAAAAACAACACCCTTGACCAAGGAATCAAACAGCTATTTACCATTCCATCCTACCAAACACTACAGATTAAAAGTAGTCAACCACACTTCACAGTTCATACCATGCCCCTTCTTCTATTATCCAACACTACGAACTTCTATTCCTATTCATCAATCCTAAAACCTATATTAACTGCAAGCAACACAACACACCACTATGCTAAGTCAAACAAATTAGAAACCCTTTATTCGATTATACCACCAGAAACAGAGAGAAATGCACAAAATTAAGCAGTATTATATACATATTTCTTGTGTTTCACTCTGAATCTTAGTTACTTAAAGCTAAGGAGCATAATTAACTAGTTCAATAAGTAAAGGAAATTTAGAATTATAAACATTGAAAGTTCAGAGATGAGAAGAGAGAAGTTTACTCAGAGAAGGAGACTCTCCGGAGCAGACGAAATTTGCGACGGTGAGGAGGAGGAGGATCGCCGGAAGTCGGACGGAAGTCAGCGTATCGCCGGCCATCGTGTTATTTTCCGGTGGAGAACGCAGAACTGAAAACGAAGACGCGGGCTGTTTTTGATTTTTAGCCCCTTCTTAACCTATAGCACATTTTTAGTCTTTGATGCTAGAGATTACATCAAATCATCAACGACCTTAAAATATAAAAAGTATACTTCATAGTTAATAAGAACCGGATGAAGCTTCTGAGCTAGGCCCGTTAAAAAACAAAAAGGTTCGAGAGGAAAAACTGTCAAAAAACCCGGGCCGGTTAAAAAAATCAGTTTTAGTCAAACTGGTTTCAGCCCGGTTCGATCCTCGGTTTATGCCGGTTTGGTTGCCCGACACTCAAAATCGGTTCAGATAGAAAAACCTGGTTAAACCGGGAAAAAAAAAGATTTTTATAAAATAAAAAAACCAAGTCCAATCTGGTTTGATGGGTTCGAGTATTCAGTTAAAAAAACGGATTTAAAAACCGACTCAAACCAGTTTGATCACAAAACAAAAAAAAAACGGTCCGGTTAAAAAACTAAAGCAGTTTGGGGAAAAACTAGCTTGTACATGTGTATTATAGGCCCTAAAATTTATACCCACCATTCATGGTTTTACATAATTGCATATTTAGGGTGTTCTCAAAACAACTTAATTGTTTTATTAGTTAGTTCTAGGAGGCGATCAAGGAAATGCCATCACCGTATCGGCTTGATTTCTCACGTTTTAATTAAGTTATAGTTAATCTTAGTACCATTTTTTGATTTGTATGATTTTTTTTATCTCACTTTTGTTATTTGCTCTTGACAATTTATCAATACAAACATTGTTACATGGCAAAGATGGTGATTCTAATAATACATGTTCGTTTGCATTTTATGTTCATGTTAAATCAAGTAAGGTAAACCATTAGTGGAATTGTAAACAACATGACCACTTCAATTATGAAAAAACCCAGTTTAAAATTCGCTTTAAGTCTCAAAAAATATATACGACCCTGTTAAAATTATTAGTCTTATTTTCTAGCACGCGAAGTGTTAGTTAATATGCATCAAAGACTTGTAAATGAACAATTTACCCTGCATCACAAAATGATAAAATTGCATCTTGCGATGATTTCCATTTTCTTCTCAAATCATACCAACTTACAACCCACCAAAGAATCAATTATGAGCAAATTAAACCCACACCCACATCATATCCTCACATTTAGTGAGTGCTTTAAGTTACCCACATGTAGAACATGCTGACCCAATGCAACCTTCCTGTTGCCCACTTCATCAACCAGACTCAAATCCTTACACACATCCACACTGAACCTGACCACACCCCGTTGTCGCGGGGCCAAATGCACCTTCTCGAACCCCAACAAGTGCTTCTGAGGCGCACCATGGACCGATGGAGGAGACGAAAACAAGAACACAGTGTGACTACCACCCATCTTCCCACTGTTTGTCACCCTTAAGTGAATGTTAATGGCTAGATTCTTGCAAGTTTGCTCGACCGCGTCTATTGACTTGCACGCGCTTGATCTGCATACGTGTCCTTCCTCTAGTGGTACTGACACGAGCTTAGGCGCCTCGACTAGGTGGTGGGTGAAGTCTGAATAGCTTAGTCCATCACCGAATGTGTACACTGTGTCCCCTTTGTAGAACCTGTAGGTCCGGCCCGGGTAGCCTGTAGCCGGGTCGGGCCTCATGTTCATGTTGGTCATGTTCACCTTTTGTGTGTATGATTGTGGGTACCATGACATAGGTAGTCTTCCACCTGTACACAACACAAGCGTTAAAATAAAGTACTTAACCATATATGGATTGAGGGACTATTGGTAGTCTCTTAGTGATTCTATTAAAATGTTACATCTGAATCAGTCAGGTAGATAGAGTGTGTTTAGTTCATTTAAAGCTCATCTTTTAATAGTTCATGACACTTTTTAATGGATAGGTTTTGAAAACACGCTGAATGATTCAGATGGTACCTTTTAATCGGTCGGACTTTTTAATGGCTCAGCACTAGGTTGTCAAACAGCCCCTTAGTACATAGTCCCTAGGTGCAAAAAAACTTACTTGGGTTATACAGCCCGAATACGATATCCGCTAGTGCAGCACCACCGGCTTCACCCGGGAACCCGACCCATAAAATGCTGGTGATTTTCGGGTCATCTTTGGCAAACTGAACATCCATTCCGCCTCCGGACATTATGACAAGAATCACTGGGCCTTTAGCTACCTTTGCAACCTCGGAAACCAAAAGGTTTTGTTGGCCCGGAAGGGTGATATCAATACGGTCTCGACTCTCGGCCTCGATAGATTGATCACTACCCATTACTAGAACCACAGCATCAGCTGCAGCTGCTACTTTCTTAGCTTCATCTACTTGGGCTGTACCGCACGCGACATTGGCGCACCCGGGTTGGTATACTGTTGGCACTGAGGCTGTTAGGCCTTGAAGTGGAGTTGTATATTTGCAAGGGGTACCTGCATTACATTAAAAAAAAATCTTAAACAAACTTTTTTTGTATAGTACCAATAAACTGTCCGTTTTGACCTGAACCAGTTTGACTTTTGACCCGCTACCCAACCCGTTACATTACCTTCATAGTTGCCAATCATGGTTTTGGTGACATTGGCATTAGGCCCGATCACTGCTAGCGACTTAATGGCTGTTGGAGAAAGAGGTAATGACCCAACACTGTTTTTGAGCAACACAATCCCTTGTCTAGCTGCTTCACGCGCTAGCTCTTGGTTAGCCGGTGTGCACACGTCTTTCGGGCCTAGTTTCCCATAGATTTGCTTTCTTGGGTCACCATCAAAGAACCCGAGTCTCATAAGTGTTGCAAAGTTGTTAGTAACTGCTCGGTCCACCTCGGATTCTTTCACTAAGCCAGCTTTTATTGCGGCTTCCGTGTGTTGGCCCAAGAAGTTCCCACAGTTGAGATCCAACCCTGCTAATAACGCATCGGCTGCAATTTTTTCGGGCGTGTTCTCCCAATGCTGATTTTTGAACATCACGTCTAGCGAGTCACAGTCTGAACTTATGTATCTGTGTAGATCAAAGAATTATAGTTTTAGTACTTATAAAACATTTCTTAGATGTATGGTCTTTTAGACCTTCCTACATGGGATATGGACTGGGCCTAACCGGGCCTTTCGGTCTAACGACATGATCGATTTACAACCGAAAGGCTTAATGGGCCGGGCTTTGTTGAGCCTGGCCAAGGACTGATTGTGCATCTCTAGACTCTTGCAGCCCAAAAGACCAGACATTTTTGTATACTAATGAATGCAACGAGAAGAGTTTTCTGTTTTACCCGTTTAACTTCCACTCGCCTCGAATAACTCCGGTTAGAAGATCCGGGTCACCACAAGTTGGCTTGCCGTTTACTTGATTGTAAGAACACATAACACTTGCAACATTGCCATCCAAAACACAGCTCTTGAATGGTGGCTGAAATGTATCATCCATATCTTGTTTTGTAACCTATAAAAAAAATTAAATTTTTTATCTTTTTTTATCAACTGTTTGTACTTGGATAAACTAAACGGGTCGGGTCACAATTCAAATTGAGTCAGGTCAAAACAGGTTGGATCAGGTCGATCCACAAAACCTTTAAAGTTCACTTTTTAAACATTTTTTTTTAATAATATATGAGTTAAGCTGGTTACATCAAATAAATTATTATGTAATTCATTTTGGATGATGTCAACCTGTTTGAAGTGATATAAAAATATGTACCACAGCGTTAAAATTGTATCGTTCAATGCCTTTCCAGTTATCAACATCGTAAGCCGTGTAATGCTTACAACAAGCCCCAACTTTGAGGCGATCTTTATCACCATCGTCTCGTTCTTGTAAGCCTTGAACATAAGCCGCGCTATATTTACTAGTTAGGGTCGGGTCTTCACCCGGGGTTTCTTGACCCCTACCCCACCGCGGATCACGAAATATATTTATATTAGGTGACCAAAATGTCAGTCCTGCCAAACCAACATTGTACATTGCTCTAGCTTCAGTTGAAACCACCTACACCCATAAATAATGAACCAAATTTAGACCAATTTTAAAGTTACTGTTGTTGTTGGCTGTACCTTTAGTGACTGAATAGTGTATAGACCATAAATGAACTAGTGGTAGATTATTCTCTTTAAAATTCTTGCATAAATGTGTGAACTTAGAAACTTCTGAAGTTAGGTTTATTGTATATTTTGTCTACCCATTCTGAATTCCCGAATAAAATTATGACATTTATACCCTTTTCGTCTCGCCTTTGCGAAGAAGAAGCCGATTTGCTAAAAATTGAAGCCGTGGGTGATTGATTTTGGCGATCGTTTTGCATCTTCCGAAAGGTTTTTGGTTTATTAAGGAAAGCGGAAAGTTATAATAGTCATATTTTTAAATTATATTTATTTTAAAAAACCTAAAAACTGATAAATTTAAGATTTTAAGCATTTTGAACATGTAGATTTGATATTCTCTTGATTTATAAATATTACGTTAGGTGCACGTTTACTACAAAACCAATTTATAGGAAGGATCACAGGTAATGTGTAAGCACTTGTATGTAACACTCAGATATAACAGAAAAGACAATGAAGCAGAAAATACATACATATTCATGCAATTGGTATGTTTTTTTAAAGTTTGTATCATGTAAATTACAAAAAGAAGCAGGCTGGAGAACCTTATCCTCTTGTTATTTACTTTGAAAAAAAGATACCCATTACTTGTAAAAGGAAATATCCCTTTTCTCATTTAATTAAATAAAATTAAAATATCTTAAAAAGCAATAATCCCTCAAAATAAAACAAAAATGAAAATATTTTTAATGGAAGAAAAATGTCTGGCTTGCTGGCTGGCTCCACCAGCTAAAGTAGCTACATGACACTGGTACTCACTAACAAACGATAATTATTAATTTATTGGTAATATGCATGTTATTGGACTAAATCACACATCAAAAGCATTCTAATCTTGATAATTACAATGAAACCATCTTTAAGTATATACTTTAATTTATTCTACCCTATACCAACCTTAAATTTTTATAGATCTTAGTGTAGAAACATTAACCAAGGTTAAAAAAGTGGCAAATAAATGATTTTATATTATCCAAAATTAGAATTACAAAACTTTACAATGTCATGCATACCGATATATAAAACTTAAATCTACACATTAATAATGTCATAAAGAATAATCTATAATATGAACAAAATATCAATTCAACTTTAACAAAAAAGTGTAGACATCCTAAAATTAAAATGTGTATACTTCCATGATTTTTTGTTAGGTAAATATGAATTTGTAACAAGTTTACATGACCGATCAATATACGATCGATCAACGAACTAATGTGACATACCTTCCCAATGGTTTTGAATAGAGTCACATTGAACGAGGCCGCAGTCAGGATGACCTGAGGGAAGCTAGTGGCTCCGGGGACCAGACTAGAGAAATGTGTCCCCGGCCCCACATACGACACCCCGTGCAAGGCCTCTGACCACCACTCGTACTTGGGTATCCCGAGCCGATCAATGCTGCCAGCATTATCAACCAAATTCACAATCTTCTCCTGCAATGTCAGCCTTTTCACCAGATCATCAACCCGGGTTTTCACATCGAGTGACGAGTCACAGAACGAAAAGTTCTTGAGGCCCGGATTCTTATCGACATCACAGGCGAACACCGGGGTGTTTTGGGCCGAGACGTCGAGTCGCCATAGGATTAAGATGGTAAGAATGGCAAAAACAGAGGATGCTCTGTTTTTGATTGACATATTTGGTGCGGAGGGATATGTGGGTTGGGGTTTATTTTATAGGGATGAGGTTTGAAACACATGTTGTATTGTAGCAACCCGTGATGGTTCATTTGTGTGTAAAGACAATGTATGTGTGTGTGTGAATGTGTGTTTTTAGTGTGTGTGAGAGATTAAGGGAATCAAGTTGAAGGGCTTTTTTCCAAGAGACTGACATAAGTCCGTGAAAGATTGTGGTGGATGGAGTTACAAGAATGGTCCTTTGGGTATATGTTGTTTCATAGCTTACAACCTTGATCATTGAACTATGTTGAAGATGTAAATATGTGTGTGTTGGATGGAGTATGTTAATGTGTCTAGACTATATGGTATTTTGTTGATTATCCAGTATGAAACGAATTCAAGATAGTAAAGAGACTTAGTTTGAAGGATTTGAAGTAGCGTTTGATGATGATGCTATTATGCCACCACCAGAAACCATTGCATCTTCAGCCACCACAACTAGTGTCTCTTCCATCAATTCTTTAACCATCCACCACAACTAGTGTCTCTTTCGTCAATTCTTTAACCATCACCATAGTTGTCATAGCTTAAGGATGGCGTGCTAAAACGTGCCTCAATTAAGTTTCAATATGGTCTCAATCAAGTTGCAACCAGGTCTTGATCAAGTATGAATCAGGTTTAAATCATAAATGTGATCGAGCCACAACCTTTCTCTTTGTCAATCAAATCTCTCTCACCGTATTTGAACCATTGTAGATTTTTTTTATTGAAAAGTAGACGTTTCAACTGAAAGGTATGAGTTCATACAGATAACCTAAAAATCTTGAATCTAAATCTGTGATTTTTTAAATGGATTGGGTGAATGATCTACTCATCTAATATGACAAAATGAATGGATTTAATGAAAAAAAAATCACATCAAAATATGTTGAGATAAAAAGTTATAAAATATGGATCAAAAGTTTAATCAAGAACAATAAATGTTTATCATTTGAAAACATTATAACTCCAAGAAAATAAGAAACAAAGAAGAAGAAAAATAAAAATTTCTTTTTGTCTAGCTCAAATAACATCAACATCAGTCTTAAAGTCATATTTAGCATTGACTTTCGAGCCATGAAATTCCACCAATAGAATCAAGACTAATCTCATCAACATAGTTTAATAAACATAATCGCAACAATAGAATGAATAGTTGATTGATCAAGGAACTCACGTCCAAATGTTGGGGACCAAAAATGTAATAAACCGAACTTTAAGTCCAAAACCGCAATACCATCTTACCACAAGGACTATTTGAGTAAATTTTCAAATTAATAATTAACAAAATTTTAGGTTTAAAGATTTCATTTCACTCATAGTTTTGTTTATACTATATGTCTTATGGCCAAAAAATTCAAAACAAACTTGGAAATATCCAAGGGACGGTTATGTCAAAGAAGAATGTGAAAATTATGTCAACTTGTCGAAAATAGGCACGAAAATTTTAATATAAAACTTATAAAATGAAAAGTAATAGATCTAAAATGACAAAAAGAGAAAATAGCGGGACTTGTGTGTAAATGAGACCCGTGAGTGAAAGTGTTTGGGCGGCTGTTTTTATCGGCTTCACTGCGCCATTGATGGATTAATGATCAAACACGGGAGTGTGACACACTAAAAATTGATATTTTGTCATCAATTTACTGCTATTTTCAGATCTTACTTTAAATTATAATAAAAAAATATTGTTCTTAAGCTATAACCCTAAATTAGAAAATAATTAATTTACTGTAGATCAAACTTGACGTCTCATCTTTGAGTAGTTAATAGTTTCACTTAAATTAGATCTTTGTTTGGTTTTATACACCGGCTTTAGTTTCTTGATTAATAATATAACTAAATAAGTGTTAGGTAATTTATTACTTCTCTAAACGCGTTTTTTGGTTTTCCTCATACACAGGATTCTTTTACTGGGTCCCTCTTCGAGTATGTATGATGAGTCGGAATCACTGTTCGTATGCACACTAAAAACGGTATCATATACTGGATAACAGATGAATGAAATTTAAGTCACTATTTTTTGGGTTTTTTTTTAAATTTAAAGTATGGAATATTGTTGGCCCAAAATTGTACTTCTATATGTATTTGAGTATGTGACCATAGCGTAGAACACCCGCTGTAACAATGTACAAGCAATTGTCTCATGCAAAGTACAAACCATCAAAGCGTGTTTGACCCCACACGTCAAAAACTTTTAGCAAGTTTCACTTCAACCTTTATATGATGTTTTCTTATTTCATACTCCTAGTAGACATGGACCAATTATGTAATTATTGAATATATACCATAACAGTTAAAATATAAAAAAAAAAAAAAAAAAAACTGAGTTCACTAAATGAGTCTACATAAATATATAATTTATCTTTTTTATACATGTTTTATGTTTATTATATATAAATTTTATAGGTAACTATTTAATAAATAGTTTTCTTAGAACAACAATTAATCTACTCCCTTCAACCACGTACATCTATATTTTACAAGATTTACTTCTCCACCTTTATAATAGTGATGATACAGCTTACACCAAGTTGTTCTCATAAAACACTAAATAAATAGTTAAGCAAACATTTATTAAAGGCGTATAAATTTAAGTATTTATGGTATAGGTTTATTCATTTGTGATTTAAAAGCTTTAAAGGACGGAAAAACTGTCTGTGACATTTGATACATTAGTTGCAAAACTTGGATCGGAGAACATCCTTTAAAGTCATTTTTAGCAACACCACTTTCTTTCTTTAAGAATGAGTAATTGGACGTGTATTCTAAAGACATTTATTTCCACCACTTTGTTACCTCACTAACGTGGGATGGATTACTGTTGTTTTAGACTAGTAAAATTGCATATGTGCTGTGGCGAGTGTGTATAAATCCGTAAGACTTGATTTGATAACTTGTATATTAATATTCAGTTAACAGAAAAAAGTCACGCTGAAATGCTGATTAAAATAAGCATCCGAAACCGCAAATGCGTAACTTACAAAAATTATGTTTTAAAGATTGAAAATAAAAACAACAATAAAACAAAACCTTGAAGCAACTTTGATTGCTTAAACTTCAGCGCTATGATGAATTGTAGATTATCACATACCAGTTGGTTTTAACCAAAATTCCCATTGAAACGTACCTAAAAATAAGCACACTGCAACGATACTTTCAGAATTTTTATAAAATGTCATACTTTTGAAGTTATAAAAGTGAAACAAAAAGAAACTTAAACAATGCGAATGCAACATCTGGTATAATCTAATCGGTGGAAGGGGTACTACTACATAATAAGTTATTTGAGGAGGTGGAATGTTTTTTTTGGGGCGGTACACAAACCGCTGAAAAGGCATCGCTACAAAAATAAGAATTTTTTGCGGCGTTGTAAAAATCCGCCCAAAATAAAATCAATAATAAACCCAATAAAATTTTGAATATTTATTAAAAGGTCGCCTATGGTTTTTTTTTCCATATCTACCACCAGATTCAATTTCAAATTTTCATATATTCAAATCACAGCACCATTTACAACACCATTTACAACACCATTTACAGCTCCATTTACAGTTATATATCCTACCTATCAATCCATAACTGCATATAGATAATTTAATAATATACAATTCAATTCATAACCTTTATTCCCACACATTGAATCAAAATTTTCAACTTAAATACATTGTTATAAACTTTGCATTTACAAACTACGTCATCACAAACACTAGGTCTAATATATACAAAAACTATAATATCTCAAACATGTTCACATCAACCTAGAATACATCTTATTAATAAACTGCGGGATCAAATCTAATATCAAGTTATCAATTTCCTTTTGTGACATATAGCTTTTGTCATTCCATATCTAAAAACAAATAAAAAGAGAATAAGATTTAGTATGTATAATATAAATTTAGGGCAATAAGTAAAGTATATTAATAAATAAAATACTTGCAGTATTAGGAAAATTTCTTTGATAATTCATGACAAACTCATACATATGATTGATCATCATAAAGCCACATTCCCAACCATTTTTCTGTTGCTTGCGCTGCATTGAAAATGCACGTGTTAATTTAATTTAAATACAATAAAGTTTATTAACAAAAATTAAAAAACATACCTCTACCATTTTCCAATTAATTCTACACTTAAAGGCTTGTTCAATTAAAAATGATAGAGTGTAACAATCACTTTTCTTTCTCCTATTATAGAATCAATGATATATCCATTTCGAGTAGTAGGATAAATAATCATTAGCAACCAATGAAAACTATAAAACAAATTATAAAATAATTAAGTATATATATTTCTATGTGTATGCATGGTGCAAAAATAAATATTACTCGGCTAAATATGGTGCTACAAAAAGCTGTTTGTCTCGATGAAGCGCATATATATCTAGGATGTGTTTTTGAACGCCATGAGAATTATTTGTGTATTCTTGATCTGTGATGTTGCCCGGATTAAAGAAAGCACAGTTTAAATTGTCCAACTCATACAAATACCTTAAATCAAGTAAAATAAACACAATAAAGTTAATGCTTAATTGTGTATAAATGTTGTTGTATCATATAAAACTAATAATAACTTACATTGCAAACTAATGTATAATGGAGATATCAAGCCAGCCGTAATGAATATTTGTAAAAGCTCCTCATATGGAATCCAAAATTCAACCCTATCACGATACATTCCGTCCGGTGAATAACTCATAATCCCGTTGCTATCACTAACATGTCTTGATAATAGTTCGGCCATATTATTTATCGCCCAAGACCTTTTCTTTATTTTTTGGAAAGCATTATTTACATCAGAGATAACAGCTGGATTAGGATTGGAAGCATGAGTGGTTAGCATTGGTTGTTGACAAATATTTTGGGTTTGTTCATGTTGATGTATCTTCACTAACTAAGAATCGATTATTAAAACATTAGTACTTTATATATATTTATATGTAAGTGTATGTGTGTGTGGATTGTTATACCATATCCACCATAATAAACCCCGATCTGATCAATGTTTTTAATTCGAACCAAAATAAATAATAAAAAACTTGTGGTCGATAATATGAACTCGTTATAAAGTCATCCATGTTAATTTGTAACGAGGCACCTCTTTGACTCGACGAACCGGGACTCAAGGCCTTTCTTGAGCCACTTGTTGATTTGAATGGCTCGCCTTGATTCACAAGCTATAACATAACAACAAATAGTAAACTAAGTATTATTATAAAAAAAGTAACATAATATATAAACAATTATACCGTTAATGCATCTCTTGGCCATTGAACAAACTGATGAAGCATATCACCAACCGAACTAATCTCATTAGTTCGTGTCAAATCAGCGACAGGCATTTTCTCATGACCTTCAATAATGGTATCTACTTGGACTTTGACACAACCTGCGCTTATTTGTTTCCCATGTAAGTTCGTGTCTAAAGTTGGCCACACCTGTTCTCTAGCAGCCTCTAATTTCAAACCAGGTTGGTGTGCAGATAGTAAAACACATCTCGTCAATTTCTGCAAAACCATGCAACATTATTAATAAATAGATGTTTATCTGTGTGTATATAACCTTTTAATTAAACCTATAAATATATTACCTTGATTGGTGGATACTCGATAAATGATCGACCAGATGCACAACCAACATGAATATCTGGGTTCCCCTCCATCCTTTGTACTGAGAGTCTCACCTGGTTCAAGGTTACTCTTCTGTCTCGTGTAACTCGTCTATCATCTTTGAACAATCCACCGTGAACCTTTGTTGAACCTATAAACTCAATATCCAAAAACACATAAATATGAATACAAATATACAAAGAAACTATTTTGTAACTTTCATTACCTATGATATTTGAAACTGTCCAACAACGTCCCTCATGCTCAGGTCCTAAAACTTTAACTAGAGGATCTTCATTATCTTGAGAATTAGTACCATCGGATTTCATTTCATTCTCGATACGAACCTATAAGAAAATAAATGTTAAAATATGCAACTATAACATATATAATTTTATATAATAAAATAAATGCATATTTATTACCAAATTATAGATTTCTTCTTGTATGTCTTCTTCAAGTTCATACAATTTTATCAACATTTGTGATCGTTACCTTGGTTTTCATCCAGATGGAAAACTCTTTGTTATGTTTTATTAAATATCATATATTGTCCTTACCCTTATATATCGAGCGTAAAATGTTCATGTGTTCTTCAACATAAGGAGCAAGGCAAGCCATGTGTTTTAAGACTAATAAATGTGCAATTTGTAAACTATCATGACTTGGGATGATTGTTTTCATACCAACACCTCCCGACCCCTTCAAGTTTACCCGAATGACGATGTTGAGGAACACCACCATCTAGATAACATGTGCAGAATTCAATCACTTCCTCAGCAGAATATCCTTCAACAATACTACCCTCTGGTCAATTACGATTTCTTACATATTTTTTTAAGAAACCCATGTATCTTTCGAAAGGGTACATGTAACATAGAAATACAGGACCACAAACCTTAATCTCTCCTACTATATGGCATACCAAGTGAACCATCACATCAAAAAAAGAAGGTGGAAAGTACACCTCTAGTTCACATAGTGTGACGATAACTTCTGCCTCCAATTTATCCAGTGATTCGGGGTCAATAATTTTCGAGTTAATCATGCTAAAAAACAAACAAAGCTTTGTGATTGTATGTCGGATGTTCTCTGGTAACAATCCACGAACAGCAATAGGAATCATATACGTCATCAAAACATGACAATCATGAGATTTCATACCTAACAATTTACAATCCTTCATCGACATCAACCTTTTAATGTTTGCAGAATACGTAGATAGAACTTTAATATTGTGTAAACATGTACAAAACTTTGTTTTTTCTTCTTTTGACATAGTATAACATGCAGGTGACAGATAAACACCTCTAGGTCCTTGAACAGAGGCAAGCGCTTTACGTATTACCATTTCTTCCATGTCTTTACGAACATTAATCCCATCTTTTGTTTTCCCGGGTATATTTAACAATAAGCCAAGTAAGCTATCACATACATTTTTTTCGATATGCATAACATCCAAGCAATGTCTAACTTCTAAATGCCTCTAGTAAGGTAAGTCCCAAAAGATTGACTTTTTTTTCATATAGCTCTTTTATCGACACGAGTTCTTTCCCCAATACACTGTTCAGTTTTTCAACCCGTAAAAAGCATCAAATCGTTTCCTCATCGTTCGGTGCTCGGTGTTTCTATCAAATTTCTTTTTTTTCTTCTGATAATAATGATTTGTCGGAAGAAATCTTTGATGTCCCATATATACAATTTTCTTGCAATTATTTAACCAAATTGAACTAGTCTCATTTTCAAAACAGGACAAGCAAGCCTACCTTTCGTACTATATCTAGACAAATTATCGTATGCTGGAAAATCACTTATGGTGCAAAAAATCATAGCTCGTAACTTGAAGTATTCTTTGCTATAAGCATCATTACGTCTACATCTGAATTACATAGAGTTTTTAAGTCATTAATCAAAGGAGATACATAAACATCTATGTCATTACCAGGTTGTTTCAGACCTTAAATTAACAACGACATCATAATGTATTTTCGTTTCATGCATAACCAAGGTGGAAGATTGTATATGCATAAAAGAACCGGCCACGTACTATGACGACTACTCATATTTCCAAAAGGATTGATTCCATCTGAACTAAGTCCAAATCGTATATTCCTAATCTCATTCCCGAATTCTGGATATATGTTGTCGATTGTCCACTGTGGTGAATCCGCCACATGTCTCAACGTAACAATTTTGCATCATTTTTGTTTGAAAATAATTGTTTTAGTCTTGGTATTACGGGGAGATACCATAACAGTTTTGCTGGTGGCCCATTTTTCATCACATCATCGTCAGCTTCATCGGTTTCTTTTTTACGTTTATATCTCGATGCACCACATGTAACACATTTATGTTTCTTTTCAAACTTGTTTCTATAAAACATACAATCATTTAGACACGCATGTATTCTTTCAACTTCTAATCCCATTGGACACATCAGTTTTGTTGCTTGGTATGTCGAAATTGATAATTCATTACCTTCGGAAGCATGTCATGTAAAATCACTAATAAACTTGTGAAACTTTTGTCACTCCATCCATAATTTGACTTTAAGTTAAACAACTTCAACACAACACTAAGTTTTGAAAACTTTTCACAATCGGGGTATAACGCTTTTTCTGAATCATCAAATAGATGTTGTAATTTTTCTTGATTATCATCACCAACATCAGTGTCAAAATCATGAAACATTTCATTTAAATTGTCGTTAACCTCATTAAAATGGTCATTATTGTCATGTATGTATGAATCATTGCTCTTAGTATTATCATTGTGTACATTCACCGACGATGTGCTATGATTGGTAAGTGATTCTCCATGCATTGACCAACAATCGTATCTAGGCATAAAACCATGTTTCAACAAATGAAACTCTATTTCTTCAACATCAATAAATCTTCAAAAATTTTTACAAACTGTACAAGGACAACAAATCGATTCACTTCCTTTATTCAGTCGGGTAGCTTTGGCAACCATAAGAAAACTTTGAACTCCCTTTATATACATTGTGCTAGTACGTTCAGTTTTGTACGTCCAATCTTTACGATTCATCTGAAAATTAAAATAAATAAATAAATGATATGAAATGTATATATGTACATAATGTTAATCGATCGCTCTAAGGCAGTGGATCCTAACCTACTTTTTGAATATTCTATCTCATACATATATATTTTAACGAGAAGACTATTTAAGAAAAATCAACAGCATTTTCCCTTAACTCCCCAAGTAAGCAGATATGCTGCAAACTCGAAGGAGTGAGGGAAAATAATGTCGATTTTTTCTTAACTAGTCAACCCGTTAAAATGTATACACATCCTAAATGAGATAGAATATTCAAAAAACCGTCCCAAAATGAGGACAATCTGAAATTTATCTAATGATGTATTCTGAAAGGAATCCTAAAGAAACAAGCATATATATATATATATATATATATATATATATATATATATATATATATATATATATATATATATATATATATATATATATATATATATTAAACATACACACATAACACACAAGTACACATACATTGACGCATAATACATACACATAACAAATAAATACATATAGATACACGCATAACACATAATTATATATACATATACGCACACATACTTGCATGTAATGAAAAATCAATATGCAAACTATTATACTCGTTCAATGAATAAAAAATACATAAATGAGAGAAAAGTTTTGATTTTACTAACCTTTTAAGATAGTAAAGAAGACGTTGATATGAAGAATATAAAGATATTGTAAGATGTATATCAATCCAATCACTAACAACAAAACATTCAATGTATTAAATCAATAAAATAAAAGAATATATATGAGATATGAGTAAAACAATTTTACAAGATATTAACCTTTTATTGAAGATCTTAAACAAAGTTTTTGAATAATGGAGAAGTATGAATTGAATAGATACAAAAAAAAAAAAGGAGATTAGAGATTAGAGTTCATATGGTAAAGAAATAGTAAAAAGAGTGAATAAGAATATTCGATATATTAAAAAAAAGAGTAAATAGTGAATGTTGTTATTGAAAATTTTATATAAATCTGAAAAGTGATCCTCCAAACATGCGTTATTTTTTGTGGGGATTTGATTTAACTTAAAATATATTAATCTTAATATTTTTTGGATGTTAAAAAGCAATTCGCTGCAAAAAATAAATAGTTATGAACGATTAGGTTTTATTTATATACAATCCCTATAAAAAACATACAATCATTGCAAAAAAACATACTTATGAGCGGTTTGTTATGTGTTGAATTTTTCACTTTTTTTGGGCGGTTTGTAAAAGTGACCGCCCCAAAAAATAAATTAGAACAGCCAGAAATAATGCATTATGTACTAGTATAAGAATGGTCGCATGGAGACAGAATAAGTGTAACTTCATAACAGTGAATTGTAACTAAGAAAAAATGATACATTGATTGCTTGCACCATAAACTTCATGATCTATACGTTTTACGAACACTAGATGTCGTGTATACCAACGAATTTCATAAATGTTAATTATATAATTCTTTAAGCTCAAATCTTTTTTATTATCTAAAAATTTTGGATTTCAATTTATAAATGTATAATAATAAAAAATGGGAGGATGTGTGCATGCAATAGTTAATCGAGATGATCAGCAGCTACACAACGGTTTCAAGATCATCATCACCCGTCGAGGGACGCCACCTTCACACCACCTCCAATACCTTCCACTACAGAGTCAGCCGCCACCAAGCTTCTCTCCCACCTTGGTGATCGTCTGCCACCATAACTATCCAACACCAGCATCACTACTGTCGTAAACGACTGCATCCCTCCTACTTTATTTCTCTCTCTCTCTCACTCTCTCTCTAACCTAAAATGTCCACCTCCCTCTTTCTAACCGTGCAGGACCTGTTATGGTTATGCAACAGTTTCACAAAATGGAGAATACAACACTTAATAGATCAAATGAGAAACCAGGCAAACGAAACAATGAACAAAATTAAGAATACAAGAAAAACACAAGTATTAGTTTTCAAGGATGATGTATATTGCTCTCAAGTGTTTTAAAATTATTACAAGGCTTAGTCCTAAGACTGGTTACATGAGACACTTTATACTGCATCTTACAGCCGACCATACTTTGAAGGCCAGCTGGACACTAATCTAGACAACGAGATCAATGTAAAATAAAAAAAAAACAGATTTTCTTTTGACAAGTGACTATGAGATATCATAGCTCACATCCTATTCTATTACAAAAAGGATAAAAGTACAAGAGTGGAAAGTTACAGACTCAAACACCATAATGTACAGTTGGCAAAAGTATGAAGATAATCACCAACTTGTATAAGTTATTGCCTTTTAACAAATGACTATGACATGTCATAGCTCACATCCTATTCTATTATAAAAAGGATAAAAGTACAAGAGTGAAAAGTTACAGACTCAAATACCATTATGTACATTTGACAAAAATTTGAAGATAATCACCAACTTTTATAAGTTGGTGAGTCTTCAGAGCTGCAGCGGAAAGTTATTCAGCTTTTGTCAAAAGTAATGTCAGAGAAAACATGTCTTCTCTGTATTTAGAAGAAATCAGTCTTCAACCTTCGGAAGACTTTGTCTTGAAGCTTCGAAAAACTTCACTTTTGGCTTCGGAAGATTTGACACTCAGTGAATTTTCTTTGTGCATTGTCAAATCTTCCGAAGTAACTTCCTTGTACTTCAGAATGCATGCAGAGAGTCAGCCTTTAAGATAACTCTTACAAACCGGCTAAAGAAGGGTATTGTAAAACGCTAACAGCGTAATGAGTGAACCAAAAGGTTGAGCGGTGATTGAGGCACGTATTGAATACATTTCTTTTAAAATAGATTTCGCTTCTCTTCTCAGACGAAGACGTCTATCTCCCAAGGTACAACTAATGAAACAATAGGTGTATTGCCGGAGATGTCATCGTACCGGAGCTTACACTGGATTTGAAGGTGTCTTGAAAAGGATAAAAATGAAGAAGATGATGTTAGAAGGTAGAAGCAGGAGTATTCTTCTTTGGTTTCTAAAAAGATGTGGTTTTGTAAATTTCCAAAATTCATCACTTTCAACAAGGTGCATAACGTTGTATGTACATATAATATGAGCAAGTAATGGTTTCAAGAGAGTTATACCGTATTAACATTGATTTAAGCTTACAATTATTGACCATTTAATGTCTAGAAGCTAAACATGAAATTTGTTACAGAATTAACTAATCAATAGCTGCTGAAAGAACAAAAACTACAGCAAAGTCGCCGATCAGCAGATTTCGACTACTGAACCATCAACAGCGCATAGGTCAACAGTGCACAGCTAATGAACCCACACGTTACAACTCAAAAATACTAAGACGGCTATTTTGTCCTATCAAAGCGCCACATTGCGACCATTGTCCCGCACCCGAACCATGGAACATATAGGAACATATTCCCATGGAAACTCTCATTTATAAATTCATACAAAATTTATTGATCTTTATATGCGAAACAAGAAACTCTTTATATACTCCACCAGTCTAATGTTTGTTTTGTTACTTCACTTATGCAGTTCCATTTAATCCATCATCAACATCGAGCATCGATATCTTATTTATCTCAGTTTCATTTTGAACACCATATGATTCTCTCACATCATAGAATATACAAACCCACTAAATAATAATTATATTAATAACATATTCTAATAATAATTAATGCTCAAAGTTAATGAAAAAAACAACTTTAGTGTATTTTTCTACATTTTGGTGCATAATGCACACTTTCGTACACTTTTATGCATTTTAGTGTAGAGTGCACTTTTCATATTTTCATTAGGTTTTCAAAATTATCAAATTAAATTTGATATCTCTCTAACATTTTTAAATCATGAAAATATCATCATATCACAAAAATAATAACATGTTGGTAACTTATTTTCACAATTGTTTGATTTTATATAAAAAGTAATGGACATTAAATTCGTGAAATATACATTTAACCATATTGAAGTTCAAATGGCCTATGGCATACAATGTGTTTTAAAGCAACTCGACAGAAGAAATATATCATTTACGTTTCCTACTTGAAAACTATAAATACGAAATCGAAACTAAAGCGTCAAAAGCGTTTCTTTTATGGGAATGTTGTCTTTAGAAAAACTGCACCTTTTCGTTTCCTCCATAACATCCACTAAACAGACATAACAATAGCTTCAAAAGGAACCTTGTTATTCCTCTACGTACACCTTCACATACGCAATCCAACTAATAATAAACGAATGAAAAAAGGCGGTTGAATATTAATCTAAAAACTTTTTTTTAACCGATATTCACATCTAGATAGCAATGTCACACTCCTCAAAAAGATAATCCATAGTCTCTAATTGGATCGAGCATAAAGGGCATTACGATGATGAGAAATCAATTAGCATGTCTACCAACTTTCGTCTAGTTGGAATACGATTTGAGAGAAGCCTCATTCACTTTTCTAGGATGAATTCCATCTAGTCGTGTTGTTACCTTCCGAAAGGATAATGCTATCAATTCGATTTCTCATAGATTTCATCGAAAAAGAATCATCAATCTTCAAATCCCACACCCTAGCTGCGCGGTCCAATTAGCCTCACCTAAGTCACGTAGGAGATCAACAAGTTGAGCAGCTTCCACACTTGATCACGGGTCATGCCTCCAACACCAAGACCACGAACCATTTCTCTTATGCAAATAAATATCACAATCCTTCTCTATTTCCAGCTTGAAAACCCATAAATATGAAATGGAAACCAAAGCACCAAAAGCGTCTATTTCTTGATAATGTTGTCTTTAAAAAACGCACCATTAGTCATCCTCCATAACACACTAGACGACCATAACGATAGCTTCAATAGGAGCCTTCTTATTCTTTGCACCTTCATAGATTCAATCCAATTAATAATAATCAAAGAATAAAAAAAGCGGTTGAATATTGATTTGAAGCCATTTATGAACTGATATCCACATCCGGCTAGCAATGTCACACTCCTCAAAAAGATGATACAAAGTCTTAAATCAATTAATTAAGCATTGATTTTACATCGGCCATGGGAGTGTGTAATGTTAAAGTTTGTCGTCGTCAGACTCTTTTGACAAATGACTATTGATAGTATTAATCAATAATTTAATTCATTTCTTGATTTTTGTGTTATCTTTGCATAGGCCATACAAATATTCTTTACATCATTCCCTAAAGGGACTTAACCCATAATTAACATGTTTGAATTTCATGGAAAATAATAATAAATATCATAGTATCACAAAAGAATATTAACATTTAATAGTAACTTATTTTCACAGTAGTTTGATTTATGCAAAGTAGTAGTCATAGAACGTGTGAAATACATTAAACCATATGCAAATTTAAATGTCCTATGACTTACGGAAGGTGTTAGGATTATTATGATGTAACTTATTTTATAGAGTAAAGTACACAGACAGTTCCTTGGGTTTGCACGTATTGCAATTTTAGTTTCTATTTTTAAAAAATTACAGATGCGGATCTATACTATGCAAGTAATGCATACTGACAGTCCCTGACACTAACAGAGTTTAAGTTTCGTTGTTAAATTCATGTGAAATGTCGAAAATGCCCCTCTTATAACAATTAAATATAATAAAAAACAAAAAAAAAAACTTTAATTATTATTATTATTATTATGATACAATAAATAAAAAATTTATCTCCCAATCTAACCCTGCCCCCTGCCCACCCTAATCGCCTCCTCCTGCCAATGGTTCTGATGGCCGCCTTCTTTTCCGGCGACACTTCCGATGGCCACCATCTTTTCCTGCTACATTTCCTATGGCCACCATCTTTTCCAGCAACACTTCCAATGGTCTTCTTCTTTTCCAGCCACCTACTCTTGGTGACCCGGTTCACCCATCTACGTCGACCCCTCACCTTGCTCGTGGGTAGGCCCGACACCACCATCAATCTTGTAAGGTTTAGGAGATCGAAATTGGAAGTAAAGATCTTCTATTGAAATAATACATCGCAATCCAGATCCAGATGTCGTACGGTGGTGAGCGACGCTGAAGAACCAATGAGGTGGAAGATTGATGGCTGGTGACGACGGTTTCGAACTAGATCTACAACGATGGTGGCGTTCTCGAATCAGATCTTGTTTTAGGTTGGTGGTAGAAGATCGATGATGAAGAAGATGATATCGGGTGATTCAAGTTCCGATGAGCCGGAAGATCGATGATGATGAAAATGATACCGAGTGATTTGATTTTCGCTAGTAAAAGCCGTAGGGTGTTGGTAACCGTAGGGGGTGGTGGTGGTAGTGGCAACTGTAGGGGGGTGGTGGTGGTGGCAGTCACAGGGGGTGGTGGTGGCAGCCGTAGGGTCTTGTGGTATTTGAAAGTTGGGTTGGAGGAGAAGAAGGGGATTAGATTTTTAATGGGTCTCACATAATTAAGCTATTGTTTATTTTTTATTTGTAAGAGGGTATATTTGTCATTTTCAAACACTTAACAAAAAAACTTAACCTCTATTAGTGTTAGGAATTGTTAACCTGCACTTTTTGCATGGTATAGGCCTGAATCTGTAGTTTTTAAAAGTAGGGACTAAAGTTGTAATATGCGCAAACCTCAGGGACTATCTGTGTAATTTACTCTATTTTATATGTATAGTTAATAGGATGAAGCATTTTTACAAGTTACATAACATAATCGAGTTTTATTAGGTTGCAAAAATAAATTGTTAGATTTAAGAATGTCTATTTAATATATACTTTTGCTAAATATAATGCATACAATTTTTTTACATGGATTTATTGCAAAAGAGTGTGAGTGAAATTATGGGCAATGTTATGATGCATTGTGATAACATTTATAATGGTGTTGTCAGGCATGTTACAAGATATTGAATTTATATTATTTCTAAAATAATTATCTTTTAATGATAAATTCAATAAATGATGTTCTGCTTTGCAAGTCCAAAATGTAAGGTTGTGTTTACTTTTAAAGTTTAGGGATAATTTTTAAAATACTATCATGGAATACACGAAAATAAAGCATGTTCAAATAAGTCTTTCATGAAGGGAAAAAAAAGTTTTAACAGAAAATGAAAAGATAAAAATCTTATGTTATAATCTTATAAACATCAGAATATTATTTATCAAACTTTTATGTCAAAATATAGTGTCAAAAACATCAGTCATTAACACATAATATTATACTAATAAAAACTTTTATGTAGCGTAATGACATGTTAAGATAGCTCTTTTTTAACAACTTGACTCTTAAATATCGTATAACCATACATTTGCTAGGATTTGAACTCACACTAATTATTTATAAGGAACAATCATTAATGCCACTAAGTTACAAGATGATGAGCTTATTGAAACTGTTCGTTTTGTTCTCTAGCTTTTTATCTTTTTGATTGTAATTAAAAGGTATTTTTTGTTTCACTTGTGTCATTCATGAATTGACACGTTAACATTTTAACTGGGCATTAGATTTTACACTGCGATCATAGGTAAAAGAATAAATAATCTTTTATAAATTTGTATATTAAAATGAGAAAAATGAAAAAAAGTGTGTTTGACATTAATCTAATTTACCATTGCTTATTTAATATGAACTTTGTATCAGTACCTATTTTAAAGAAATTATATTCATTACAAAAAATAAGATGTCTAAATTTATAAGAGAGTTATCAAACTCTAGCTAGCAACAGAAAATTAAGATTACGTATCTTGTGCTGCAAGTTTATGGGGTGTTAATTTGTAAAGTGTTTTGTTTAAGGATAAGGATTAAAAAAAAAAAAAAAAACTAGAGTGAATTATATATTTTTATCACTTAAGTATATTTAAAATTTCAAATTTTGCTCTTAAACTTACAAAATTATACTAAACATCTTTTTGTTTAGAAAGTTGATGCGATTTTAATCCTTGCACTCACATACATTAAAAAAAAAAATTTGTTAGTTGTGTGGAAAAATGACCAAGTAACCTTTAAATGACGAAAACTATAATATACTCTGATAACTAATAGATCACCACCCCCTTGTCGCAATCACCAACTCCTTGTAACCTAGCTCCCACTATCCTTTCGTGACCCACCATACACGACTAAAAAATAGATACACGGTTTCCATTCAAACATATGAATTAGAGTCACCAGGTCTTCATGTAAGGACGGACTTAGCTTGAACGAATCGGGGTCACAAGAATACAATGAATTTTTGCTCATATATGGAGATGTATATACGAGTTTTTCGAGTGACACAATTGTGTTTTTGGACAGTGACTCCATTAGTTTTTTAGAAAAATAAAAAATAAGCCAAAACTTGAAAAAAACCTATGAGTTAATTAATTAATTAACTAAATAAGCACAGTCTCACTAAATACTCATAAAACCCATGAGTTATGTTAAATTAGCCCACTCCAAAAAAAAACTTTAAAAAATGGACTTTCAAATTGCAATCAAAACTCAAGAGGTAAAAAGGGATGATTTGTCGATCGGAAGACATGATCAAGACTCATTACTCAAGGGATTGTCAATAATCAATCAGTTAGTTTTTTAAAGAAGTTTTTCTTTAATGAAGCATGTGAAGACGGAGTCATTTCGTCGGATGGGTGATAGATACATGAATGATTCTTGCATTCATTGTATTGAAAAATGGTTCTTTCAATAAGCTTGTGTGAAGATGTAATGCTACGTTTTTTAAAAATAAAAACTCCTAGGAAGCAATTATAGAATGTTTTATTTCAATTCTTAGAAACCACAGTTTTATATTATGTTTTTTTTTACATTTTCATGATAAAGTTTTTTTATTATTGTATCATATTATTATTATATAATCAACCTGACCTGACGCGACCCGAACCGACCCGACAATTTTTATATCCGCTTCTGTATAATTAAAACGTTTAAAAATAATGACTTCATTTAAATAAATTCCTGTATCCGTCGTTGTCTTCATGGAATTTGAGGTAAACTCCAATTCAAATATTATAATGGACATTCTCAATCATTTGTCTTTAGTAGATTTTTTTTCAATATTGGACGCAACTGATGATTTGAAATTGAAAATCAAATATATACCTGATGCTTAATCAATGTGATTTTAACAAACTGGAGGTTCGCTGCTAGTATTATTTTCTTGTTGACCAAATGACGATGCGAAGTTGGTTGCTGGTTGAAGAATATCGGCTGCTGGTGGTTAAGATGTTGGTGATGTGATGGTGGTGCAAAGGGTAACGATAGAACGACTAGAACAAAAAGAACAAATGGGGGTCTCCGGAGATGGTAGAAGGTGATAGTAATGCTTGGGATTTAGAGGTTAGAAGATTAAAAAAAGAGGTAAATTTTTGATGTTTGGTGTTTGATGGTGGTGGAATCGAGTGACGTGGCAGTCAAATGATGGTTATGTGTAACATCCTAAAATTTTGAAATATTTATTTCATTTGTGCAAAAAATAAGAACAAGTTTTTCAACTTTTTTTACTAAAATAAAGTTAATCTAGTTCATCAGTTTTATCAAACATAATCAGTTTTTTAAATACTAACTAGATTAGCGTGAAGATACAAGTGGTGATTATTTTCTTGAATGTCAAAAAGTTGAGTGGTGATTCCTTTCATATTGTACAAGAGAAAAATCAATATACTTGATCTCTAACTTATTAAAAAGAAGCTACGATATACCCTCTTGAACATAAGGTTGCATGACGAAGCATAGCCCAATGATATGTGTTCTTTCATAAATAATAAATTGTACCCACCCAGTAAAAAGGACGTAAAGTTTTAAAGTAAAATTTTTCGAATTTATAAGTGTATGGGCTATCCGAATCCATATGGGGATACGAACACCCTTTTAATCATTATTTTATTCAGTAAAAATGACGTAAAGTTTTAAAGTAAAATTAATAATTTCCTTTTGGACTTTTAACTTGTAAAAAGACTCTTCAGTTGATTAATTACAAAAAAGGGAAGAAAAAAAAAAAAACACAATCAAACATGTGATTGAAAGTTATAGTTGTTCAAAGCATTCGATGCCCATTCAAAATTTACTTAAAAGTTATTCGTTCGAAGTTCTGTTTGGTTGTAAACAAGCCGATCGGATCGGATTGGTTTGTGAACGAGCCAAACAAGAGCAAAAGTTTGTTCGGATCGGTCGCTCGAATATTTTTTATTTCTTATACATATAGTTTATACATACCATTTTACTAGATTTGACCCACTATATACAAATATATAATTATATTTAAACAAACTAGATCCATCAACCTAATAAAAAATTTAACACTAAGCATAAAAGTGAAATTCTAACTCGGTAAGAGACTTTTATGACTCCGCTCTTATTCTTAGTCAATCATCTCCCGCTCTCATGTATCGTTTTCTACAATATGCTCTCTGTCTCATCAGCTACAGCTTAGCCTTATCGTCATGCACAACGTATTGTCGTTCATGAAAACTTTATGTTATGAAAAGTGGTTGATTTTTAATTAATTAAGACCTAAGACCTAACATTGTCACCGACTTATCGTCTCTCATTGCAATATAAATCGTGTGGCTCACTAGATAGTTGAATTGTACAAATTGTTCGTCGCTCGTTTACACTCGCTTGACGAAAAAATTAACGCTCGAAAAATGCTCGTTCAATTTTCCGCTCGGTTATAAATAAGCTTATCAACTTGGTTCGGTTTGTAAACGAACCAAACACGAGCAAAGACCCGCTCGGTTCGACTCGGCCCGTGAATAGCCCTATTCAAAGCAACTAACGCACCAAACATAAGATAGAAAATTATTTACATAAATAGTGATTACGGTTGATATTATTAGGGTCTAAGTTTTAAAAGTTAAATTCCTAGTTATATTTTGTACAAGTTTGAGTTCTAATGCTAATTTGTATTAACGTTTCTTAGACGTGTGTAAAATTATCAAAATACTTTTTCTAGTAACTTTTTCTCATGATTCAAGCCCCTCTCTCTTTTCACAATTCTTGATTTTGAATCTGATAAGAAGTGTTGATTTTTGGAGAGGAGACGTATCGGTTTTTGGTCAGAATATCATGTTTTGTTGGAAAGCATAGATGAGGAGTGTTGATTTTTGGTTGTTGAGTTGTCGGGATTGATTTAACATCACCACAACACATCTCCATCCTTGGCCACTCTAGGTTTTTGATTTTGTGACACTTGATGAATGTGAGCCATTCATCTTTATAACCCTAACTAGGAGGATTCTACCTCGCTCGTTGCGCGAATGTTCAACGCAGCAGTTCACACGATTTCATTCAGTAATCACAGATAACGCATACATTGAATATTAAGAACTGTTGTTTTCACGATTGGCTCGGATCTATTTTCTCGTTGTGGCTGCACACCAAATATGGTTGCCAGGCCAAGACAACGAAAATCTTTTCTGGATTCATCAGAGCCATCCTTTTAGTAGGAATCATCATAATCATCAAACACAACCATACCATTATCAGGTGTACAACAATAGTTACCATCATCTATTCAAACCCAAGATAATACAACATAAACCTAGAAACATAAGGTTTGATTAATTTGATCGGTGGAGGCTCAGATCTCTACCGTGGCTGTAACATACGTTACCACGCCAAATGGAAGAGCTACATCACAACCAAGGTCACAGATGAAAAGTACAGAAAAAACAAAAGGTAAACCGATAGAGGTAAGCCTCAGGTGAGGAAATGCCGACCATCATCGAGATAATCGGCCAGTGGAAGACGGGATCCGGCAAAGGGAACGGCCGGAAACGCTTGCTAGACACGCAATCGGTCGCACCTCCACGGCTGCCTACCCAACACCGGCCACCACGATTACTAGCCAAATCAGGGAACCCAAAAGCCCCCTTCGCACACGAAATCCACAGCTGGAACCCTAGAACCCCCCTCAAACACGACAACCACCATTGGATCCCTAGAACTAAAATCAGAGAGAGTCCGACGGCCCGACGGTCAGAACCCAAGCGGAGAAGGCCGTCGGGCCCCGCGTGAATGCTACCATCTCAAAACCATGAAATCAAGTCGGAGAAGAGGGGAAACAAACACAACACCACCGCAACCGACAACCGCGAGCATCCACGCCTTTCCCTCTTCGCCGTGTGAAGGCAGAAGGAGCATATCGGCGACAACCGACAGCAACGCCCACCAAAGCTCCATTCCCCCACAAACCCACTTTCTCTCTATACAAAACACCAAGATATCACATATTATTAATACAGTTTGAGAAAGAGGGGCAAAAATAAAAAACCTCAAAACTTATGTGGCCAAATAAACACACTTCACAAACTCACTATTCATTCAACTTGGTTTTTAAACATTATATAAATTGCATAACGCTCTTTTTCCTTTTTTAACCTCCCTTTGTGTATGTGTGTGTATATATTTGAATGAGATCATATGAGATCATAGCATCTTCTTTGGTGTTCCCCATTAAACCCTCCTTTATAAAATAATCACTCTTGAGATGTATGGTTAAGATTGTTCAAAGGTATAATAGTATTATATTTCTTTTATACTTTTGTATTAATTTTTTTAAATTAAATAATCTTGTAAATTACACAACCAAATCTGATATCTATTTCTAGAAAACACACAACAACGTTGATCTGTTCATCAATCTAATCCACAAGAACATAATTGGTCTATTCAGCAGCAACAATATCTACACATCTATCTATTCATCGAAATCAATCTGAATATATTTTCTTGATTTTTTCGTAGTCTACGATTTTATTTACTATATTTAGGGCAAAGTCGATTTAAGAAGTTCAGGTTTAAACCTGCAAGAAGGTATGAAAAATGATATGTTCTTATGATTTCTTGTTTGTTAAGTCATGATCGATGGTTCTACAACCACGAAACTTGCTCGAAACAATGGTGCCTTTGATTGAAGCAGTTTTGTGCCTCTCATCATGCCCCTTTGTATTTTTCTCACGGACGAGGATGGTAACAATGATGTATTAGGTGAAGATTTATTTTTGTTAGTTTTTATCCATGTTTTTCGATGTAATTGGCTATAAGTAGTTAAAATATGATGTAATTCACTGTAGGTATGTTTTTATATTTAATTTAAGGGTTTTTGTTATTAATACACTTTGTTTCATTAATGTAACACTTAAATTTAGATATATTTTTGTTATACCCTTAGTTGTCTCACTATACCCTTGAAACTACATCAACACAATACATTTGTCTACACGTTACAGTAATGTAATAAGTAACATTTGAAAAATAATTTAAAACTTTTGAGACTATATTAAAATTAAAAAGAAAAACAAGACGAGTTCAATCGTGTAAATTACAAAAGAAACTAACAGTATATAAAAAAAAGTTATGAATGTTTCAAAAATAAAAGATGTATAAACAAAAAAAGAGAAATACGAGGGAATAGAGTAAACATACATATCAAAGTTCTAGTGAATATAAATTTTGGTGTATGAATTAAATGACGCTTTTACCCATTTCTATTAAAATAAACAAAAGTAAAAAGGAAAAAGATATTATCCATTAAAGATTTGATCAATGACATAAAGATGAGTTAAATGGTTATTATAATAAGGTATGGTTCTCACTTATATTCTATAACATCCGGTATTTTTCAGGTCATTTTCCAACTAACACGAACGTTATTTTCTTATCATACATGTATGCATTTAGTATTTCATATTTAAATGTGTCAGTTATTGCATGAACATTCACGAACCTTCATGTAATGGTAATTCGAAGAATTATCGAATCACATATGAGTCTGTTCTAGAACGTTGGTGGATTATCAAAGTAACTTCCAAAAAATCATAATTAACGTGAAATTATATATTATGTGATTATCTGACTAAATGGTTAGCTTAGTTATGAAAATTGTGAATTTTCTAACATTTACGCATTTTCAGGCATCTTCAAGTTTTAAAGCCTAATTATTATAAAAAATAACTTAAAACAAATACAATAAATATTCTTTGGTGTATTTATGATTTATTTGATAATATGTAATCATTCTTTAAGTTCGGGGTAGAAAAGGCCAATCACGTAAAATTTAAACTAGTTTTATAAAATTAAAGGGTGACTTTTGTAAAAAAAAAAAATAATACTAATAATAAAACCCAACCCTAGGACCCCCACCCCATTCAATGAAGCCCTCACCATCCCTTTGCTCTTAAGTTTTTGAAAAACCCAACCCACACACACCTTGTTCTTGATTCGATATTGCAAATCGTTTGTGAATTCAATTGTTGGTTTTATCAAGCACGTGTTATCCTGCAATCACATCATTACACAAGTAAGTTTTGATCTTAAAGTTCACTCCTTTAGTTCTCGAAAGTCTTGAAACCCTAGATTATCCAAACATACATCAAGTCTTGAACTTTATTGAAATTGATAATTGATTTTGTGTTAGTATGCATTGCTGTGATAATTGTATGGATTTGATTTGTAAAAATCATTGAGTTGGATCAAAACCTTAGACTTTCCAATTAAGAAAACTTTTATATTTGGGTTTGTATTTCTAGCATGATTTACATAGAATTGAATGAATTTAATAATTCTAGGTTACTAGTTGATGTTAATGAATGAAAATTACATTTTTAAACTTTTGAAATTGGTTTGTTTTTGGGGAACTTTCCTAATAAGGAATTTTTTTACTTGGTTGGTTTCTAGATGATGAATATGATATGGTCTATAGGAATTGATAGTCTACAAGTGATGTTTGTAGCACAAGAAAAGGTTAGGGGTTGTTGAATTATGAAAAACCTATACATGTGATAAAACTTGCTAATTATAGAAACTTTTAAGATATTTGTTTAATGCATGTGTTAGATTTGGGATGAGACAAATGGTTTGAATTATGTTAGAATTGTTCACAAAACATGTTTTAAGAAATATTATTACAAATTGTACAATTCACACCCTACGGTCCTAATGTGACGATCCTAAAAATTAAGGTTAGAAAACTTAATACTAAGATTTTATATAAGTTAATTCTAAGTATAGATATATACATATATTAAATTAAAATTTCTAAGGTAACTTTATGTGATAAATTTTGTATCTATATATGTTTTAGCATGTATAAATATATGTGCAGGTTTCATAGTTTGCATGTATGCATGATCTTTTACGTGTGCATGTATGTATACTTTCGTGATTTTTGTGAGATTTTAAGGATATTAAACCATAAGATTATGTGATTAGTTACTTGATGTACATATTATGTTTCTATTTAATGCGTAGTAAGTTAAGATTACAACCTAATCAAACAATAACCAAATGAGATAACTTTTGGAAAATTTACATGAAGAATATAAACGAAACTAATCCTAAATACTTAAACATTCAATTAATACACCAACTTAACTCTTGTAATCGGCTAATTAGGACATGAACCAACATGGATTAGTGGCTAAGCAACACATTAACATTAACATAATGACTAAGAGTGTCATTAGTATATGAACATGACACCTAGCAAGACACACACTAATCACACCCCAAATTTTGACACCTAGCCTCTTAATTGCCACTTAATGAGTCTATAATCAACAACTCATCAAGCCTAGGTGAAGACTAATGATGACTTCTCCACCTCCTTTGAAACTCTCTGCCGGTGACTCCATTTACACCACCATCGACCGAAAGCACCACCATCACCTTTAACTCTCGGCTCTTCCTCTCTCGGTTTTCATATCTTACCAATTCCCACTTCTCCCTCACAGTTTCAACATCAACCAAACATCATCATCACAAGCTTAATATTATCATCATAACATCAATCATCTTCAACCAATATACTTGTGATTAAGCACTCCAAGTTCAAGAACATACTCTTTCAAACTTGGGACTCAAGAAGATAGAAATCTTTGTCAACTATTTTCTACACCTTTCTCCTAGCTATAATCAAGGTTAGATTAATCAAAAACTCTATTGATTAAGAAGTTTGTAAGTTATGTATGTATCTAACATGTAACTTAAACCCTTGTGTTATGTAGCATAAAAATTTAACTACAAATCTTATGAAAAATTTTGATTTTCAACTAAAATCAGTAACTAAATTTATAAAACAGGAAGTTTGAAGTTTTTTTATAAAAATTCAATTAATAACAAACGGTTTAAAAGTGTTAGAATAATTGTTATTTCATGGTTTATTTAGTAAAATAGATTAAGTATTTAAATAACTGTGATTGTGGGAATAAAGTTTAGAAATACATTAGAAAATATTAGAAATAATAATCTAGAAAGTTTGGGAAAATTTTATACGGTGTATTAATTTGTATGATTAATTCAAAAAAATAGGGGGAAAACGCCAAATAGAAGATATGAATATGATAAAAATCTAGAAAAATTTTATTATGACTCTAACATTATATTGGAAGTGCAAAATAAATATTGTGAATTAATTCACTTGTATAAAAAAGTTATATACTTTGGAATGAAAAATATCAAGAAAATAGGAAATAATAGAAAAACTGTAGGTAAAATCATAAAAAGTTTATATAAAATTTTAAATATTGTGTAGAACCTTTTGTATAAATTTTGAAATTTGTAAAGACCTATAGTTATTTCTGCCATTTAATGTGAAACTTGTAAAAATTCTAAGAAATTATCTGTAAATGAGTATTAGTTGAGATTTTTATATGTTAATCTGGATTTTATGATGTTACTGATTTTAAAATTTGGTAATTTTTGAATAGCCGTAGCTACTGTTTGGGAATTTTTATTTGATTTAAGATATAAATGCTGAAAATTTTAAAGAAATAAGATTTATTTCTAATACATAATTATCTTATAGGAAATAAGTGAACTATTGCTGGAAATAAGATGAGTAACATAGCCCATTTTTATTTATAAGTTTTTAGGGAAAAAAACATACTGTGTTTATTACTATTGATGCTAACGTGAATAAGAATTTCGATAAGTTACTGTCATTTTTCTGCCATAAGTACAACCATTAATTCGTATAAGGAACTGTCAGATAATATAGGTAGCGATACTTAGGAACATGTTTCCTGCACCAATAAAATAAGTGTTGTGATGTTATATTATTTGATTTTATGATTTATATGTATGACAATTATGAATCATTTGACATATAAGTAGGTTTGGTTGTGATCTTATTTAAGTTGCATCAGTAAGAAATTTGTTGATAAATTATTAAACCTATGTTCTCACCAACTTATTGTTGACAATTTTGAGTATGCTTTTTCAGAAAATCAGCATGTATTATAACTACATGTTTACATACGATCTGTATAATGGCTGGTATGATGTAATAGGAAAGCTTTGTGTTCGAGTAACCGTGGATTTAGTGGATCTCAGCACCTTCGTGGATATTTATGTCCACTACTAGCTGGGAAGACTATATGAAGTGGTTATGATAGACTTTTGTAATAGGGTTACTAAAAATATGTAAAAGTCCGAAAAATGACAAATTTTGTATGTTTGTATCAAATGTAACCCGAAATTTATGAATGGTTAACGATATGCTTATTTTAACTATTTGTTGTGATTGTTTACTTTATAATCAATGTGTTTTGAGCCAATAGTCACACCAAAGCATTTCACGCTTCCGTCGGGACATGACACCTAAAGTAGACAACTTTTGAGCATGATAATGTCATAAGTCAAGTAAATTACAATAGGTGTGTAATAGGTGAATTACATGTGGAATCTAATGTTTTCTTCATTATGTGATTTAGTTGGAAAGTTAGATTACATATGTGTAATAAAGTATAAGCTTTCAAAAATGAAAATTTTCTAAAAATAGACTTCATACACAAAACCTTATGCATAATTTTATTTTGGGATTTTTACATATTTCCCCTTCCTAAGATCTTAAATTACATATTTCCCTAAGGCATAAAATGAACTACATATTTTTCCTTCCTAATACACATATATAACATATTTATCCATTTTATTAAAATTAACCTATCAAGTGACTATTATATCTTGTTTTTACTAAGAGATTTTTACGTGTTAATGTTTTGTTATTATAATTATTTGAACCTTTGGCAATTGTGTTTTTGTATTTGAAGATATAACTTGGATTACGGTGATTATTGTTTTGAAATGAACTTTTGTATTTGGATTTATAATTATATGGTTTTTATTTATATAGAATACTCAAACTTGAAGAAATATGTGTTTGATGTTCTTAAGAAGAGAAATGCGTAAAACTAACTTAGAAAAATTATGGATACAATAACCATTCAATAACTAATTTTAATAAAGTGGGTAAATATGTAAAATATATGTTGTAGAAAGGGGAAATATGTAATTAATTTTTTAACTTGGGTAAATATGTAATTAAAGAGTTTAGGAAGGGGAAATATGTAAACGCCCCATTTATTTCAACTATTTGAGTAGAATTAAATGTGTTTTCACTAAATTGAGTCACCAATGGGTAGTCGGGTCAAACTGGTCAACTTTAATCAATAAAAGTCAACTTTGGTAAAAAAAAGTCAAACTTGTCAAACATGATTTGCTTTTCTCAAACACAATAATATTTAATATTGTTTGGATACAATGAAGTGATACAGACCATTATGTACACACGTTCACATACCTATATTTGTTAGGTCACTGTAAGCTTTCAGCATTTGCTTTAACTTTCAACTACGCACTTCAATGTGAGTTTTTACGGCTCGTGTTTTACATTCTTTTTCTTTTTGAGGGAGAAAACATAAAAACTATACTTTTTAGTGGTTTTAGTATCTTTGCTTTATCGTCTGTTACGTTAGTGTAAACACGTAAAAAAGCTCTTACATTCTCGAACTGTTAATAACGAGCAAGCGAGATAAATCTAAATAGTATTACTGGCTTTGACAAACACCGTGTTAGTCACGCTAACTTAACCGGAGGTCGAAGAGGTGTTTGATTGACCTAACATTTGCCGCTATTTGTGATAGACGTGATGGAAAGGCAAACAGCTTATAAACGGTCAGTTTTGGTTTTAAAACGCTAAGTAACTTGATTATAGGCTAGCTACCTACAGATATGTTTTAATTACTTAACCATGCAAGCACTTTCAAACATACTTACTTTTGTTTAAACTTGTAAACTCGCTAACCTTGTGTTGACACACTTTAACATGTTTTCTCAGGTCGCAGTACCGCTTAAGGTTAGGTCGCACGACTGCGGTTTCATTCATGGCATGCATTACAAACTTGATTTCTTTTGCATTAAATATTTTTATTGGGCACCACATTTTATGCAGTTACTTATTATCGGCTCTAGATTTTACTTTACCCTTTCGTATTGCTTGTCATTCAAACTATATTTTACTCTGATTAAAGTTCAAATATTTGTTTTAAATGCATATAGTGTCGTTCGATATGACCATGTTAGAGATCCTGGTTTGTCACGCGCTTTGTAGTAAAACTCGCAGGTGGAATTTGATGGTGTGACAGAATCATTTTAAGTTCAGCCTTTGACCCAACAATAATACCAAGATTCCAAGCGGCTAGTGTAAAAGCTTCAAGCTTGGTAAACCAAATGTCTTTTATTGCTTGAAAGAGAATGCTATGAGAGAATTTTTACAAGTATAAGGCTATAAATTTATGTGTGCTTTTGGGTGCATTGGAAATAAGGTAACATCATTTATTTATACTACTTGCATTAATTCTAGATAGTTCCATATCTAGTAGCATCTCTCTTAGGGATTTCTGTATCCAGACAATTCTAAGAAATTGATTAGATCTTACTTGGTCTTGACTAGAATTTTTCAGTCCCTTTCTAACAGCTTTCATGGTCTTTCAAAGTTATTTTAGAGTATTCCTAAAGCTCTAACAAGGACTAGATTTTTGTAGCGTATTATAGAGAGTTCTACCAACCCCTTTCTGTACCTTAAATGGCCTAGAAATCTCCGAAAACAAGGAATAGCAATCAATATTTTAGGCGTAATATCACATAATACCCACAAAAACAAGAGGAAAGTCATATAATATAAAGAAGAAATATTATATTTTGTTTTCATTTCTTAAAAAGTATACAATATATAAATAGTGATCTCCGCTTTTGAAAAATTACTATTCATATAGCTCTTAGATTTAAAGACGGATATGAAAATTATTATATATTGAGATGTAAAATGAAAGAAATCTCTAAATAATAAGAATAGAGATAGAGACTCATTATAAATGCTTTAAATCAATTATTTCGCAAACAGACACATTGTAATGTACCAATGCATTTTTTCTGTATAAGAGATTTTTACATATTATTCTATCTTAAGAACATAAATTACATATTTCGTCAAGCCAAAAAATTAATTATTAAATGAATATTTTAACCTTATTTTTACTAAGTGATTTTTTTTATATATTGACTTTTTTGTATTGTAATTGTTTTAAACTTTCGCAGATGAAACATGGATTATTAATAATTTCTTTACTTCTATATTTGGAGGTGTAATTTTGTTTTTTTATTTATACATGAGGCTCGACCTTGAAAAAATATATAGTTGCTAGTCTTAAGATGGGAAATATATAAAGTCTCGTAGTGAAAATAAGAGTAAAATAATCATATAATAAGTTAATTTAATGAAATAGATAAATAGATAATATGTATGTTTTTAACAAGATGAAATATGTAATTGATTTTTTGATTTAAGAAAATTTATAATTAATAAAGTTAAAAAAAATGTCAATGTCCCTATTTGTAAAAACATACAACAACAAAAGATCAATTGGAATCTTAAAAATACTATATATATAAACATCTAAAGAGAAGAATAATAAATATAAAATATAGTTTTAATAGTCAAGATCATGGAAATAAACAAAGCTGTGGAATTACGTGGGGGATAAGGACTTAATTAATGAAGAAGATACCATGTATGATTGGAATTAGATTAAATTGGTCCATCTTTGTCATCTTATCTTTGCTCAATATTGTATAACTTTATTAAAGTTTCCTTTATAAATTGTCAAAAGAATAATCAATCTAATAAATTTAGTAAATTTAAAGTATTTTGTCTATGAAATTCCAATCTTAAGATATAAGGATGGTTTAGATTAAAAACTGTAAATGAACCCTTATATTGTTAAGATAAGATTCAAATGAGTGATATAAGCTTAATGGTTTACTTCTAGTGTCAATTGATTAGAATAAACCATCATTGGATTATGTGTTCACCTTGGGCTACAAGAATGATCCTATAAAGTGGTATAAAACCTACAGTTTAGTCTAGTTATGAAGTTGACAAAGAACCCTAGTCTGTCAACAATGATGACAACTTGGTTGGAAGAAGACGAATCAATGTTATCATATGCTATAAAGTCTTATAAAGTTAATTAGTCAGCGCTACATGTTCTAATAATGAATAGGTTGGGTTGATGATTAGACATATTGTTAAAGGTGAGGCATGATGATCTTTGATTTGAGTAGAATATTAGTGAGTGTAAACTAAATTCCACATGTATATAAAGATTTAACCCAAAAATTTAAGGTTGGTGAGTTATGCGATCTTATTTGCCGATTAATTTTAAACTACAACCTATTAGACACATGTGTTGGTCTTGTGAAGACGAGTGCTAGAAGAATGATCGCACAACACTAGCTACCTCACAAATACATATATAAATAGAAAAATTAACTAACTTCTAAAAATAAAAACAATAGGTAAACTTTTATTATGAAAAGGATGTTGTCGCATGATCCAATATAACAAAGAAACGTGTTAAGTTTTTATTGTATAATTTAATAAGTTATAAAATATTCCTCATTACGTGCTTTTAACTAAAGCAATATGCCAATAGTACCAATATTCGGCGAATTCAGTATCTAATGTACACATAATTACCACAGTGTCAGTTTTCTTTTCATTATATCATTATACGTCGGTATGTTTTTTCTGGCAATGAAAACATATGAATTGATGATTTATTATTTCAATAAGTTTTTTCAGAAACATGGAATTTGGTCCACCGTTCGTCGAGGACAATGGGATTCATTTGTCTATATAAACATGTTTGTGTATGTAACATTGAACCTAAGTTTACCTGTATTTGGATTCTTTAATAATTAACAATTTGTGTAACCATCTTTTAAATCGTTAATAATAATTAATAATTAATAACCGATATAACATCTAACGGACTAAATCTCCATCTCTCTTTTTCTAAATATTGTATTTTTATAGTTGTCATCTATTGTCACTTAATATATTTAAATTAGTTTCTAACTTAAAGTTTATTATTTCAATTATTACTAGTATCATCAAAAATAAAAAACCAAATGCTTTGTAATCTAATAACAACAAAATGTTTAGTAATACATACTTTCTCATGGTTAAGGGTTCAAGTTTTATAATGGACAATTACTAAAATAAAAGTTCAAAAAACCACAAAGGTCTTTGTTATACCCTATGCGACCATCACCATCACATCACACCTCTCTCACCACTACCTCACATAGTCATTACCGGTCACACCGCCATCTCACACCATCATTCATTAACCTCACTACCAACATCAACCACGTCACCATCAACCATTACAAATTTATTTAACTACCATCTTACCATTAACTATCACCACATCAAATCCAGAAGGCTTGAAGAGTGAACCCTAATCCAAAGGTATTAAACAATATTTGACAACCGTAAAAAAAAATAAAAGTGTTGAGTTTACAACTGATAATACAAAACAACACAAGTTCCTTGCAAAGTAAAGGGTTAGTTGTAGCTGACGATTTGATTGACACGGAAGAAGCCTCAACAATTGAAGAGAAGTACTAAAGAATGCAAATGATCACTATAGCTGATTAGTTGCAACTAAAGCACTATAATGTATTATATGCAACAGATCAAAGTAATGATTAATTGGAACCAAAGGTTGTTAACTTTTCGCCAAAGAGTAAAAGGTGGTGCTCTAATCATTTGCAACTGAGGGTGGTTGTTGATTATTTTTCTCTTGTCATCGTTATCGTGTTGTATAGTCGGAGCTCATGCAATCGCAATCGTAGTTGTTGTCCACATAGTCATTCAATTATGCCTCTTGTTGTTGTCTTCATTTGCCACCATGAAATTTTCTTACCGGTTAAGTTTTCATGACTTTTTCTTATCTGTTTTTGAGATTGTATTTTCATCTTATTTTAAATATTCATATTCTTTTCGATCCAGGTTGAGTGTCTTGATTTTCTCTGATATTCTCTATGAAGAAACACCAGATAAAATATATTAGTTACAATTACATAATATATAATATTTAAGAAACAACAGAATGAATAGTAATAGGTACAATCGTTTATGCATCGGGTGCAAATTGTCATTGCGTATATGTGACTGATGCGTAGGGTGCAATCACTTATGCAGCTACCTAACTCGTCGCCCCTTATAAGTGTCCTTCACACGGATGGTTGCACAGTGGTGCTCGGAGGAATCTATTGGCGGTGGTACGGGGGAAAATTTTCGCAGTCTTCTGCATGGTCTTGCCGGAAAGGGTTGTGCCGGATTCTGGGGGTTGCCACCCGCTTCAAACGTATTTATGATCTCTTGGTGAGAGAAAGGCGGTGGGACTTTGCCATAGGCGGATGGTGTCGCTAGAGATGGTTGTTACAGGTTTTGCCTATTAGTCGCCCATCTCCAGTAAGGCAGCCTAAGCTACCGTTTCCAGCAACACCACCCTATCGACAATGGTGGTGACAAAGAGTATGAGTTATTAAAGTCAAATCAAGTTTACTTCCGTAGCCAAGCTGGTGTTCAAGGGTTTCTTCCGAAGGCAAATATTTCTTCCGAAGCTTAATGTGTTTCTTCCGAAGGATAAGTTTTCTTCCGAAGGTTATCTTTGCTTCGGAAGAAATGTCTTGGTGAAAATCTTCCAAAGGTTATTTTGCTTTGGAAGAGTTGGTTTCTTTATTTTAGTTATGCTTACAAGTTCAAGGACTAATTGTGTCTATATCAATGGTTTCTGGTGTCATTGTGTTTTTTCTTTGTGTATGGTTGTTAATAAGTTGTTAATAACCGTTGGAGTCTGTATGTATAAATAGGGTCTGAAATGATTGAGTTGATCATCTAAAAATTCACAAATCATCCACAAACTTGAGTTCTCATTTTCTGTTGTAATCGTTGGGATTTTGAATTGAAATTCTTTGATCTTGAGTGAAGTTTAATTTTCAATAAGTGGTATCAGAGCCAAGGTGAAGAACGGCTCAATTCAAGGAAGGAAGTGATATCGTCGGAGTGTAGTGTTGGTCGCCTGATTGGTTCAAGATCCACAGTTCGAAGGGCAATTCAATTGACAAAGGAGAATGACGTCAACGAGGTTCGAACTGGAGAAATTCGATGGAAAGAATGATTTCGGTCTGTGGAGGGTGAAGATGCGAGCGTTATTGGTGCATAACGGAGTAGTTGATGCACTAAGGGGGGAAGATCATCTTCCTGTGCATTTGTCTGCAGAAAAGAAGAAAGAAATCTTGGAAAAGGCTCACAGCGAAATCATTTTGAGTCTTGGGGATCGAGTTCTACGGGAGGTAACCAAGGAAACGATAGCGACTAGAATTTGGTCTAAATTAGAGGCACTATACATGACCAAATCTCTGGCGAACCGTCTTTACTTGAAGAAATGGTTGTACACATTTCAAATGAGAACCAATAAAACGATTGAAGAGCATACAGATGAATCCAATAAGTTGATACTGTATCTTGAGAATATTAAGATTGAACTTGATGATGAGGATCAAGCCATCATATTCTTGGCCTTATTGCCTGAGTCATATGAGCATTTTATTGATACTCTCATGTATGGGAGAGAAACGTTGACAATGGAAGATGTTTTGGCTGCTCTGAATTCCAAAGAACTCTAAAAGAGGTCTGACCCTAAGGATGATGAGGGTCAGGGGCTGGTAGTAAGAGGAAGGACTGAGCAGAGAAATCAAAGACACATGGGAGCATCAAGATCCAAGTTCAAGTCCAGGAGGGAATGTTTTGTGTGTGGATCAGAGAAACACCTGAAGAAGGATTACCCAGAGTAGAAGGAAAAGAAAGTTAGTAAGTCTAGCAATAACAAGACATATCATTATTTTTCTTAAGATGATTCATCTAATAGTGATGATAGTGCTGATGTGTTAGTTGTTTCATCAGAAGGTATGTCTAATGGCTGGGTGCTAGATTTTGGCTGTTCATTTCACATGTCACCTGTAAAGAGTTCTTTAGTGAATTCGAACTCCAAGATCTGGGAACTGTAAAGTTGGGAGATGAAAGACAATGCAAGATTGATGGCATTGGCTCAGTAAGTTTCAAGTTGAGGAATGGGATGCAGGTGGAGCTTAAGGAAGTTAGGTATGTTCCTAGCTTGAAGAGAAGCTTGTTGTCTCTGGGTACATTTGAAAGATCAGGGTATCGTGTTAGTCTAAAAGATGGTAAAGCCAAGGTAGTAAAGGGTGCTTTAGTGGTGTTATCAGACAGAAGGGTGGATAACAACATTTATCTTTTAGATGGTGAAGCCTTAAAGAAAGATAAAACCATTAGAGTTTCAGGTAGTAAGGCAGTTCTATGGAATCAGAGGCTAGCGCACAAAAGTGGCCAGGGGTTGATTGAGGTAGAGAAACAACAGGTTCTTGATAAACTCAATCGGTGTGATACTAACCTCGGTAAAGATTGTATGATGGGAAAGCCAAAGAAGGTAAAGTTTGGTGATGACAAGCACTCTTCCAAAGGAATTTTAGAGTATGTACACTCAGATCTTTAGGGTCCTGCCAGGACTAAGTCTTTGGGTGGTGCTATGTATTTCTTGTCCATCATAGATGATTTCTTAAGGAAAGTATGGGTCTATGTGTTAAAGCATAAGAGTGAAGCTCTTGGGAAATTTCAAGAGTGGAAGGTGCATGTGGAGACTCAAACTAAGGAGAAGGTTAAGAGGTTAAGTACAGAGAATGGATTGAAGTTTTGTAACACAAAATTCAATCATTTGTGTAAAAGTTTTGGTATAGTTAGGCAATTAGCTTTACCAGGTATGTCTCAGCAGGATGGGTTAGCTGAGGGGATGAATAGAACCTTGATTGACAAGGTGAGTTGTATGCTTTCTAGTTCTAGGTTACCACAAGAGTTTTGGGCGGAGGCTGCTGTGACTGCTTCTTATCTAGTAAAAAGGTCACCATCATCAGCATTAGGAATGAGGACTTCTATGGAGGTTTGGACTGGTGTCAAACAGGATTATAGTGACTTGAGGGTGTTTGGGTCTGTGGCATATGTGCATTTGAACCAAGGAACATTAGAACCTAGAGCTGTGGAATGTGTCTTTCTTGGGTACTCAGAAGGTGGTAAGGGGTACTGGTTATGGAAGATTGAAGGTGGCAGTACACTGGTTTTGGTGAGTAGAAAGGTAGTGTTCAAGGAAGACCTGTTGTTCAAGGATGTCCTGTGTAGTGGTAATAATGAGTAATCTACTAGTGAGTATGAACAAGGTGGAGTTCAAGTTAAGGTGGAGCCTAAAGCTTCTGAAGTCATTCCTCAAACTTTTGAAGGTATTTCTAAAACTTTCGAAGTTAAAAGGCAGCCTGGGTTGGTTAATGATAATCAAGCGGAACTTGAGGAAGGTAAGGTTCATGTTGAGGTGGAGCAACCTAGTCCTGGTGTGGCTAGAGATAGGCTTAGAAGGCATGTTGTAGTTCCTCAGAGTGGTAGTAAGGGAGCTGATATCTCGGTTATCGCATTTTTGAGTGCTGAGACAGATAGTTTAAATGAACTATTGTCTTGTGAGGATGCAGATACTTCAATTGAGAGAAAGAGGTGGAGAATAGCATCGGAAGCAGAGATAGACTTTTTGCTCAAGGATAAGACTTGGGTGCTGGTGGATAAGCCTCAAGGTCAGAAACTAGTCTCTTGTAAGTGGCTGTATAAGGACAAGGAGGGTGTCCTAGAGGGAGAAGGCCCTAGATATAAAGCCAGGTTTGTAGTGAAGAGATAAGGGGATAAGGTTTGTATCCTAAAGTTTTAGGGAAGTTCATATACTTTGATGTATGTGATGTTATGTACTAGATCTGGTCTAGGAGATCCAATGAGTTTGATCAGTAGAAGTGAAGTTGATCAATGTAATACTCACTGGGATGCTGCTGAATGTATTCTGAGAACTTTGAGTGGAACTGAAGAGAGTGGTATTCTCTCTGGGCAGCATATGACAGATAGTCCAGTTCTGTATTTTGATTTTTTTCAGGATCAAGACACAGGTGGATCAATCACAGGATGTGTGCTTGAAGTCCGTGGTGGTGTTCTTAAGTTAGGGATTCAACTTGATGATACTTGTTGCTTGGATGCTTTGGGTATTGGTTAGAGTCTTGATTTGATTTTAAGGTGGATATTGTGAGTTATTAAAGTCAAATCAAGTTTACTTCCGAAGCCAAGCTGGTGTTCAAGTGTTTCTTCAGAAGGCAAATATTTCTTTCGAAGCTTAATGTGTTTCTTCCGAAGGATAAGTTTTCTTCCGAAGGTTATCTTTGCTTCAGAAGAAATGTCTTGGTGAAAATCTTCCGAAGGTTATTTTGCTTCGGAAGAGTTGGTTTCTTTATTTTAGTTCTATTTACAAGTTCAAGGACTAATTGTGTCTATATCAATTAGTTCTGGTGTCATTGTGTTTTTTCTTTATGTATGGTTGTTAATAAGTTCTTAATAACCGTTGGAGTCTGTATATATAAATAGGGTCTGAGATGATTGAGTTGATCATCCAAAAATTCACAAATCACCCACAAACTTGAGTTCTCATTTTCTGTTGTAATCGTTGGGATTTTGAATTGAAGTTCTTTGATCTTGAGTGAAGTTACTTGTTTCAAGGCCTTCATATTTTGATTGTATTTCATAATCCAATTTCACGATTCTAATCCAATCTTTCGTTGTTCAAGGTCAAGTATTATTTATATATATTTGTACTCAACCTGGAATTTTGTTGTTATGCTTGAAGCTTGTTTATTTTATGCTTGATATCCACTTATTTTATGCTTGATTTCTTATCATTTTATACTAATTTTTTGCTCGATATATGCTTAGTATTTTAATCTATTTATGTCTGCATCATCTTCTATTTTTAGTATAACTTAGTATTGTTTATTTTATAAACAAGCACTCGATTGAAAAGAGAATACATAGTTGAAAAAAGAAGTCATTGTTTAGTTTACAACAACTAATTTAGTTGTTTATTTTGGAAACAAGCATTTGATTGAAAAAAGAAGTCAATGTCGAAAAAAGAAGAGTAAAGTAAGTGGCTAATCACAACTGGCCACTGTGATTAGGGACTTACTATACTTGACATAACTCGAGCTATTACCTTGATTGACCGTGTTGGTGTTTGAATCTTGTAGTGTTTAGATGGCTGGTGGTAGGTCTTCTGAGGCTTCGCGAGGTGGAGGTCATAGTGGACGTGGTGTTAGACCGCGTGCCACGAGGAACAGAGCTAAGATTGCTGAGATGGCTCCTGATGAGCCAGCGTTTCGTCACCAGGAGGGTGAGGACGAGAGTGCTAATCTGAGAGCCTCAATGAAGGAGGCAGTAGCAGAGGAAGTCCATCAGGTCATGCAGACGATTTTGCCGACTGTAGTGACCGAGGTCATTAGAGCTATGAAGGAGGATGAGAAGAAGGAGGGTGAGAAGAAGAGAACCGCACGACAAGGAGAGGAAGTTGGAGGTTCTAGGGATATGGAGCAACCAGATGCTGGCATGGTTGTCTCAAGTGATGATGAGGAGGACGAGGAAGCTGTGCAGGAGACTGCGAAGGGATGCAGCTATGGAGCATTCCAAAGGTGTAGGCCTCCTGTGTTTGATGGAAATAGGAGTGCTGCTGTTGCACAACGTTGGGTGAGAGAGATGGAAGTGGTACTTGAGATTAGCGAGTGCCGCGAGGATCAAAAGGTGAAGTTTGCTACCCACTCATTTGTGGATTCAGCCTTGTGCTGGTGGGACAACCTTGTCCAGGCTGAGGGCACCAGAGCAATCGGGAAGATGAGGTAGAAGGATCTGAAAAGGTTGGTGGTCGAGGAGTTTTGCCCTCACAGGGAGTTCAACAAAGTTGAGAGGGAGTTCTTGCAGCTAGAGGCGGGAACGATGACTCACCAACAGTACACCACAAAGTTCAACGAGATGGCAAGGCTGGTGCCAGATCAGGTGACGCCTGTGTCACGAAAGATCAAAAGCTATATTCAAGGTCTGGAAGCAGATATCCGCAGACATCTGATCGCTGCCCGGCCAGAGACGTTTAGGTCGGTGGTTGACTTGGTAGGGAGACTGTATGACGAGCGAGAGGCAGTGGCGATGATGGATGAGGAGGAGGATCGGAGTTATGTTAAGAGTAGGAAAGGAAGGCGGGTCAACGATGATGGTGAACTTGTGGCTGGAGGTAAGACGATGAGGTTCGATGATCGGAAGAGGGTAATTGAGAGGGAAGAGGTATTCAAGAAGTGTGGTAGAGGCCACGCGGGGGAGTGCAGGTAGAGATCGAGCGTCTGCTTCTAGTGTGGAAGAGAGGTCCACAAGGCGAGGGATTGTCACATGGCTAAATGTTACGACTATGGCGAGACTGGACATATGAGCAGAGACTGCAAGAAGTTGAGGGCACAGAGCTCCGGTGCAAGGAAGGATGGCAGAGGATGAAGGTAAGAGCATTTGCTATGACCGAGAGGAGGCTAGAGCGGACTTCAACACGACGTCAGGTACGTTTCTGGTAATTTAAATTGTGCATCTGTGCTTTGATTGTGGTGCTAGTAGTAGTTTCGTTCCTACTGCCTTTGTGTTAAGTTACACGTTAGGAGTAGGAAGATCGATGAGCCTTCGATGTAGAGATTGCTATTGGTAAGTCCACTAGGTTGCCTGATGCCATAGAGGATTACGTGATAGAGTTGAGAGAGCGTGTGTTTCCTGCTAGACTGTTCAGGATAGACATAGGTGGATAGACATACACCTTCGGATGAATTGGCTAGAGTCTATGAGCTAAACTCCAAGTGTTGCAATGAGATGGCTTGATCAACCGTGCCCGACATGAGTTCAGTGCTGACCTATGGCGATGAGTAATGATGAAGGCCTCGCCTTGGTAAAGGATCACTCGAATCAGGAAGCGAGGAAAGCTAATACTAAGGTATAGAGGGTCATTCTGAATCATTGCTCAGGTAGGAGAAGTGACACATCAACTGGAGCTACCCGACGTGTTAAGTGGAAGCCATCCGATGTTCCATGTATCTCGTCTAAGAAAGTGTTCAACTGATGGGGATGTGATCGTGCCATTAGAGAATACTAGGATTGATGAACGATTCGACTACGTGAAACAACTGATGGGCATTTCTGATAGAAGGAAAGGAAGGGCTAAGTAGATGGATGGTTCTACCTGTGCGGGGTAAAGTGGAGCCCAGAAGGGGACTAAGCCTACATGTAAGATCAAGGAAGAGGTGAGACAGCGTTACCCACAGCTGTTCAAGAGGCGACAGGTTTCGGGGACAAAACCTATATAAGGGGGGTGGACTTGTAACACCCCGAATTTTATCTAAAAGAAGAGAAAAGGAAAGTATCTAGAAAGAAAAGACAATGGGTACAAGTTGAAGGGTGCAATGTGTAAAAGTGCACAAACTTCATTATTTTAATAATAAAAGAGGTATGGTCATCTATTTTAAAAGCAAATCTGCTTTTGGCTCTCGGCCAAAGCAGAAAGAAGAGGAAGCTTTCGAGTTTTTGAGAAGAAGAAGGAAGAAGAAGCTGCAAAAAGGTTAGTTCTCGAGTTATGTTCGGTTTTAACTTAGTTTGCAGCTTGTAACCGAAGTTCTCGGTGTTTAGAGGTTGTGTTCGGTATTTTTGAAGCTACTGTTGCAAGTGGGTTTCTGGTTAGAGGTGCTTTGTTTGAAGATCTGCTTCATGTGAGTTTCTAGACCCCTCTTTTACTGGTTTTAAAGCTTTGGGGCTGTTGTGCATACCGAATAAACATTTTAAAGAGTTACCCGAATGTTTATGCTTGTTGTTGTTCGATGGTGTTGTATGTTTTAGAGGTTGTTTCGAGGTTATGATGGATGTTTAGCATGTTTAGATGCCTTAGAATGTTAGATCTGTGTTTGGGTAGTGTTAAAATGATTATCGGGTGTTTTGGGTAGTTAGAATCATTTTCAGAATGTTCCCATGCGCCCAACTGAATTTATGCTAAGGGTCCTCATGCGCCCAGGGTGGTGCGCCCAAATAGTGCTGAGGCGCCCAGGTCATGCGCCCACATAGTAGCCATGCTCCCAGAAAACTGTCCAGGTGACTAAGTGTTGGTCATGCGCCTACATAGTGCCCATGCGCCTAGAGTTGCCCATGCGTCTAAGTGTTGAAGTGCCTGCATAGTTGTAAAGCGCCTAAGCAGTGCTCATGCGCCTGCATAGTTGTAATGCGCCCAGACTGTTTACACTTAGAATTTTATGCTGATGCGCCTAGAATGTTCCAATGTGCCTCGTTCTAGACTTAAGGTTTTCTAAGGGCTTTAAGAGGTGGTTGATTGAGATAGGTTCCTTGGTGATGTGTTGGCTTATGCTTGATGTGTGCATGATGATGTGATAGGGTCTTTGATGTTGTGTGTGATGTGTTATCTTTCTTCGTTAAACGGTTTTCTAAACGTATGTATTATGTTATATTATACGTTATGTATGATGTATGACTTTACGTGGTTTGATGTATGGCTATAAATGAATGTAAAGTATTATGTAACGAAGTGAAAGATAATGATAATGAAAAGTGGAACGTAACGAATGAATGAAAGACTTGCAAGCAATGAGGTGAGCGACCATGTTATCGCAAAAGACTCGGATAGAGTGCAATCAGTGAGATTGCCTCGAAGGGAGTTCAATCCGCGGGGTTGCCTCGAAAGGAGTACAATCATTTAGATTGACTCGAAGGGAGTCTATTATTGACTCGAAGGGAGATCGATCTTTGGAATCGACTCGAAGGGGATCCTTGTCGCGTACCCCGGTACTGTGTCGGTCTTCGGACATGAGTCGGGGGTTTGTTTACAGGCCCCGGCACAGTATCGGTCTTCGGACATGAGTCGGGGGTATTGCATGAGACAGGATCCAGATAGAAGTGAAAGATTATGATGAAAGTATGAAACGTACGAATGAACGATGATGGAGATAATAATAAATATTACAAATGTGTACGTATGATGTGTGATCGCATACGATTACGAAGATTATGTTTTAACGAAAGTAAAGTATTTTATTTAAAAAACTAGAACTCACTCAGCGTTGCTGACTTTTTGTATGCATAATAGTTGACAGGTATTTTGTTGATGCTGAGGAGTTACAGGCATGGAGTTACAGGCATGGATGACGGTCCAGCTGTAAACGTCCCGGGAACGGGGCCTTACAGCTATCAATCAAACCGATCGTCATGTATGTAATAGGTGGTAGTCAAATACGCATTGCATCGTCACAGTAAAAATCGCGCAACGCGCGACTTTGTAAAAACCTAGTTAAATATAATATAGTTAGGATTTAATATTATTTTATTAGTAATTATTTTTATTATACTCATATATTGCATGTCAATAAAATATGAGTCCTAATATAGGGACACCCACTTGGATAAATCGAAACCACCCTATACGCCACGTATGGGTCCATACACGACGTATAGGTGTCCCCAATTAATGCCTGGCATTCCATATCGCATCAGTCGTAATCATGGTGCTTATACGTGATAGCCCCAGACGCTGCGTATAGCCTTTTCAGATGACAAAACTAGACTATGTCTAATCAATCATTCACCAAATCTATACGCATCGTGTGGGGCCTTACACCACGTATAGACCTGTGGCGTATAGGCTAAGTGTGTAGGTCCATCGGGGTGTCGGTGGACCTACACACTTAGCCTATATGCCACAGGGCTATACGTGGCGTATGGCCCTTGATGTCGCGTATAGCCTGCTTTATTAACTCCGAAGCGGTTTGATTTCGAATTATTTGACGCGACGCAAGATTCCTTTTGGTAATATATAAATGCATTCGTTTGTCCTCAAAGTTCATTTGTTTTCGCCGTAACTAACGTTTGATACTTTTGGTTTCGTGAATATCCTAACATCACGATTGCACGAAATCTCAAATGTAATCGCCGTGATGAATAATAATCATACGTTTAATCTTCTCAAAACATATTATCGCAAGAAATTAGTGTTATGTGGTTCAACATTTTCTTCTGAACACATAATTTAGTTGGCAAACACTTTATTCTTATTTGACTAAATATTTCCATACATATATACATATATATGAATTGGAATTGGATTCAGATTCCATTGATGCTAGTCGGTTACAGTTAGCTTGAATTACTATTAAGATTTTTAATCATAACCGACTAATATCGTGGAACTCGAGTTAGTTAAAATGATTATCAAGTACTCAAGACATTTATGTGTACATAAGTATGTATATAAATGAAGTGAGAATTATAGTTTAGTCGACAAATTATTTTAGAGATATAGTGGAACCACATAACCCTATTTTCTTTCAAAAAAACCACACGTGTCGTATAGTACCATACGCCTTGTATAGGTCCATATGCTGCGTATAGGTGTCAGATGTATTGTTTGTACGTAGTACGGCTATACGCTGCGTATAGTACCATACGTGGCATACGTGGCAAGGCTATAGGTGGCGTATGGGTCCATAAGCCGCATATAGATGTCAGACGAACATCTTACACATGGCATATGGATCCATACGCCACGTATAGGTTGTACGCGAGAGTTTGGTTTCTATCCCGCAAAATTCATTTTCAAATATATAAACACATTCGGTATTTCAATTTGTGAAAATTTCAAACGCTTGTTTCGCTCAAAATTTCATACGTTTTCATTTGTTCGCTATGTCGTTTTGGGATAATAACTATTTTTTTTGGTGAATATTCATCCGAATATTCAAACGTTGCGTACGTGGTGGATAGAAATCAAGAGAATTCGTACGTTCAATCTTCCCACGAGACACGACTTCCAGATTTAAACCAATCGTATGTTCCCGATGATGAACCATTTTCTAGCCTACAACAAAATTGTCAAGAGTTCTATTTTTGCGGTGAATCAAGTTACGACCCCCAATAAAGTAATATAAACTTTATGTTGAGTGATGAAAATCCGAAAATGAAACTAGCGTTTGAAATGTCACAAGAATTTTTATCACAAGTTAGTCTGTTAGGCTGTCAGTATGGGATGTGATAATGGTTATGTTATTGTTACACGAAGATCAAAGAAAACAGAAGGTTATGTCGTAAAGGTATGGCTTATATGTGATCTTGGTGGCGAACACAAGAGTAAAGCAACACTTAAATGATCTAGTAGCAAAAAAATCGAATGTCTTTTTAAACTAGTAGGGATATACAAAAATAAACGTCGTTTGTGGAAATTAGAGGTGAAGAATGACGAACATAACCATGATCCCGCTCAACATATGGAGGGGCATCCGTTTGTAAGAAGGTTTTCTTAAAACAAATACAATCAGGTGGAGCTGACTGATCAAAACATGGACACTCGTAACATATTATTAGCTTTAAAAAAGCAGAACCCTAACAACGCATACAAAAGACGTATACAATGCTCAATAGAAGATAAGAAATGAAAAGAAACTCGATGAAACACCTATGCAAGTTTTAGAAAACCTTTTGTATTCTAAAGGGTACATCTATTACACCCGAGAAGATCCCACTACAACTACCGTAGATGAGATCTTTTTTGTCATCCAAAATCGTACGACACTTGGCGTGCATTCCTCCACGTGCTGAGCTACACACAACGTATAGTTTATTACTTGATGAGCTATATGCCACGTATAGACCTGTACGCGTCATATAGACTTAAAACAAGAAGATGAAAGGACCATGAACTGTTGACATGCCATACACGGGTCATGTTATACGTAGGACGCGGGACCCTATACGTAGCGTATAGTCCTATACGCAGCGTATAGGGGGTGGGTGAGTAGTGTTGGTGTCATACGACACTCGTATGCAGACACTATATGTGACTAACCTACACGCGGCATATAGGGCTATACACAGCTTATAGGGCTATACGCGGCGTATAGGGCTATACCCGGCGGATAGGGGGGTGGGTGTCTACATTTTGTGTCATACGACACTTATGGGACCTATATGCGGCGTATATTTGTGTTAGATATATACTTTTTTATTTTAATTTCGTATTTTCGTTTTGTTATGTAGATGTGTCTTCCGATTCAAATTGAGGCTGACGTTGTTGGTGCTATTGCCAATCATCCAGGGTTATAGTTTGAGCCCGATATCATCAAGCACACTAAGTGCTTGAAGTTTGTACGGATGAAGATCGCTCATCAAAAGATCGTCGATTGGGAGGTGATGGTCGAGCTCAATGAGCACGATAGACTGATTGTTATTATCGGTGACAATACACCGTGGAGTCGTTTATTCGAGATCGCGTTCTTGCCATCATATAGAGAGCTAACGGTGGAGTTTTTATCCACCTTAACTTATATTCGTCCTGATGAGATTGAGGAGATTGACGAGCATCCCAAGATTTCATTTAGGTTATTTGGAAATCCACATCAGATAACAATAGAGCAGTTTAGTGTTATCTCGGGACTTTACTACCAGCCGCAGACTGTTACCCCTCTATTCACTGAGAGTATTACTGAGATGGAGGAGAGTCGATTGAAAAATTGGTGGCCTGAGATTGCCAGAGGTCCATTTCAGAGGACTAAGGGCAAGGTCACTGGTATTAAAGATCCTCTCATTCGTCATCTACATAGGATGATCGCCACATCCATCACGGGACATGGCAAAAGTCGGGAGTGGTGCACCATTTCCGACTTATTTTACTTGTATTGTTTACTCACGGGGTCTAGCCAAGTACAACCTGGCGAGATGTTTGACGGAGTATTTTGCTTCTTATTATCATCGACAACAGCGAGGAGCGGTGTACGACAATGCTTACATCACGTTGATTGCTCGAGCCTTTGCTTATCTTCGTCAATAGCTTGGTGACGTATCTCCACCGATCGAGCTGGTGAGATTAGATCTTCATACGTTGTTCGACATGCGTATTATTGATGTGTTGGTGTTATGTGTGAGTTTTAGATGTTTAAAACAATGTTTTTAATCTAATTTTGATATCCAATACAATCACTTTGTCACGTGTTTGAAATGTAGGTTAAATGAAGCTTAACGAGCATTATTTGAGAAGGATACAAAAGATAGCAAGACTATGGCTTGAAAGGTGCTGAAAACGAAGAAAATTGTGAAAAACTGCATCGAGACCGTAAGCTACAGCCTGAGGCTGTAACTTACGACCCTGTGCCGAGTCCGTCTATGAACCCCGTAAGACAGAAGGTTTGGCCGTCTGGTTGAAGGTAGGCCATAACCTACGGCCTATAGGCCGTAAGTTACGCTCCAACGCGAAATTTGGAGGATTATTTCAAATTTTAAATCCCATTTAAACCCCAATCATTGGATTTTGTGGAAGACACATTCCTTGAGCCCTAAAAACGAATTTTTGGATGAAATTCAGCCCTTAGAACCTCCTCTAATCATTCCATATCATCCACATTCATCATCAAATCAAGATTGAAGACATAATGAAGACGATGAGTGTGACCTCTTGTATTTTTTTTTCTTGTTAAATTTTGGTTATTACCGTTATCTCTTGTAAATGTTTGTTTGTCATTAAAACAAATATGAGGGCTCATTTGTAATTCCTTGTATCTTAATCTCCTTTGGTATTTAGAATTTTTATAATTTGTGTTATTATTAAATAATTAAGTTAATAATAATAATAATAATAATAATAATAATAATAATAATAATAATAATAATAATAATAATAATAATAATAATAATAATAATAATAATAATAATGATGATAATATAATAATAATAATGATAATAATAATAATGATAATACTAATAATAATGATAATCATAATAGGTGATAATCTTTGAAATAAATAAAAACAATATAAGTCTTATTATTTTTTTAAAGTTTTAGAAAAACTTGTAATTTATTAGTTTGGGCATAAAATGTTAAAGTTAAACCACAGGGACTAAACTGTAAATTGTTTTTAAACCTAAAACTAAACTTTGGGTTAAGAAAGTAAAACTTATAAAGCATAGGGACCAAAGTGTAATTTTTAAAATCAAAAACCCCAAACCCCGCACTTCCGGCCACACTTCGGCCATATCCCCGCCTAAACTCCGGCGACCCCCTAACTCCACTAAAAAACCCACTTTTAACACCGTAAATTGTTTCTAATAGGTTCGTGAACATGATTCTAACTCGAGTACATGTTTAATTTGAATGTAACTACGGATTTATTAAGCATTCAACCTCGAAACCAAACCCGTCATAAGCTTCAATCCGTTAGTACATCAAAGCTCAACGTTATTGAAATTAAACGAATATAAACGTCCCTCTAATCATTTTGAAGCTATTAGTGTGAATAATTTCACCTGAAACGGCTTTAAATATACTTAATTCGACCTGTAACAACCGTGAAAAACCTTGAACTAGTTGGGTGCTCAAACGGTCAAATTGGGACTATAAAATCGAGGCAAAACACTCCATTCGGGTTTCCTAATCTTTCTGTAACCTCAACTACACCCAAAACACACACACACATCGATTTCCTTCAACACGACCGACGGCTGTGTTCATCTTTCTGTTCGCTCGAATTTCAATCGAAAACAGGTAATTAAATTGGGGATTTAGTTCGGTTTTACATGGGAAACAAAAGCTTCATGGCTAATTTTGTTATCAGAATCGATTGGATGATTAATTTGATCGATGTTGTTTCTAGAGTTCTTGGTAAAGTTAGGGGATTTTGGGAGTAATATGTGTTAACGTTTGATTTCTGTTTCATGACACAAAACAGGGCTTCGGCCCGGTGGTTAAGTCAAGGTGTGGTGAGGCAGGGGACCCGAGTTCGAACCCGAGCCCCTACAATTCTTTTTAAAATGAGTTTTTATTGAGTTTTAAATGCAGAAAATATTTTAATATTAATATTAATCATATAAAAATCATTTTCAATTAGAAACCAAATAAAATTATTTTCTTTTAAATTTTTTTATTAATAAATTTTTATTCTTTTATCTTGGAAATTATAAAAGTTGTTATAAAATCTAATTTATTATTAACTTTAAAATTGTAAAGAAATTAATCTTCTTTAATTCCCAAGGATTTCAATTTAATAAATTCTTCATTTTTAATAAATATATTCACAAAGTTCAAATTATATATTTGAAAGAAAATGAATATATATATGTACATATTTAAAATGTGCATCTATTTTAATCATTTAAATTTACAAATTTATTATTGTATTAAATAGTAAATAATAATTATTTGACGGTAAAAGTTTAACTTCTTATTAATGGATTTTCCATCAAAAGTTCTTATTTAATTATTTAAATATTAAAATAATAATAAAATGGATCTATCTTATAATTTAAAATCGCGGGCTAAATGATTTATAAATAACATCGTTATAATATCACATTGTTTTCCAAAAATCCTAAATTTAAACCAGAGATTCCCGAATACCGTTAATAATCATGATTAACTTAATACGTCGTTCTTTAGGTTGAACTTTAACTAATCTTCGGCGTTAGTACAAGACTTCATATTATTCATCCTTATTTTTTATGTGAGTTTTTCATACCCCATTTTATATTATTTCACACGTTTGGGGTGAAACATGTTAATCTTATTAAAAGCACACTTGTAAAGACGTTTTATACTCTTGTAACACTCGTGCAATTCATCTTATATCTTGTCATGGTTATTTGGATTCTTGTAATTATTATGAGATTAACACTTGTAAAATACAATAATTAACTATTGCTAGCCTAGCGACGTCATAGATCTATGGGCTTGACAAGCCTATTTGGTGCTAAAGCCGAGGTTATTGCCGGCTCCTGGTGACGTATTCTTGATCACCATGGGAACCAAGTACACTTAGCTAATTGTATAATTTCGTTGTGGCCATATTTGTCAAGGTTTGATTGTTACATTTGTTTGTCCATTCATATTGCATTGTCATTTAACCTATGACATGAATTGCCATCTTAATGTTTATATATATATGTATGTTCAACCTATGGGAAACTCACCAATATTATATGTTGACCGTATTTTTTTAACATGTTTCAGGTAATGAACCCGCTTAGTATTGCTTTGAAGATATGTTATCATCTAGGAATTTGGACCTAGAGAAAAATAAAGAGCATACTATGAGAACTTAAACGCTGAATTCTTATTATGTTATGTTTGTTTAAATTGAGACATATGTTATGACAATGTTTGCCATAAAAAGAATATTTTAATAATATTTACACCTTGTAATAGTGTTGTGTGGCATGAACAATCTTAACCCTCACATCTCAACGTTTCCGTCGTTAAGGTTGGGGTGTGACAATGAGTGGCTAAATCGTTCGCGGTTTCTTTCGGGTGGATAGTTCTTGCCAAGTGAGATGGTTAGTCATGTTTAGGGTTTTATGTTGAACACTTTGTGATTAAATGTAATTTAAGGTTTTGATTGAGTTAAACAATTTGTTTATAAAGAAAGTTATTTGCTTTATTATCAGTTTTCGGTTTTCTTACATCGTTAGCTCATTGAGAAAAGTAGATAACTTAATATAGGTGAATTGGTAACTTAGTGAATGAACGAATCTTAAAAGATTGTTTCTTGATTATCACTTTAATCAAAAGAGAAGATCTTGAGTCGTGTTTATGCAGCCCTAAGTTACACTTAATAATAGTTGATCTTGTAAACTTGAAACCCAGAAGTGATTGTTTTCTTATTAATTATTAAATTTATTCCAAAGTTGATTGCTTTTTACACTTAGGTTAGTAAATTCATCCAGAGTTTCAATATTTATTTACAAAGTTTGTGTCTTTTAGTTAATCGAGTCGTATTAATTAAACACTTTCCACATATTCCCTGTGGAGACGAACTTACTTACCCTTGTTGGGTTTTCACAAGTTAAACAGATCTATTTTATCCTTATAAAATAGAAGAACGCAGCGGAATATATATATTTTAAACTTGTTACGGTGAGCTAATATATATATAAAACATTTTTATATAAAATCAGTCAAAACCCATATGGATCGATATATGAAATCATGCTTACAAACAACCATAGAAGGTATGAAGAACTACCTTCAACAATGAGGTCGGCAGAAGGTAAACGAGGATGGCAGCTCCTAAAGCAAGAAGCCTCAAGCTGGTCTACCCACGAGCCACCAACAAGAACACCGGTTGCTAGGATTTGCACTTGTACAACTCCCTTTTATGTTTCTATAGACCGATCGAGAGAAAAGGGGTTCTTACACTTTTTGTGTTCTCAAGTCGTAAATTAGAGAGATCTGCAAGCCATCTTATATCGCATGTCCTTGGAAACATAAAGTTCAGGAGAGAGAAAAGTGGATGGGGCCCAGCCCCTTAACCCATCCGCATTTCTCAGAACAACATCCGCATTAGTTAATGCAGATGAAGTTGTTCTCCCGCATTTGTAAATGCGGGTGAAGTAATTCGTCCGCATTTGCAAATGGTCATCCGCATTAGTTAATGCGGATGTATGTTTCCATCAGCATTTCCAGAAATGCTCATCCGCATTTGTTCCAAAACAAATGCGGACAGGATTTGTTCACCCGCATTTGTAAATGCGGATGAGTAAACATCATCCGCATTTCTTCAACTACATCAAATGCGGCTGTGTTAAACGAATGCGGATGAGTAAACATCATCTCTCTTTGAAATCAATTATCCATATATTTTATATACAACACAAGTGTAAATGTTTGGAAACCCAATTTCCAAATATTTAAGTGTTAATATTTATTTATATGATCATATCATAAAACAAATATCTTTGGTGTTTGTCTAGCTCGTTATTGGGTATGACCCGACTTGGATCATGACATACTAACCACATCAATTCAATATGTATTTTGGGCAGATCATTCCCATCAATCTCCCACTTGCACAAGATACATAGAGGATTGATGCAAGTAACAAATACCGCCTAACAACGGTTTACTACCCCTAATATGCATGACTAAGTGCCATTCAATAACATCATTCCTTTCAAGTCCCTTACTTGAACTGATTTAGGTGAATCCAATCATATATCCTTTTGTTTTAGATGTCATGTTCAATCCAGGGACACAGAATGATCATTCCCTGTTGATTTAACTTTATCAGGCCTTAGACATCATACTCTCAACGAATAAGAGGAACAAATCCCATCTTGACTACATACGTTTCTCACAATCACCTTGTATCACACCTGAACATAGCCTTGTGTATTGTCCATTATTTCAGAACAGTGAAGAACTAGATCAAGGTATAATATTTGGTGAATATCAAAACCCAATATGTATCTCAGGTCAGAGGACACTATGATATTCGCCTTTACTCAAATTTACTTATGATCAATTATAAAATTCCATGCAGTAACATTTGAGAGAGGGTCAGTCCAATATTTGTATCCCACAAATATCTATGAACCTTGGTAGCAACCTTTTGCTCTACATTCATACCTTATGAATATCTACCAATCCATGTTCATAATAGTCTTACATTCATATTTGTTCCCACAAATATAACCGACTACGGACATTTAGAATAATAAACATATTCATGGATGTAAACATGCTAAAATGGAACATAACTCAAAATGTCATAATTTATACAAAGAGTTAGTATTACATTCGTTCCAAGGTTAAAATACAAAACAGAATATCGAAGTCCTAAGGCACAAGTATGACTCTCATGCTTTGCCCTTTCAAGGAGCTTCGTGAGTGGATCCGTAACATTTTGATCTGTGTGAACTTTGCGAATACATATCTTTCCCTTTTCAACTTCATCCCTTATGTAGTTGAATCTCCGCTCAATGTGCCTTGTCTTTTGATGTGCACGGGGTTCCTTGATTTGAGCAATCGTACCCTCATTATCACAAAAGATCTCTAGGGGGTCTTGAATGGTAAAGACTACCCCTAGATCGGCAATAAATTTCTTTAACCATGCAGCCTCTTAAGCTGCCAATGTAGCAGCGATGTATTCGGATTCTGTAGTGGACAATGCTACCACGTCCTACTTCGAACTCTTCCAGGACACTGCCCCTTCATTCATAATGAAGACATACCCCGATTGTGATCGAGAATCATCTCGATCAGTCTGGAAGCTCGCGTCCGTGTAACCCTTTACAACGAGATCCTCCTCACCAGATCCATATATTAGAAACATATCCTTAGTCCTCCTAAGGTATTTCAATATACTTTTAACAGCCATCCAATGGCTATTACCTGGATTCTGTTGATATCTACTTGTCATGCTTAATGCGCATGACACGTCCGGTCTAGTGCATATCATTGCATACATGATGGATCCTATAGCAGATGCATATGGGATTTCCTTCATTCTTTCTTGCTCATCCTTTGAGCTTGGACATTGAGATGTACTCAATATTGTCCCTCTTTGAATAGGTACCATACCTTTCTTAGAGTTTTCCATCTTGAACCTTTTCAAGATTTTATCAATGTATGCACTTTGGTTTAAACCTATCAACCGCCTTGATCTATCCCTATAGATCTTTATTCCCAAAATATAGGCGGCTTCACCAAGATCTTTTATGGAAAAGCAACTTCCAAGCCAGGCTTTAACACCTTCCATGGTTGGAACATCATTTCCAAATAGTAGTATGTCATCAACATACAATACTAAGAATGTGATAATGCTCCCACTAGCCTTTTTATACACACAAGCTTCATCAGCGTTCTTGATGAATCCAAATTTCTTGATCTCTTCATCAAAACGTTGATTCCAACTTCTCGATGCTTGTTTCAATCCGTAGATTGATTTCTTTAACTTGCATACTTTATTAGGATGTTTTGGATCGACAAAACCATCAGGCTGAACCATATAGACAGTCTCTTCGAGATGTCCATTAAGGAAAGCGGTTTTGACATCCATTTGCCAAATCTCATAGTCATAATATGCAGCTATGGCAAATAATATCCTAATTGACTTTAGCATTGCCACAGGCGAGAATGTTTCATCATAATCAACCCCTTGAGTTTGAGTGAAACCCTTTGCTACAAGTCTTGCTTTATAAGTATCCAAGTTTCCATGCATATCGGTTTTCTTCTTGAAAACCCACTTACATCCAACCAGTTTAGAGTTAAGTGGTGGTTCAACCAATTCCCATACTTGGTTGTCATACATGGATTGCATCTCAACGTTCATGGCTTCTAGCCATTTGTCACAATCCGAATTGGACATTGCATCATGGTATGTAGTTGGTTCATCCGAGTCAACCACATAGCATCCATTCATGAAAAATCCATATCTTTCAGGTGGAATGCTAATTCTACCAGATCTGCGAACGTTTTGTGTGTATTGATCAACCATTTGATCATTATCAACAACCTCTTGTTGATTGCTAATTTCAACCAAACGTGTATTGGCTTGTGGTTTTTGATCCTCATCAATTTCCACTATTCTATACGTCGTTTCTTTCATAAAAAACTTAGTTTCTAAGAACTCAGCCTTTCGAGCAATAAATACCTTTTCCTCGGTTGGATCAAAGAAGTAATATCCCATATAGTTTTGGGATATCCAACAAATATACACTTAATGGATTGACTTTCTAACTTGTTTTGGGTGTTTTGCTTCACATAATCTTCACAACCCCATACCTTTAAATATGATAGTGATGGAACTCTTCCATGCCATATTTCAAAAGGTGTCGTATCCACTTTCTTGGTTGGGGCCATATTCAAAATACGAGCCGCGGAGAGCAATGCGAAACCCCAAAATGATAGAGGTAGTGAGCTTCTAGCCATCATAGATCGAACCATATCCAATAAGGTTCGGTTTCTCCTTTCAGACACACCATTATGTTGCGGTGTTCCGGGTGGAGTAAGTTGTGAGACAATCCCACAACTCATAAGATGATCTTGAAAAGCATCACTCAGGTATTCACCTCCTCTATCTGAACGAAGAACTTTGATTGTTTTATTGAGTTGATTTTCTACTTCATTCTTAAAGATTTTGAACATTTCAAAAGCTTCATGTTTGTGTGTCAACAAGTACACATAACCATAACGACTATAATCGTCAATAAAGGTAATGAAGTATCTCTCACCATTCCTTGTCATTGTCTTAAAAGGACCACATACATCCGAATGTATGATTCCTAATAAATCCTTTGCCTTTCGTTAGTACCACTAAAGGGCAACTTGGTCATCTTTCCTTGTAAACAAGATTCACACTTATTAAATGAACCATTTTCATTTTTTCCAAAAGACCATTCTTTTGAAGTGTTTGAATCCGATTCTTGTTTATATGCCCAAGACGACAATGCCAAAGATATAAATCACTTAAACCCATTTTAAGTTTCTTGGTGCTTGTTTGGTATAACGAGTTATTAAAGGATGAGTTATCATGAACCAATTCATAGATACCATTATAAGGCATAGCCTCAAAATAAAATACATCATCCATAAAAACACAAATACCATTGTTTACAAACTTTAATACATAACCATATTGTTTTAAAAGGGAAATAGAAATTATGTTCCTAGTCAAACTAGGAGCATACAAGATGTTTTTCAAGACAACTTCCAAACCATTTGGAAGCTTCAAAACATAGTCCTTGGGCTTCAACATCAACTTTTGCTCCGTTGCCCATGTAGAGACTTGTGTCTCCCTTCTTGAAATGCTTATTTCTTTTGAACCCCTGCAACAAATTGCAAATATGAGTTCCACATCCGGTATCCAATACCCATGTGTTTGAAGAAATAACATTCAATTCAATATGAATCATGAAAGTTGTACCTGAGGTCTGCCCAGCATCCCTCTTGTTTCTCAACTCTTTGAGATAGGTTGGACAATTCCTCTTCCAATGTCCTATCTCACCACACTCAAAGCATGGATCGTTCTCCGTTACCTTAGGCTTCTTAAGCTTTGGTTTTGGAGGTTTAGTTCTTGCCTTTCCCTTACCCTTTCCTTTGATGTATCCCTTTCCTTTAGCAACATTTGCCTTGGGATCGGGGTGTTGCCTTTTCTTGTTGCCTCCCTCATTGATGTGAGGATGGGTAAAACCTTTTACCCATCCCCGCCTCGGCCGTTTTGAGCATTGCGTGAAGCTCACCAATGCTCTTGTCCCACCCGTTCATGTTATAATTCATGATGAACGTCTCAAACCTTTTAGTTAGGCCATTAAGGATCAAATCCGTGGCCAACTCTTTTGAGACGGGACAATTTAGCCTTTCAAGGCGATCAATGTGGCTCTTCATCTTAAGTACATAAGATGAAACCGATTGAGTTTCTTCCATGCGACATGCATGAAGCGCTCGAACCGTTTCGAAGCGTTCTACCCTTGCTTGTTGAAGGAACATTTCCTTCAACTGGGTAATCATGTCGTATGCCCCATGATGCTCTAAATCCTTTTGGAGCTCGGGAATCATAGTTCCCAACATGAGGCAAGAAACCTACACAGAATCCTCAGTGTGCTTAACCCAATCGTTATAGGCCTCAACATCATTAACGTCGGGTTCGTCGGGAATGGGATCGTCTAGTACGTAAGATTTCTTTTCTTGCTTGAGAACGATTCTCAAGTTACGAAACCAATCCATAAAGTTATTATGGTTAAGACGATCCGTTTCTAATATAGTTCTTAGTGATAGGTTATGGACGGTCGGGGTGGTAGCGTTGTTGTTGGCGGCCATTTCTACAAACAAAGTTCATTTTTAGTATTTCTGAAAATAAAACTTTAATTATTAATACCCTTTTCACGTCTCACAGACAATTAATAATTAAAATCTAGAATCTAACGTTACATTTAAATAATGGTTAGGTGACCTTTATCCCATCATTTAAATTAACAAGGTAGTCAACACTTGACAATTACAACCCTTTGCAACTTCTAGTTTTATGGGATCGGTTAAACATCTTTATGTTTAGTTGGCATGTTTAATCCCATCAACACCATTGTACACCATGCTTCGGTGACCCTATTCACATGGTTTCCAACTCAAGTTGTCCTACTTACACACACGTGTGAGTTTACACATACAAGTGGTTAGGTGACCTTTATCCCATAAATATGTTAACCCCACCTCAGACACACAAGTTCCCTAAGAGTGGTTAGGTGACCTTTATCCCACAAATAGTTTCCAAGAGATTCGAGTGTTGTGTAAAAGGATGGTGTTAAACTTGTTTCAGAAGGGATTTTAGTTTTCATTAATTCTAGTTTTGAAAACTATTTTGCACCTAACATTTGCATGCATTCAAATGTGTGGTACCAGTGTGAAACAATTTTCAAGGTTCTTTCAATAAAACCAATTTTATTGTGAACACATTAACTTTTAATAAACCCTTTTATTACCCATGTTAATGTTTTATAAGAACCAATTTTTTGCTTGTTGTTGATTTAAATTGTTTAAACATGCATATCCATATATCACAAAACAATAATAAAACAACCACACAAGCATCACATGAGTCCATAAACGTAGCCATCTAAGCTTAAGATCACTTGTTGACCGAAACAAGTGAGTTAATAAGGTCGTTTCTAAGGGTGAAATGACACAACATTTGTGCCGGTGACCTCCCATTTGATCCCGCATCCAAATGCTTCAAGTGTCCACCTTGTGTTGTGACTCTTACAATCCATTTGGGTCTCCATTTAGGCTTTGATTTCAGCACCAAACTCCTTTGGGCTTCATCTTCTCCTTTGGTTAAAACCGAGAAAGATAGTCTTGTTGCATCTTCTTTTACAAAACATATCCTAAATACATTTTTTCTAGTAAAAGTAAAGTGCAACTAGCCTATTTATTTTACATACCAAATGAAAATAAATAAATTACATACCCAATAGGAAGAATAAACATGTTTAATTATTACAAACCATTTGAATAATTTAAAACAAATCACAACACATTCATCCATAGGTCTCGGCTTTGGTTATGAACAAATAAAATACATATCCACATATGTAAGCAAAATCCAAAAGCATCCCCTTGAACCATAGATTCTCGGCTGAAGCATAAACAGCCGAGAACCATGTTTTGTTTCCAAAACAAAATCATCCAAATGATATAAATTTTCCAAGATTCCTATATGCATGTCTAAATAGCTCTTGAAAAATAGGGGATACTAGGGCTGAAGCCTCTCGGCTTTTGGTGAATTATCACCAAGAAACCGAATTTTCAGTCCAAATGAAGCATGTATCCATATAACCGGCTCTTGATGCCATTGTTGGGTTTTCACAAGTTAAACAGATCTATTTTATCCTTATAAAATAGAAGAACGCAGCGGAATATATATATATTTTAAACTTGTTACAGTGAGCTAATATATATATAAAACATTTTTATATAAAATCAGTCAAAACCCATATGGATCGATATATGAAATCATGCTTACAAACAACCATAGAAGGTACGAAGAACTACCTTCAACAATGAGGTCGGCAGAAGGTAAACGAGGATGGCAGCTCCTAAAGCAAGAAGCATCAAGCTGGTCTATCCACGAGCCACCAACAAGAACACCGGTTGCTAGGATTTTGCACTTATACAACTCCCTTTTATGTTTCTCTAGACCGATAGAGAGAAAAGAGGTTCTTACACTTTTTGTGTTCTCAAGTCGTAAGTTTAGAGAGATCTGCAAGCCATCTTATATTGCATGTCCTTGGAAACATAAAGTTCAGGAGAGAGAAAAGTGGGTGGGGCCCAGCCCCTTAACCTATCCGCATTTCTCAGAACAACATCCGCATTAGTTAATGCGGATGAAGTTGTTCTCCCGCATTTGTAAATGCGGGTGAAGTAATTCATCCGCAATTGCAAATGGTCATCCGCATTAGTTAATGCGGATGTATGTTTCCATCAGCATTTCCAGAAATGCTCATCCGCATTTGTTCCAAAACAAATACGGACAGGATTTGTTCACCCGCATTTGTAAATGATGATGAGTAAACATCATCCGCATTTCTTCAACTACATCAAATGCGGCTGTGTTAAACGAATGTGGATGAGTAAACATCATCTCTCTTTGAAATAAATTATCCATATAATTTATATACAACACAAGTGTAAATGTTTGGAAACCCAATTTCCATATATTCTAAGTGATAATATTTATTTATATGATCATATCATAAAACAAATATCTTTGGTGTTTGTCTAGCTCGTTATTGGGTATGACCCGACTTGGATCATGACATACTAGCCACATCAATTCAATACGTATTTTGGGCAGATCATTCCCATCAACCCTTATGTAATAAAGATAGCTAAGACCGATATATTAACTTGTTTTTGATCGAGTCTCGACAACCAGATCAAAATGGCGCCGGGGAATTAATGCACTTAGTGTTTTATTGTTTTTATTTTCTTTTAATTAAAAATTAATAAAAACCCAAAAAGATTTTACTTTTCTGTTCATTTGTTTTCTTGTTCAGTATTACGCGAGTTATTTTGAATTTTCTTGTTTGCAAGTAACCATTACGTTAATGCATATAAGATTTTCAGGAAGGACCTCGCCATTACAATTTGATCTAGAAATCGAGAAGACTGCAAGAGAAAATCATGTGTTTCACAAAGCATCAACTTCAAGGACTTCTCAAATTCATGGTCAAACAAGATCGGAAGAAGGTACATCATCAGCAACAGCTCATCGGATTTTAACTAGACTTTCAAGAACACCTGAAAGTAACCAATCAAGAATGATGAATAATCCAAAAAATCAAGGAGGACCACAACCTAATTAACCTTTGGGGAATATTCCATTACCAGTGTTCCCTCAACATGATGATCCTCCACCTCAACCACAACCAGTACAACCTTAACCTCAGGGGCCGGTCCGTGTAAATCAGTGTGTGCAAAACCAACCTCCTCCCGTGAACTTCCAACCGATGCCAAATTTATGGGTTTGTAATCCAAGTTTTCAATATAATGGGGAAGGAAGTCATCCAAGTAATGAGGAACGATGTTTAGTGGAAGGAAGTCATCATACTAATTATGTGGAAGAATGGATTGAAGATCAAGAGGATATGGAAGGTCTGGTCCAACATGAGTTTGAAAACTATGGCAATCAGCCGAATTATCGAAACCGTCAACCAAATCAAGATCGAGATGGTTACGTCCAACCATCCATCTTTCACAATATGAGCGGTCAACTATTTAATGACATACCAGCTAATCTGGGAGCTCAACATTATGTACCTTCACATGATGTGGACGGTCACTTCCATCCTGCCATTGCTATTAATTCATCTCCCATAGTCCCACCAACGCAACGTGGAAGAGCTTTTGAAGTTAGACCATAATGCTTAGGAATTCTTCCTCACTTCCATGGGATGGCAACAGAAGAACCATATTTGCACATATCAAAATTTGAGGCATCATGTAGCATCATAGGTGGCCAAGGATTTTCACCAGATGAAGTTAAATTGGTACTTTTCCAATTTACACTTAAAGACAAGGCCAAGTAATGGTTTTTATCTTTGCCCTCCATGAGTATTCACACATGGGTTTAAATACAACAACTATTCTTAGATGAATATTATACTTCTCAAAGAACAAGTGATGCAAGGCGGGGCATTCGAGGCTTTATATAACAACCGGGGGAACATTTTCAGAAAGCTTTTCACCAATTCAAGGAGATGCTACGAACTTGTCCACATCATGGGATAGCTAAGTAGGAGTTGATTTCAGCATTCTATGATGGGTTATCACCGGAAGATGCAAGATATGTGAACTCTACAAGTGTGGGTACATTCACTTTGAATCATGAGGATGATGATTAGAACATATAGGAAAGGATGAGTGTAATATCTAAGAAGCGGGCACAAGCAAGTCAAAGGTCAAGAGGTGCAAATGTGAAGATGGTAAATGATCATGTGGCCATGGATAGAATTGCAATTCTAGAACGAGAAATTGCAAGTCTTAAGGTTGGAAAGAGTGGCGTAGCACATATATCTAATGAATACGAAGTATGTGATATGTGTAATGACATAGGCCACACCTCGCTTACATGTTACTTGAATTTGGGAAAGAGTGAAGAAGTACATCAAGTATAAGGGTAAGGAGAAAGGAAGACATACGATATGAATTCTAACACATATCATCCTGGTCTTAGAAATCACTCAAATCTTGGATATGGTAACAATACTAACCAATTGAATTCTTCTTTTCAGGTACCAAATCAAAGAAACAACCAATATCAAGGCCAACAACAAAGCTACAACCAAGACGGCTACTAAAGGAATAATTACAACCAAGGGAACTACCAACAAGGAGGTCAATACTAATAAAGGAATCAACAACATCAACTAGGGAATTTTACAAGTAATTGTAATGACAATGCTATCTTAACAGCGGTTCAGGACCTTACCAAATACATGAAAGAGTTCAAGCAGCTTAAAGAGGTGAATGGCCGTCGCTTGAAACCCTACTTGGAAGCCAACGATATAAATGGCCCATCACATACATCTGAATGCTTCTTACTAAGCACTTTGGATAACCATACCCCTACATAGGCGTACGAGGTACCAAGTCTGGCTGAAGACTTTAAACTTAGTGCTAACAAGTGGCAACTTGAGAACTTTATGGGTGTGTTAACTAAAAACCCTCACGAGACTGCAACTCGTCCACTCGGGTCTATCGATGGGTTTAAAGGCTTGTCGCATATGCTAAATGCAACCGTGATTCCTATGAAAGTGAGTTTAGGATTTTTTTTTTTTAAAGTTTTTTTTCTTAGTTTCTTATTTATTTTTTAAAATTAATTATTTTTATATAATTCTAACTTAAATGTTACATTGGGGACAATGCAATGTTTTAAGTTGGGGAAGGGGTACATCTTTGCTTCAAAATTGTAGTTTAGGACTTAAATGAAAAGGGTGCAAAATTTTTTTAAAATTTTATGTGTTAATCATGACATGAGAAGTTTACTTCCACATGATTTTTATAAGATTTTGCAGGTTAGTGAGATATGATTTTGAGAATCACTACTAATCACAAGAATCTTACCACAACAACTCGATCAGGTGAACACATTCCTTTTATTAATTCTTTAAAATTAATTAATTTTGTTTTACATGTTAATTTTAGGTCATTTGTGTTAACAACCTTTAAAAAAATTATTAAAGTCCTTGAAAAAGATTTTTGCGTATATGAAAAATGATAGGAAATTGATTGGTTGATGCTTATACATGAATTATATTTCTAGGGGAGGATAACAAAGATAATTTGTGATATGTTGATAACACCAATATTGCATGCAATAACTTAAGATATATATGTGTTTAGTATCCCATCCCGATATGCATGGTTTAAAAAACTGAGTCCCAGCAAAAACGGGTTGCGAGTGGTATGTATACCTAGTATTCTTTTTTCACACACCATGTTTCTATTGTTTATGACACCTCCATCTAAATAAAAAGGATTAGTTGATATATATGCATTAAAAGCAGAAAAAATAAAAAATAAAAAAAGAAGAGATATATATGAGAAAATAAAGGGAAAAGTCCCGCTATCACGTAGAATGAAAATAAAAAAAATTAATAGTTATTGTGTTATAATTATGGTACATGGTTGTCTTAAGTATGGGTTAGTGAATCCTCAAGAAACCATGAGGTTGGGTATGTTTTGCTATGTACATTCGGGTGTGGGGTGGTTAAACCATGATGGTAACTTTGTATATTAATAAATACAATACATTTGGTTGGGATTTAACGGGTATGAGTTTAAATGGATCAATATATTGGCAATCACAATTACTTTGTTAGTACAATCCTATGTGAAAAAAATGTGTAAGATTAGCTTATCAATTATGATTTCATTGCATATCTTTTTTGGGATGAAAAAATGTTAAGTTGGGGAATGTGATTTGTTGATGTTATGTGTGAGTTTAGATGTTTAAAACAATGATTTTAATCTAATTTTGATATCCAATACAATCACTTTGTTACCTGTTTGAAATGTAGGTTAAATGAAGCTTAACAAATATTATTTGAAAAGGATACAAAGGATAGCAAGACTATGGCTTGAAAGGTGCTGAACCTAAACATAAGAACACCAATATTGCATGCAATAACTTAAGAAATATATGTGTTTAGTATCCCATCCCGATATGCATGGTTTAAAAAACTGAGTCCTAGCAAAAACGGGTTGCGAGTGGTATGTATACCTAGTATTTCTTTCTCACACATCATGTTTCTATTATTTATGATACCTCCGTCTAAATAAAAAGGATTAGTTGATATATATGCATTAAAAGCAGAAAAAATAAAAGAAATGAAAAAAGAAGAAGAGATATATATGAGAAAATAAAGGGAGAAAAGTCCCGCTATCACGTAGAAGGAAAATAAAAAAAAATTAATAGTTATTGTGTTATAATTATGGTACATGGCTGTCTTAAGTATGGGTTAGTGAATCCTCAAGAAACCATGAGGTAGGGTATGTTTTGCTATGTACATTCGGGTATGGGGTGGTTAAACCATGATGATAACTTTGTATATTAATAAATACAATACATTTGGTTGGGATTTAACGGGTATGAGTTTAAATGGATCAATATATTGGCAATCACAATTACTTTGTTAATACAATCCTATGTGAAAAGAATGTGTAAGATTAGCTTATCAATTATGATTTCATTGCATATCTTTTTCGGGATGAAAAAATGTTAAGTTGGGGAATGTGATTTGTTGATGTTATGTGTGAGTTTTAGATGTTTAAAACAATGGTTTTAATCTAATTTTGATATCCAATACAATCACTTTGTTATCTGTTTGAAATGTGGGTTAAATGAAGCTTAACGAATATTATTTGAAAAGAATACAAAGGATAGCAAGACTATGACTTGAAAGGTACTGAAAACGAAGAAAAGTGTGAAAAACTACAGGGAGGCCGTAAGTACGGCCTGAGGCCGTAACTTACGGCCCTGTGCTGAGTCTGACTGTGAACTCCGTAAGACAGAAGGTTTGGTCGTCTAGTTGAAGGTAGGCCGTAACCTACGGTCTACAGGACGTAAGTTACGGTCCAACATGATATTTGGAGGATTATTTTAAATTTTAAATCCTATTTAAATCCCAATCATTAGAGTTTTATGGAAGACACATTCCTTGAGCTCCAAGAATGAATTTTTGGACGAAATGAAGACAAAATCATCCACATTCATCATCAAATCAAGATTGAAGACATAATGAAGACGATGAGTGGCTAAATCGTTCGCGGTTGCTTTCTGGTGTATAGTTCTTGCCAAGTGAGATGGTTAGTCATGTTTAGGGTTTTATGTTTAACACTTTGTGATTAAATGTAATTAAAGATTTTGATTGAGTTAAACAATTTGTTTATAAAGAAAGTTATTTGTTTTATCATCAGTTTTCGGTTTCCTTGCATCGTTAGCTCATTGAGAAAAGTAGATAACTTGATATAGGTAAATTGGTAACTTCGTGAATGAACGAATCTTAAAAGATTGTTCATTGGTTATCACTTTAATCAAAAGCGAAGATCTTGAGTCATGTTTATGCAACCCTAAGTTACACTTAATAACCGTTGATCTCGTAGAACTTGAAACCCGAAAGTGATTGTTTTCTTATTAATTACTAAATTCATTCCAAAGTTGATTGCTTTTTATACTTAGGATAGTAAATTCATCCAAAGTTTCAAGATTTACTTACAAAGTTTGTGTCTTTTAGTTAATCGAGTCGTATTAATTAAACACTTTTCACATATTCCATGTGCAGACGATCTTACTTACCCTTACGCAATAAAGGTAGCTAAGACCAATATATTAATTTGTTTTTGATCGCGTCTCGACAACCAGGTCAATTATACGCCAGTTTTCGGGTGGCATATGATTTTCTACTCTACCCGGAGAGATCTGGCAGCTGGCACTAGTTCAGCAGGTCGGAGTTGATGATCCGCAGTAGCAGCAAGAGCATCCACATGAGCAGGCACCACATGACCAGCCACCGCCACCTCAGGCTAGTTTCCTCGACATATATATAGAGATATGAGCCTGCCTACACGTATGGAGGCATTTATGCAGGAGGTTGCGGAGAGTTCACAAGAGCAGGGTCATCGGCTTGATCGTTAGTGTCGGAGGCTCGATCGACTTGAGTATCTTATGGATTGGCACGTTCAGCACGAGATTGCACGAGCACGTGCTGCAGCTATCGATCATCCGGAGTTGTCACAGCTTCGACATTATCCAGACTTGTTGTAGTTTTGTATTATTATTACAATTGTAACTTTTTTATTTTGTTATATATGCAAACTTTATTATATATATATATATATATATATATATATATATATATATATATATATATATATATATATATATATATATATATATATATATATATATATATATATATATATATATATATCATTTTGTATTAATGTTTGTATTGTTTGTCTCAATTGTTCAGCTAAATTTTTTTTATTAGTTAGTAAAATTACAAAGTAAATAATATACTAAAACTAGTAAATGTAAAAAAATTTGTATATTTATAACAAAAAAAGATGTAAAAATAACAAAAAAATACGAACTTAACCTATACGTGGCATATGGACCCATACACCACGTATAGGTCTCATGCATATTGGATCATAAGTTTGGGGAAAAAAATTAAAGTCATACGTGGCGTATGGGTCCATACGCCGCGTATGACCTCTAGCCGACATCAATGTGACAACCTCGTACGACAGAATGAGTGGCAGGGAATGTCTTGGCCTTATACGTCGAGTATGGACACATACGCAACGTATAGGGTGCGGGGGTGTTGATTTAAAATGGTGGAATGTTAAAATATCCACTCCCTAAAATATAATACTTTATGAAGTTCCATTATTCTACAATTATGGAAGACAGACAACTACATGAGTTTTCGTGACTTTTTATGAAATGCATAAATAAAGGAAAAAGGAATGAAATATGATGTAAACGTAAAGAGCACATCAATTGCTATCTACCCATAAATCATGGATCCACATAGAACTATTATCAACTGCTAACTGCACATAAAAAAAAGAGAAACTTGAATCGAACCATCATATCAATTATGATGCTAACAAAAATATTAAAGACACGATGGTTAGTTAGGGCTTCCAATAATTCATGTTTGTGTGTATGTGGGTTTTGATTTGATGCATCGTCCACCGATTAATAAACAAAATGATATCAAAATGAACATGATCTTTAATTTTGTTGGGTTGTCAATATCATTATGTTAAACTATTTGGATGAATTTATTTATTTTCGCATAAAATCATAGAAAACGTGAAGATTCATCAACAATAGTACCCAAACAAAAGGGTCGAGTTATAGTGTCATCCTTGACTTTGAGTATGCAATATTCTATACATACCCCACTCAGAAACATGCTCTATGACAGCAAGAGTATTTGCTTCTATTATTGTTTGTTGAAGTTTTATGATAACACAAGTGTAACTTCATCGGCGTTATATACTCACAAAACGTAGCTCGTATCGACGTAAGGTCCTTGCATACGAGCTCTAAAGTTAGCTACATTGGTGATTGGAAAACCTACAGGGTTTTTATGACTGCTATTAGCTCAATAAGGTGTTTGAATGTACTAAGTCGTTTATTGAAAACTATTTATCTATTTCTAAAAGGAACAAATAGTACCATCCAAATACTAAAAATTAAATATATATTCTTAGAGCATTCACAGTAAGTTTCTCATCCTCATTCCCCATAATTAACAAAAATAACTATCATCCCCTAAAAATTTCATATATTTTCTAAAAGCTTCCCACATCAACCTCCTCATATATATTCTTATTTTAATTAAATAATACTTAATTATTTTTTCTATTATTTTTTCTATTTTTTTTTTCTCACAAACACTCATGAAAAACAAAAATAATATATATGAGAGATAGTATTTAAGATCATTATGGTTTCCCTTAAAAATATAGAGGATAAAGATGAGGACGGAGAACCTGATGTCGAAGTAAAATTACATGTTTTTTTATGTTTATCCTATAATTTAGAGATAGAGGTAAAGATGAGAAATTTGATGTGAATGCCCTTAGAAACTAATTAATAAACAATTTGAAAACTATTTAAGTTAGTAGAATTCATATTTTCAAATATTTAGAGATAATTTCACATATTTCTTTTCTAAATCTTATTACATGATATTTATTTCAAGAAGAAATCATAATCAAATATATTCACTTTCATATTTATTGACATTAATAGTTTTTCTTGAATACTTGCATAATATATCATATATAAAAATAATAATAATATTCTAGTTTTTAAATTTATAAATATTATATTCTTTCCAATCTCCTTTATGTAAACACCGATGGATCGATATATTTGTTCTTTAAATTCTGATAAGTTTAGGCTTTGAGTAAATATGATATCATATCAATTTTAGTGGTGTATATGAAATCGTTTATAATGTGTTGTCTATTGCATGGATATTTATATGTTTATTAACGAAAGCTGATTTTTAGTAGTATTAGTTACATGGTTGTAATGGAGTTTGTCTGTTTGCCCATTAGTGAAGTAAAAGCTATCATTATTAGGTATTGAAATTATATCGGGATAACTTGGCATGAAAGCAACTTATTATTATATTTTTTTTTCGTTCAAGAAAAAGATATTATTATTATTTTGCCAACACTTTACATGGACACATGGTGCAAGTAGGCCGATGGGCATAGGTGCGTTCACCTATTGGTACTATGATAATCCCGGCCATCCGAAGAAAATTATTACATGTTGGATTCTGATAATTCATCAAAATCGGATTTAAGTCCATACTATTTTACATCTTCTAAATATAACATGATTTTATTTTTCAAATATCATTAACAAGTTGTAGCGTTTAATCATTAATTTACTGTATACTTTTGCAAGTTTAAAAGAATAAATTGTCGAAAGTTATACAATTTCTTTAATAAAAAATAGTTCTTTTAAATGTATTTGAATATCAATTTACTATGTTAGAAACCTATATATTACACGGGTTGAATAAAAAAAATACTTAGTAGTTAATTAGTAGCGAAAATTTAAAAGTTATAATACGATATTTTGAGATATTATATAATTGAATTACGTATAGGTTAAAAGTTTAAGTAATAAACAATTATACTGTTTTTATGAAATTTTCATCTCTAAAAAATTTCATATATGAACATTCGTTTATAAAAACTGTTATTGGAAAAATATCATTTTTAATAAGAATCTTGTTAAATAAAAGCTCTGGTTTTTAGTTATTTTTTTTGTTTTAAAGATTGTTTTTTAGGAGATTTCATTTTTTATCAAAGAAAATTTTAAAGGGACTGATTTAGAATATTTTCTGAAAAGTTTGATGTTTTATAAACTTTTATATTTTATAAAAAAATTATTTTTTATTATTCTTGAATTTAAATAAAAAGATAGGTTTTAAATTTTGTTAATATATTTTGTTTCTAAACCACTTTTTTAAAAGATCTAAAGAGAGAGAAAAAAAAGACGTGTAATATTTAATTATATTAACTTTAAATAAGAGAGAAAAGTAATGTTCAATGACCATTATATCATTTTGAAGGGAAAAATAATTTAAAAAGATTTAGAAATATGGCATGTGGCATGCCTAAACCTTCTTTTATTATGTAGTATTGATATTGATATTGATATTGATTAAAGTATGAGATAAGGTTATCCAAAGTGCGTACGGACTCTGCTCAGAGTTGTGTTGAAGCTAGTAGGAACACTGCCCTGCCCTTATCGGGTTGCCCGAAAGATGAGGTCTAGGGAGTTGTTTGAGCCGCTTGTCAACCACAGAATCTATCGTTTGAGCCGCTTGTCAACCAACAAACCCAGTTTACTCAATTTACTCATTATCCACAACACAGTGAATTTCCGATTTAGCATGGATATGCCGAATTTCAATTGCTATATCCCCCCACATCATTCTCACTATGGCTAACCTATTTGCGAGTCAATACCGGTAACAACAAGATGACAATTACTCGAGTAACAAAAATACTAATGATTTAAATTTCATGTTACAACTGCATACTTGAGGGGCCATGCTTGTGATGTGTATTTTCAATTAATAAATGGTAGTTTAAAAAAAGAAAGTAACTTAATTTTGAATTATATTCTATTTTTTAATTAAATTTAAATAAAACTTGTTTTTAATGGTAAATTGAATTTTAATAATCTAAACTATTACTTATTTGACAGATAACAATTCATACTATTAATTTGACTGGTGACACTCTTGACTTTCACTTTTATTACCAGTTACACTCTCGGTATCATAATTATCATAGATTCACACTCGGTTTGTATTTATTTTCCGATCGATTCTCTTTTACGTTATTTCATTATATACATAATCATGATTGTGAGCATAAATCGAGTATAAGTCAAGCGTAAATATTTGATGATTATGTTATTAGAACTGTTATTGGTAATAGAAATGAAAATTAAAAATGTCATTGGACAAAATTAATATTATCAATTATCTATCAATACGTAAATAGTTTGGATTATTAAAATTAAATATAAAAAAGGTTGAAAGATGATTGAAGGATCCATTTTGGTTTAGAGTTGGTTGATGTAACATATATGAAGGGTAGAGTTAGTTAAAAGATGGGATGGGGAAAAGATGGACTTCTCTCCCTAATGTAATAGTTATCCTTCTATGGATGTGCATGGTTTAGACTAGTTTATTAATTTATAGCTAGACTACAATTGAAAGTTTTCATTATTTAAAATGATTGAGCAATATGGTTATCTATCTAACCAATCAGTTATGTTCAGTTAACCGACCAGTGAGCCTTAACTTTGGTTTGATTTGGTTAAGTATTGGGTTGTTCACGAGTCGCGTCGAGTTGAATCGAGCGCCCCTTAACTTGTGCTTGGCCCATTAACAAACTGAATTGATCTAATCGACTCATTTACAAGTGAGCCTAAAATCAAACAAGCATTAGTTTTCTTGTCATTAGTTATTTGAGCAAGTAAAGTGCGAGCGTAGGGCGATCGTCGAGCAATTTTGACAGCTCTACTATTTAGTGTGTCATTCAGTTTGAATTTATAGAGAGAGGCAATGATAGTATTGGGTTACAGTTTTTATGCCTTATAAAAATCACATTTCATTGCATAATAAGTTTTGTGAATGACAATGTTGTGACTAATAATGAGGCTGAGGTCGTGGCTGGTGAGGCGATGAGCAGAATGCAAAGAACATGATGGTGAGTGTAGAAGATTATCAACTTAGGGTGATTTGTGAGTAATATTCACTCCAATCATATCTTGTCATGTATGGAATATGTTATAAGAATACAAGAGCTTATATAATACAAAAATCAATCTAGCACCGATAGTTGGCTTGTGTAGGTTGGGTGTGTGAAATCTTCCCACAATTTGCATTTCTCAAATCCTTATCGAAACGTTTTCATTTGTATTATTACTAGGCTAGAAACTCGTGTAATACACGGGTTGAAAATATGAAAACGATATAATTCATAAATGTTTAAATACTTCGTATGATTAAGTTTTGTATTACATATAGCAATAAAAAATTGCATTTTAAGTCATAAATATTCAAATACGTCTTTGAAAATAAACATACAACTGACCCCGTGAAATTAAAAACCAGTTGTCTTAAATTCACACCAAACCAAAATATACAAATGTATCAATAAATGTTTTTTTTTCTTTTCTAATTTTTTTTAGTTAAATCTTTTTCGTCTATAATAGTATGTATTATTCAAAACAATTCATGATTACACCATTTAGTTGATAATATAAAAAATTAAATTTTAAAAAAATAAATTATTAAATTAATTTCTGAAAATAAAAAACTTAACTAAAATAATATATTAGTTTAAGCGAAAAAATTTTTGAGGAGTAACAGTAGAGTGTCATGTAGTATCCTTGTTACTCATTTATTATATACGTAACTATTATTATTATTATAATACTAAAAATAATTATTATTATTATTACTACTACTAGAGTATTATTATTATTATTATTATTATTATTATTATTATTATTATTATTATTATTATTATATTATTATTATTATTATTTATTACTATTATTACTATTATTATTATTACTATTATTATTATTATTACTACTATTATTACTATTATTATTACTATTATTACTATTATTATTATTTATTTTATTTATTATTATTATTATTATTATTATTATTATTATTATTATATTATTATTATTATTATTTCTTTTATTTTTCAAGATTCAAATGATGACCACATAAAAAAATGGAAATATCTACTATCTTCTACAAGTAATTGAATGACAGATTTGGAATCCATTTTTATAATAATGTACATACTTACTATCGACGTAAAAGATGGACATTTTACAACTTTATCTTTTTACAAATAATTTTTGTTATTAATGTATAGTTTTCCTAGTGCATCGCATGGGAAGAAACTCCTAATTATTTACATTTTAAAACCTTCAGTGAAACTAACAAATGGAAACCTAAGAAGGTGAGTATTTTCAATTGGCAATCATAAATGGGCAAAATCCCTACCATGGATGCCTTATTACATAGAAACATGTGGTCGGTAATTCGAATTGCAAATTATGTAAAGAAAGAGAGGAGTATGTTGAACATACTTTCATTGCTTGTGAGATTGTTAATCTTGTTTGGAAGCAAGTTAAGCGAGTGGTGTAAAATTTCGCATATCTTTGCTTTCACGTATAGAGACTTAATGAAAGTTCATAAAACGATTCGGGGTGATCAATGCACGCAAAAGATGATTCATGCTATCATTCCCGTTTCAGTATATGAATAGCTAGAAATGAGTGATCTTTAATCAAGCGAAAGCATCGCGACAAAGATTATTAATAATACTAAAATTCTATTTTCATTGTGGATAAAGGCAAGAATGAGGAGTAAGCTAGGCAGGGAAATGGACTCTAAGGAGCTTTCCTCTTGTTCACTAATTTTTCTTTTTGAGTTTTTGTGATTCTATCTATCTTCTTGTATTCTTTTGGAATTTCTACTATCTTACTAACCCTCATTTTAATAGATATTTTCCGTTTAAAAAAATTACATTTTAAAATCTTTATGAAATTAATGTAACGTGTTCATATCCAAAATACAAAAAAACTTTGAGGTTATAAAGGAGACATTTTTCTTTAATATAAAATATATAGGTATTGTATTGTAATGGATCTTATCCTATAATGTATGTGGCATGGCCGGAAGGGAAAGAAGAGAGTGAAAACCTTTGATGATGGGCCAAGGATATTTATTTATTTAATTAATTATATTTGTTGTATCCATGCAATGATTGTCTTCCACCGGACCACCGTCAACTTCCATCCCTTTCGAACCCACTTTTAGCCTTGGTTTATAAATATTCATCATATGCCGATAATATCATGATTGAGACGCCTTGATCTTATATATGTCTTGTATAAAGATACACATATAAGTATACGGTTCAATAGATAATTATACATAATGTAAGAACCACGAAAAAAAATTTATATAGTGTTAACAGGTAGTTTTTTATTTTATGTTTAACGCTGAAGAAACCACCTTTAGCCAATCACATAATTATAAATTATTTACTGTTTTAATTGTCTAAAGAGTATTTGAGTTAATTATGACTTTATTATATTAATAAATTATAAAATTTTTAATCTAAATTCTTCAATCATGACAAAATGAAGATTGAGTTGCATATATGTAACTTGTATGAGTTACATATACGTAACTCATAGTTTTAAATATGTAACTTGTAACTCATATGTTTCTCGTAAGTTATGATTTTTTTTCATGAGCCTTTCTTATGTATGTGTGTGTTCACATATGTACTAGGGTGAAGACCCTTGCGATACATGGGTTGAATAGAGAGAACATAATTGTGGGATAACAATTAACCCTAATTTTGATAATGTTAAAAATAAATAACATGTGGGATGAATTGCTTAATAGAAGATAATCATACGCCACATACAAGTCTCTATACAGTCAAGTCATTAAGTATGTCTGTTTATTTAAAATCAAGTCATTAAGTATACACATACTATAAGAGAATGTCATCAAATATCAATTATGTCAAGACATCAAGATGTAAAGAGGATTTCAATGAAGAATTAATACATGACATAATAATTCATTAGAGACCAAGACTCGCATGAATCATCAAAGTATAATATGAAGAATCAATACAAAAATCCGTTACATCATTGTTCATTGATGCAAAGCGACTCACGGGAAATTAGTCAACATCAACTAGAGTTTGGTAAGAAGACTGGAAAGAAGCCAGTAAGAACCCAACTCGTGTAATTAAGAAGAGAAACGACAAAAGTAGTATGATATGTGGATTAGAATAATCTAAAACAATTTTCTTATTTAGTCTCAAGCATAATAAAATTTATTTATTTTTATAATACAAAAGTTAACCCAACTATTTTGATATAACCTCTTACAAATAAGGTATCAAGAATTGAGAAATATTTAAAATAAGTTTTCGAATTAAATGACTAATCATATAAAAATGTAAATTTATAAAAGCAATTGATGTTTTGTCACCATAATCATTTGGGTTTTGTAAAGGGCATCAGTAGGTGGGTTAGTGATTTGTGAGCAAGGTGATCACCAAGGTGATCACTTTATTTGTAGAGCGAGACGTGGTGTAACTTTGATCTCTTCCGGTTTAGAGATATTCTAGTGGACCAAACTCTCAATTGAAGATCGGGAATATGACATATAATGGTTTATTAACATTCACTTAATCGGTGTATCTCATACTTCTTTATCTATTATTAGCTTACAATAAGTGTTCTTTCATATATAAGTTTTTAAAAAGGAGAAATCTTTAAAAGAAAACTATAAACCTCCTCTAGTTTCCTACACATTAAATTAAGTATTAATTAGTTAGTAATAATGATTTAGAAATTAAGAAAGAGAAGCAAAAGATAAACTTATTAATTAGGTGAAAAAAAAGAAGTGAGAAAGTATAATGGTAATAAAGATTTAAGAATTAAGATATAGAAGAGAAAAACAAACTTATTTTTAGAAAGAGAAGCGAGAAAAGTAAATGAGAGGTAACTGAGTTATTACAAGTAACGCTCTAATTTACATATGCATTATATTTAGATATGGCATACATATGTGTAGATATATATACACATGTATGTATGTGTTACCAAATGTTAAACCTAGATTGGTAGCAAGCGGTAGAGGTGAAAAAAAGTGGTCTATGAATCGGTAACGACTTTTAACTTGAACCATAACCAATTTGAAGACGGGTTTGGACTCGAACTAAACCATAGATTTGAAATTGGTTGTAAACCCTCTTTTGAAAGCGGTTAAAATCAAATCAAAATGAAAAAAGCCTGCCTTCAAACCGTAACAATTCATTTTCCCTTCAAAAATGGTGCCGAACTGTACATGTTTGGTAGAAACAAGTTTATAACTTTTTTTGACCAAATAGAACCGGATTCAACCTGAAATGATTCGGATTCAAAAACCGATTTATGCACATTTAACAAAAGGCATGCAAAATGGTGAGAGTAAAGGCAAGTACATTACCAAATAGGTGAATACGATTATCAGTACTTAGTAGTCATCACCATCTCATGCCCAATCTCGTATGTCACATGGCCCAACCCAAAGCCATTGCAAATTTGCAAGCAAGGATTCAAATACATAAAAATGTTTCTTTTAAGAAAAACAATTTGGCTCTTCATAGAGTAACGAAAGTATGAGATTTTAGAATGTGATGTACAGAAATTCGTTCCTCTTATAACAAGGATTAGAAGTTAAAATCTTAAAAATAATGGAATGAAGAATTTATTTATAATTTTTTTAAGAGAACTCAAAGAGGATGTAATTGATTTAGTACGATACTTTATATATGCAAGTAACAACCTATGTAGACGGTCATGTCATAATCTTTGTCTACATCAAGTCAAGGTTAATGGTTCATATTCTTCTAGTAAGTTTCAATAAAATTACTTTCTCCTATGCAAAAATAGCATCTATTTTTTTAAGTATTTATTTAATTAAAAGTGTACGAATAGCCACAATGACTAATAAATGGTTTCATCATTTTTAACAAAAATAATTTTTATAATTTTTTTTGCATCTTAAAACAAATTATACCATAAAACCTAATATATCTCTCTAATTCAAATATAACATTGTTATATTTTCAATGTGTAGTAGAGAACAATGACACTAATAGAGATTTTTTATCAGCAAATCATCTCACTACTTCCGCCAATGTCACCAAGCTTGATGCATATTGCATTAACTACCCCTTAAGGTAACTTCATTAAATCCATGCCTTGAATATGAATGTTCAATTACATAAACCCTCTTTCGTAATATTTTTACAAATATAAACATATAATACAAGACCAGTTACATAGCAATAATGCAATAATAGCATGTACACTTACGTAATTTACCATTTCTAGGTATTGAAAGATCCTAACTTGGATGGACATAAAGGCCTATGATATGATATTATGCCACAAGCTTCTCCCTTGGACCAAATAACTAACTTCCCTTTGTTGCTGTATTAACCTCCATGTACATGTACTAATCACTACTATTTAGACTATGAACACACACGAAACAAGAAAAAAATGAATAAGTTAGTCCCAAGTGAAAGTGAGATCATAGGTTGCTGTTAAAAAAACGTTCTAGTGTAGACATGTTGGCATTTTGACTCGTTTTTGTTTTTTTTTTTTTTTTTTAACTTGAAAAAAAAAATATTAAACCATAAGGGTATAAATTAGAAGTTTATATTTCGTTTGGATCCATTTAGTAGTGCTATGACTTATGTTTTATATCTAAAAGATTAAATGCTCAACAAGTTAGATAAAAAAAATTGTCTATACGTATTACAAGTCACATTTTTGTCATATACCCTTCTAAAGTATTATACTAAATTATTATATTACTAGTTTAAAACTCATATATTACCTGAGTTGAATGAATTCAACTTTTTGTAAGCTAACAATTTCTGTAAAGATTTGTATGCTGATTATAATTAATCATTGGTGAAATAACAAGATTTAAGAATTAGAACTTATAATAACAAATAACAAAGATTTAAAAATAACATAAACATCATTTGCATTCAATTTTGGGTTTATTTAAAAGATGGTGAGTAGATGTTTTTAGTTACGTAATTCTTCAGTAGTTTTGTACTATAACTGAACCAAAAATAAATATGCTTGTAAAGGTTTGGTGTTCTTTTCTACATTCATTAATGCATAATGCAAAAGGTATATATGAATATATAAATTGATGTACAACCGTTCTAGGTGTATAAAACGGTGTCCCTCCTATGATGTCGAGAGTTTGAGTCCCATAATAGACAATTATGTAGTATTAGAAGTAGATTAGATTGCTGTCAAAAAAAATATTGTAAAGATCATTTTTATTTATTTTTGGTTTCTTAAATACAAATCGAGTAAATCTTTTCAATATATAATTTTTTTAATCTTTCACATTAAAGTTAAATTGGTCAAAAGTGTTTTGGTCCACCCATCCAACTAGACCTGTTGGGATTTCTCTCAAAAATCCATTTTGACCCAAACCAATAATGCATCATATTGACCAGAATAGTGCCATACATTTTACACATGGTTATCAGGACTAAATTGGCAAAACAGATCAGAGCATGTACCTTAACTGTACATGTAAAGTAGAAATCAGAGAAACTGATGCACGAAAGCAGAGGATGCTACACCGCAACAATGTTGGATCTGTTCTCCACCAATGACACAACCACCGCCACATAATCCGGCTTGCCACCAGCACATCCAGTGTATCCAGCAGCCTGTGCAGCATCTGAGAAAGGACTTCTTACAAATGCAGACTTCCCAACCTCTTGTGCTCTTGTTGCCAATATGTTAGCAATTTCCTGACAGTATAAGGAATATAAAGCATTATTGAAGCTTAATCTCACTTACTAACACGCTAAGTATTAATTCTTTGTCTATTGTTTAATACTAGTTCTTAATGAATCGGGATAAATGAAATTAAAAACTTGTATTATTAGAAAAAAATACATCCGACCAACAAGCTTAAATCTTTTAAAGATGAGTTCAACTCAACTTGCAAGTCAAACGGGTTGGCGGGTTGTTTATGGATGGGTTGGCAGGTTGTTTATGGATTATTGTGTTGTAATCAAGTCGTAAACATGTCCTAAACAGATTAGGGGTGTACTAAATGGGTTAAACGAATTATAAACTTGTTTGTTAAACAGGTTGATATGCTTTATTAAACAGGTTGACATATGATTCCTCTTAAGACGAAAAGGTCAGGTTGGTCACTAAAGGCTTTTGGCTTTACTAATCAACGTGTGATATTTCGAATCCTCATTACTAATGGAATCAAAATGACCTCCGAATTAATTAGAACATCCTGTTTAATTAAATGGGTTACACTGGTCAACTCGAACACAACTTGTTCAAACAGGTTAGAAATAACAACCTAAAACATGATTATTTTCATTCGTCTTAGGATTAGCCACTCCTAAGAAACATGTACCTAATTTGTCTATATTGTAAGAAAAGGCATAATGTTTACCTGAGGTTTCATCCCAGCTTGCAATGACTTGGAGACAATCATAGTTATCTCTCTCTCATATAGATTGTCAAAAAGTCCATCTGTAGCAGATACAACTACGTCACCCACCTCTAGTTCAATCAAATGTTCCTGAGATAAATTGTCAAAAAGTTCATGATGTTTTTTTGTCGGAACATTATAGATCTTTGAATTTATTATTAATCAAAGTATTTAACAGTGCCATGTCCCAGTTATATATTTGTGATGATTTTGACTAACATACCTCCACAAGTTGTAAGGGGTCATCAGAGTCTTCAACTTGCAATGCAAAATGGAACTCGTGAAGCAATGGAGAAGACTTCTTAAAGACAGCACCATGTCTGATTATCAAAAATCCTGTGTCCCCAACATTAGCTACGTGAAGAGCCTGTAGAAAATTTATAATTTAACAAGGTTCATGTTTAATTAAAATCTATTTGGATGAAAATCCTAGAAGTAAATAAACCACAAGTTAGAGAATATTTGAAAATTTGAACACCAAAGAAGTATACTAAAGACTAAAAGAGAGAATGAAGATTAAAAGAGAGATATGGAAACATGCCAAAAAATTATTATTAAAGTGCAAATATTATGTCTTAACACTGCACATAAGATGTAGAAATAAATTAAGCATTCTTTTTTATAACCCAAAGTAATTGAAACAAAGACTTTGGTTCACATAACTTTTTAAATGAATATGAATATCAAAGGAATTGAAAATAAAGAAACTAAACAGGAAAAGTCCTGCTTGCTTTGTAAAATTGTTACAGAAATTGGAATGTGGTGTGGAGGCAGTGGTAAGGGAGGGGGAGATTCCAATTCCTTTGGTTCAAGTCCCACACTATATTACTTGAAGGAATTTGAGGGAATTCATTTAAATTAAAGTTACAATTCTATTCATTGGCCAACAAAAAAATTATCCCTTGAGTTGCAAATTCCAATACTAATAAATTTTGTGAACCAAACGGATCCTTACAATGACAACTAATGAGGCGAAGCATTCCTAGAAATATTTTTGAGTCATATCTCACTGCCATCTAAGCTGCACGCAATAACTTTAATCCCACAAGGATTACCACTTTTGGTTTAATGGGAACCATTCGAGCCAAATTACTCATTTGTCCTCACATCATCATCACAAATATAGCTATGATGCATTTTGGTCTGCACTATACTTAGTTTGAGCGTATAACTAATTGCAAGGGTTTTGCTGGCCATGTGGCTAATAGTTAGCCACTTCTACTAATTTGCATTTAGAGCAAAACATGTCAAATTTAGTCAACTTATCTACTCTATGGTACAGCATTTAAAGGAATAGTCTAAAAGTTTTAAAGCAATGTGAGCCATGACCCATGTAACAGCCCTTACAAGAGAGTCTGATGAAGCTTTTGTGATTTGATGTCACAATACCAGGTTTTATAAGCAAACACGTAAAAGAAAATTTAATGATGCGTAAAATTATTATTTACTATCATTAATATAAACACAAACCTGACCATTAAAGTTGGCAATCAAAACATTGGAGGAACCGGACATATTTGTTTCTTTGACACCTCTGCAAAGAAGTTCAACAGGGGTAGTCACTCGAACACTGCTGGTCTCCAACAAGATCTCTTCACAAGTCCTCATGAGCCCTTGGGCATAAACTCCTGGACCAGTGCCTGTTTCAAAATACAGAAAAGAAAATAAGTGAGTTTGGTTTTCATATCAAGCTAATAAATTAATCGTCAGTTTAGTGTTCTTTTTCTTTTTTTCACTTTCTGGTGGATCAATCACTCGATTAAAAATAACTGTAACTAGCCATATAACATTTATGTTTCATACTCCAAAGGGCATAGAAACTGTTTGTTAATTAAAATGGAATACCTTCAAATGACCACTGGCTAACTCCACTAGCCACCCCTAGCCATTTGCTGCCAGCCACAAAATAGGCATCATCTCCACCTGTCAATGCCTGGAATTATTATTTCTATTACTAACCCACATGATTAACTCTTGTGCCAAAAGCCCAAAGGTAACAAATGTATTTAGCAATTCAGTTAGATATACGCTATATATAAATTAAAGAGAAATAATGTTTGGGACATGTTCAAATGGCTAGTAAAATGTGTTCACTACCTTAGAAACGAGGAAACCCTCTATATATACAAGGATACAAAAGAAACCCTAAATTTAGATGGGCTTTGGCCCATGGGCTATAAGCAGATAATAATAACTAATATTTATAACTAACAGGACAAAAGTCATTATTGACATGATACAACTAACAGCAGACATAATTGATAGGTCAAAGACAAAGACACGACCAATCATCATTAAAATTATAATCACTGGCATTTGTTATTGTAAATTCAATTCCTTTTAGGCAAATGATAAACAAACTATTTAAACAAGTAGACTTCTCAGTCCGATGATTGTCTGATAACAAGGTAATGAAAATATCCATCTAAGAAATACTACCTTAAATGGATGCTCCAACAAAGCTGCACCAGATAACAGGATATCGTCTGTGAGATAAATCTCCCCCCTGCTAAGTTGTACAAACTAAAAAGAATTATTTGAGTTCAATATTCCACCCATAGGCATTATGAAGTTGATGTTGCACAGTAAAGAACACCAAATTGGATCATAGTCAATTTAGTGGTTCATTGGCACAATTGTAATGTTCCCGTCCACTGTTAGGTGCGCAGCAAGATATGCTTTTCAGAAGTAAACCACATGCCATATGTTCTTCTATTATATTGTTTGTTACTGATTATTAATCTTCTTAGCTCATAAAATTCCAGAAACATATGCAAACTACAAACACAAATCTACGTATAGTGATTCACTGATTTGACATCAACTTTTCCTTTTGAAAACAAATCTTGCTTCATTTTACATGAGCTTGTAAGAATATGTCCCATTGCCTGTTCTGTAAGAAAATGAACTACAACTAAACAAGTACGTAAAAGTGAAATGATGTGCTTGGTACCTTTCTACTTCAGCTTCAGCCGCTAACAGTAATGCAGCTGATGCTTCAGCAAATTCACTGCTATCTACCATGTCCTCGGTTCTTTCTGCTTCTAGTAGCGGGTCACGGGAACCAATATTCAGCTAAAAATCATAACCAAATTAAAAAAGCAGTTAGTTCCAAAAACTACAAGCATAGAGGTCTTTAGAGGTGATGCATAACATAACACTTTTGATTTTTATAATAATTCCAAAAAGATATTATAGGCTAACAACAATTAAAATAAAAACAAAACATTCATTTTTACCACAAATGAAATGTATAGTAGTAGATGCTACTGCCACAATGAATTAGTAATGATCCAAAATTGAAGTTAATTATCCAAATTCAAGCTGAAATATATGTTCAATGAGAAGGCATTAAGGTGTCTATGATCTGTAGTCTAATAGGCCATATGCTGGACAACCAAAACACATCATGCAAACAAAATGATTCTCCTTAACCTGTGTCAAGTGTAATTCCCATTAAGGATTAGGTTTAACATCTAATCTCCGCTGTAGTTCGATTGTAATACTTGTGTCAGAATTAATGTAAACTAAATCAAGATTGTGCTTTGATTTTAAAATTAAATCAATCTCATCTTTTGATATTATAATACTTAATCATAACCATAAGATATGTATAAGATAGTGAATTCTTTAGGCACTCTATTTTTTTAATTATATGTATATAATGGTAATTTACCAGATATCACTATATATGTGTATTTAGGGCTTACATATGTCTGTAGAAAAAATATACTTAGAATTTCAGAAAAATACTAAGATTAACTTGCTTAATGAATATATTAATATCTGTGTTTTAGGGTAAAATGGTTATGTAATATAAATATGTTAAAGGGTATTGTTAAATCTAGGCAACCGAAGAAGCCTCTAAGGTTAAATGTATGATAAAATCATATTGGATAAACATCAAATCATACTTATACAGAACTAAGGTAAAGACTTACAACTGTTGACCGTTCATATATGTTTGGAGTTAGTGTATTATTTTACATATAGACTTAGACGCTTAGTGGCATTGTATATTCATATAACTTGTTTCCATTGTTTGATAGAAGATTTTCAATGTAACTTTCATATTATATAATGCAATATTGTTACGTTTTTTGTCCAAAGTTAGTAAATGTAAAAGGTTATAAACAGCTCAACCAACATAATATGGACACACATTTCATATCATTTTTACCTTTTAACTTTTTTATAATTGTTGCCAATTCATAGTGATATCTTTTGGTTATAGGCATTAATACACAATTCCAATAATATTTATTAAAATACTATTAGAATTTAGCTTATGTTTGAAAGAGTTGTCAATAATATAGGAAAATCCACCCAAGCAACAGATAAGTATGCAACTAGTTAGAATCATTTCTTATCTTACTGGTATTTCTCAATATGAAATGGCACACATAATTCTTCTTAAAATCCAATTGTTATACACCAGAATAAAAACTTCACCATATTTTTGTTGAAAAAAAAGAAAAATCTAACCAGGATTGAGCTTTCAACTGCATCCGATTCAGCACATTGTTCTATGATGTTGTGTCTTACTCCCTCGTCTTGAACAGGATGGGATTGCAATTGATGGGACGATTGCTCTACATCCTCAATGTAACTGTCACCTACATCCTCATTGATGACCTGCAAAATCTCATCATCTGGATTCTGACCTGTAGCGTCCTGAACTTTCATATCTGAAACTTGCATGGTAACCTTGAGTTCAACAGGTGTTAAATGGGGCTGGCTTACCTCCTTTTCTAGAATTGGTTCTGCAGGCATCACATCTGCAATCTCATTCTCATCCATCTTATCTACGCTCACTAGTTGCAGCTCTTCTTCAACAGCCAGATCCTTAACATCCATGTTTTCAGTTGTTGAAACTTCTAAACTTGGTTTAGCTTCTACTGGATCCGATGTTGGCATCTCATCCATGAAAGTACCCTCACTAATATTCATATCTTGCAACCTTTCAGCTTGAACAGGTTGGGATTCTAATTGATGGGGCAATTGATCTACATCCTCAATGTAACTGTCACCTGTATCCTCATTGATGACCTTTAACATCTCATCATCTAGATTCTGACCAGTAACTTTGATATCTGAAACTTGCATGGTAGCCTTGAGTTCAAGATGTGTTAAATGGGGCGGGCTTACCACCTGTTCCAGAATTGGTTCTGCAGGCATCACATCTGCAATTTCGTTCTCATCAATCTTATCAATGCTCAATAGTTGCAGCTCATCTTCAACAGCCAGATCCTTAACATTCATGCCTTCAGTAGTTGAAACTTCAAAAGTTGGTTCAGCTCCTAATGGATCAAATGTTGGCATCTCATCCATAAACGTACTAGCACTAATGTTCATATCTTGCAATCTTTCTTGTTCTAACATGTTGTGTTTTACTCCCTCATCTTGAATAGGTTGGGATTCTAATTGATGGGGTGATTGCTCTACATCCTCAATGTAACCGTTACCTGCATCCTCACTGATTACCAGTAAAATCTCATCATCTGTATTTTGACATGTAGCATCCTGAACTTTGATACCTGAAACTTGCATGTTAGGCTTGAGTTCAACAGGTGTTGAATGGGGCTGGCTTACCTTTTCTTCTAGAATTGGTTCTGCAGACATCACGTCTGCAATTTCATTCTCATCCATCTTATCATTGCTCACTACTTTCAAGTGATCTTCAACAGCCAGATCCTTAACATCTATGCCTTCAGTAGATGAAACTTCTACAGTTGGTTCAGCTCCAAATGGATCAGATGTAGGTCTCTCATCTATGAAAGTAGTCTCGCTAATGTTCATATCTTGCAATCTTTCATCCATATCAACATCCTTAACATCCATGCCTTTAGTTTTTGAAACTTCTAAAGTTGGTTCAGCTCCTAATGGATCAGATGTTGGGATCTCATCTATGTAAGTAGCCTCACTAATATTCACATCTTGCAACCTTTCATCGATATCAACATCTGAAACATGCATGGTTGCAGGGGGTGGAAAGTCTTTTGTATCACCCTTACTAATATCTTTGGTTTCCACCATGTGTGATTCATCCTCGGTGTATGGTTGTGTAAAATCCATCACTTCGTTATCTGAAAGTTGAATAGTTTCAAGCTTGACAGCAATTAATGGATTATTAGTTTCATTATTGACTTGTAAAATTCCATCATCTAGATTCTGACCCATTGTATCCTGAAGGTCAATATTTAGAACTTGAGTAGTAGGCTTGAGCTCAAGAGGAATAGATTGGGGTTGGATTACTTCCTCTTCAACTGCTCTTTCTGCCTCTTCTATATGGGAAGCAGGCATCACAAAAGCAACATCATTTTCCTCCCTGATTTCGGTGCTCACTTCATGCTCCACAGTTTGATCCATGACATGCACAGATTGAAGCTGGCTTACCTCATCTAAAGTTGGTTCAACTACTAATTGATCACATGATGGCAACTCATCTATTATAGTAGCCTCATTAATGTTCATATCTTGCAATTCTTCTTCCACATCCTCATTTACAGCAACAATCAGTGGAACGTCTAATGGATTGGATGGTGACAGCTCATCTATAAGATTACTCTCATTGATGATCATATCTTTCAAATCTTCCTCCTTATCCTCATTTGTAGCATCTGTCAATTCGATATCTGAAATATGCATGGTTGCAGGAAATGCAGAAGGCACTATATCTTCTATATCACTTTTTCGAGTATCTTCTTCCACCTTGTCCAAATCATCAATGAATTCAACTTGTGAAACTTCTGTGCTTTCAAGCTCAATAGGAACTGCTGGATCCACATTTTTACCATCACTACCATTCAAGAGTGTTCCCTCAGGATTTGCACCCTTTTCTATGTTTAGACTGTTATCAAGAAGATTGACAGTTGGATCTGAACTCTCTTCCTCATCAAGCTGAACACTAAATTTGGCTTCATCAAGTGAGCTCTCTGCAACTTTAGGAGAATTATTCATTTTAGCATCAGATTGAGATGAAAGAACTTCTTTTTCAGAAATATATGACAATCTCTCAATCGATTCTGCATGATAATCTCTCAAATCCCTGATGGCATTAGTCTCACTTTCAGCAATGTCACAGTCAACATCTGCATTCCCAATCCCATCAGCCACCTCAATAACTCTCCCCTCAACACTATCATACCCTCTACCGCCCGTCTTTACAATCACTTGTGCATCATGATCTCCTTCTAATACCTTCACATCACCACTTTGTTGTTCAGTTTCGCTCTCTACTTTTTCCACTAAATCATTTTCCACCACCTCAGAAGCATCCCCAAACTGGAACACTAAACTTCCATCACGATGTTCTGCCAAATACAAAACAGTAAATGATATTTATAACAATTCAATCAACACTAAATCTATATTATAAGTCTAAATATAACACACGTAACCACTTTAGTGTATTAGACCTCGATTAAACATAAACTAAATCTCAAACAAAATTGTAACTAAAGCTTTCCAAAATTACAGTCATCATCCAACAGATGCATTCTATATTTACCGCAGACATCCTTTCAGCTGCACAATCCCTATCATACTACTATATTATACGAAACTACTCACATTAAATTACTAGTTAAGAACGTACCAGTTGTTGCAATAAGAACTAAATCCGATTGAGCCGCTAGTGTCAAATGAAGTAAAGATGATCTGCTTCTCGATCTCCGACCGATTAATATCAGATTGTGTTGAAACGGAAGAAATGGGCGGAGAGTGGTGGCGTAGGGTTTTAGGGGGGTAAGAAACGGGGTACAGAAAGAGAAAGATCTATAATTACTCAAATTCGAACATTGATTTGACATTATTATCAGTGAATTGAAGAATTTGACTTCATCTGTTCATGAGATTTTTAGGGTTTTGATTATAATGAAGAAGGAGATGATAATGAAAAGTGGTTTGAGAGGATGGAGAGTTTGTTTAGATTTGTGGATGCTTTCGCGCTTAGATTTAGTTGGGGCCCACTTTAATAACAGCCAATCGTGCATATTATATCCGTGTTAAGTTTTTATTAGAGTTAATTACACAAATGGTCCTTGTGGTTTTGTGAAAATAACATGTTTAGGTACTAACTTTTCTGAGTAACAAGTTAAAGTTTTATAATTTCAATTTTGTAACGAATTTGGGTCCTAATGCTAACGACCGTTAACTTTTCTGTTAAATCAGAGTAAATTGACATAAATACCCTTTTAAAACTAAAAAGGTCATTTAAAACATTAACTCTATTTTAATCCAGGGACTATTTGTGTAATTTACTCAACATCGTCTCCCTCATCTCCGACCACCACCACTACACACCTCCACCACCGTCGTCGGCCAAACACCATTCTTCTACCGTCAGCGCCCTCCGCACACATTTATCATTAGGAACCTCCATCACTTCGCATGCCACCACCATGCTCTTCTACCAGTCGTAACCGAAGACCACCAACATCGCCATCACCTTCTCCGGGCAATAAATTCTAGTCCCCACCAATCATCAAAGACCATTGTCATCCCGTCAACGTTGAACATTACAACCTTTGCCCTTTACCCCACCATTGAAAATCACAGATCCAAAACAAATCCACAATCTTATTGAAAAAAGCTCCTAAATCGAAACCATTGACAATCTCTTATTCCACCACCTTCACTGTCCACAAGCCTCTAAAAGCTAAAAATTCGATGAACCTAGCGTCAACGAAGATTAATGAACAAGATGATGGGTAAATACCCCAAAGTAAATCAAAACCCAAAGAACAATCGATGAAGAAAACAATGAACAATTGATAATGACAAGTCCCTTTGGTGTCTCGCCTCTCTTTCACTGCATCAAAGGCCTAAAAATACCCCATTAAAGGAGATGAATGGATGCCATGGGAATGGACTCCCTCACCTGCAACTTAGAGTTTTGTAAGCCATTCTTTAATAGAGAAGACAAATATGATAACAGCGATGCCGGTGGTCTTCAATGGTGGGGGTTATTTTTTTGGTGGGCGAAGATTGTGATGACATTGGTCATTGGTGATGGTTGGCAGAAGGTGTGCTGGCGGTGTGTGGGGTGGATGAAGGTGTTGAGAAGAGGTGTATTGTTTTAGTATGATTAAACTACATAAATAGCCCCTGTAATCAAATAGATTTAATTACAAAAATAGTCCCAAGGGTATTTTAGTCATATCACCTTTATTTAACGGTAAAATTAACGAAAGTTAGTCTTAATACCTAAACTCGTTACAAAATTGAAAGCATAATACCCAAACTTGTTACTCAAAAAAATTAATACCTAAACTTGTTACTTTCGCCAAACCACAAGGACTATCCATGTAATTAACTCTTTTTATTATTATGTTTTTCATTTTTTGCTTTTGGAAAAGAGAATGCTGGAGTTCAATTTAGCCCATCTGTTTTTCCTTTTGATTGATATAGCCCTCTTTTTTCAAAATTGATTTTGCAGACTCTGTGTGTAGACTTGTAGACTTCTTCCTTAAATTTCCTACAATATTTTTTTTTAATATTTCAAACAACAGATGTAATCTTTCATTTCCAACAATATCTTTTTAATATCTCCAATCCTACATAAGCCTTTGTTTCGGTGGCGGATCTCGAGGTAAATTTCAGAAGTAACGTAAAACCTTATTTTTTACCGTACATTTATATTAATAAAAGTGTTCGAAGGAAGATCATTCAATCAAATTCATTTGGTATCGAAGAAATTGAACTCGAAGGAATTGAATTCAAAAGAATTGTTGACCCAATATCATTATCATTATTAAAATATCCTACTCATGAAATTTTTTTCTAAAAAAATTGTCAATAAAAACTTTTTTTTTTCATCTTTCAAATCTCTAATTTTATAACAAATAACACAATAGGATTACAAATTTCACTTAGACATAACACAATTCAAATACCTAATTTCAATATCAAACCTCTGATTATCTTTCAAATCCTTACTTCATATACGTAATTGCATAAATCCTAAATATTATAGATTAAACCAAATAACCATAAATTTTTATAACAAATAACACTTAAATATTAGAAATTGAACAACATAAACCCTAAATCCTTAATTTCAGAGTGTAATAGAAAAAAACTAAAAATATTACCTTGAAGTGGGCGGTGAATTGGTGAAAAATCTTATGTGGGTGGTGTCAAGAGCCGCAGCAGGCGGCAGTTCGGTGGTGGTCGGCCGGTCGGCCGGCGGTGGGGACGTGGAGTGATCGGCGGTGTGGGTGGATGGTGGCTTACTAGATGTGCCTTGTGGGAAGGGACGAAGGGTCGATGGGGGTATGGGGCGATGGATGGTTTTTGTATTTTATTTTATTTAAAGTTTTATATTTGATTGGGTTATGGTTATTTAGACTATTTAGTTAGGCTTTTTAAGTTGTTTAATGTTTTTTGAGTTGATATTTATTTTGGACTTGTTAATTATTATTGTATTGGACTATTGGATATATTGAGCTTATTAGTTATTTATGTTTTTATAAAATTTAATGTTTTTTTTTAATATAAGATTATTTTTTATAAACTTTAAAACTTTCTGTGAAGTGTTGAGTTTAAAAAAAATTTAGGGGTAACATAATATTTTCTCAAGGGTAACGTAAAACCGTAATTTTTATTTTTTATTTTACATAAAACCATAATTTTTTACCTTTACACTATCTGTAAAAATTAAAAGGTAGCGAAGGTTACCCCTCTCAATGTAGGTCCGCCCATGCCTTGTTTAGTTTGAGGAACTTTTCTTAAATAATTGCAATGTCTAAATGGAATTGGAATTAAAATGCCGTTGGAATCTAAGAAAGTTAAATTGATCAAACTACCTATATACCCACCGTATTTTTACCTCTCGTCTCCTTCAAAATGAATCCTTAGCCAAATTGCGGAAAAATTACCCGAAATCATCATAGCCAAGCACCTCCGAATCGAAGTTCTATACATCAAGCGAGTTCTTCATCTGTGCTTGACAACTATGCTAGTTCTAGGTTTGGATTTGATTCTGCGAAGCGACGTAATGAAACATTTTGATATCGAAACTAAATCTGGGTTTGGTGTTGAACGTCGACCTTAGTATTTCGTGGCGGTGTTCTCAACTGAAGGTGAAGACCCGAAGCTAATTCTGGATTTGGTGTTGATTGTTGAATTGTTTAAAGCTAATTGAATTTAAGAAGAATATGCTTGCGTTCGATGTTCTCAACTAAAGATGATTGATGAAAACGATCTGAATGATTTGTTAAACATGCTAGGGCTATTAGGTAATTATGTAACATTCCAAGGGAATGTTTACAATTCCATCAAAAGAGTGCAGGAATGTTGGAATCCATTGAGTGAAAATATTGAAAGAAAAACATTCAAATTCCATTTTCATATTGTGCCAACCAAACAACATTTTCAATTAAAAACATTTTAATTCCAACAATGCTAATTTTAAAAAAATTTATGAATCAAAGGGGCCTAAGTTTATAAGAGAAGAAAATATTAGAAGAATAGAAATAAATAAATTGTTGTAAAGTTAAAATTGGGGGGTTTGGACTTGTGATAAAATATAGTGGCTACTTGGTAACCTAAAAATCATATTCTACAAGCTTCATAGGTTTCATGCCCGATTTATTGCATAAGCCCATACGGTGTAGGATCACACCTGAAGGGCGTTCGCTAACATGGCTTGTTGCCTCGTAACGCAACGGAATGAAGTCATGAGGAGCAAGTTGCTTTGTCAAGAGCGTGGATCGTTGATCCAAGATTGTTGGTAAAAGTTTCAACTTTATTTATTCACCTATTTATTTTTCACAAATAATAAAATTGATTATATGTTTATAGGAAACACACAAAACAACAAATGTTTTTGAAATCGTGTTAGCTACCTATTCCATGATCAACTCAAATATGAGCTATATCATAACAAACGATGTTTGATGAGAGTATGGTGGGGTTCGAACGTTCGTGTTTTTATGATCTAAACGAGGATGTCTTGTCAAACGTACAAGAGCCCAGACAACCGATTGGACCTGGTAAATCTAAGCAAGGTCAAGGTTAAAAGCTCTAACAATGCATTGTTTGCGCCCACAAAAATGCGGCAATTCTGGCAGAATAAAATTTCTACGCCCACCAACAAGAAAAGCTCGATTTGAAAAAAAAAATCAAAGTTAGACATGCAGAAGTCAAAGATGGAGTTGCAAAAGAGAACATGAAGATGAAGAAAAAAGAAGAAAAACGTAAAGACTTTAAAATTCTCGATCATCTAACGATTTGGACTGTCAATTGGCGGAAGAAATAAAACATGAGATTAAAATTTTTAAAATTTATGTGTTTTCATTTTGTTATCAAAGTTTATTTTAGTTGGTATTGTTTTTAAGAAACTAATGAATTATTATTATATATTTTTTTGTTAAAGTTAAATGGTTAAAAAAAGGAAGGAAAAAAAAAGCGGTTGAGGTGAAGTTAAAAAACTTAAACTATTTCCTTGAAGAGAGCAGAGTGAAATGTAAAAAGGTAATGGAGTTAAGGGGTAGAGGTGGGCATAAAAACCGGGTTCGGACCCGACCCGGAACCGGGTACGGGTACGACCCGGTATATGTATACCCGGTTTGGATCCGAAAAAAACCCGTAGGATTGGAACCGGGTATGATTTTCTAGAATTTCTTAGAACCCGACCCGAACCGGAACCGGTTGAACCCGGGTTGAACCCGGTTTTGACCGTTTTTTTTTTATTTAAAAGTAGTCGTTTTTTAACGGCTATATAGCCGTTGGGATCGATTTTTGGCCTTTTTTGTCACTTTTAGGCTTATAAGTTAGTATAAATGAGTGTGGGTTGATATGGTTTAGTACCCAAGTCTCAAACACAAAAACATACTCAAAAAACGTAAAAAATACTCTCGTTTACTCTCGTTTTACACGTTCACTCTCTCGTTTTAGACTTTCACTCTCTTCAATCTTGATATGGCTCACTCACAATCTTCCGTTGGTCAAGGTTCGTCCAACGCTCCAATCGTCATTCGTGTTCTTGCACACAATCGTAACATGGATGTTTGGTGCAATTGGGATATGGTTGAGTTGAGTGACGGGTCTGTAAAGGCTCGATGCAAGTTTTGTGGAACTTTGTTTGCTAAAGATTCTAACACGATTTTAAACAAACACATTAGCAAGAAGTTTTGTAAGTCGTTGAAAAGTAATCCGGATTCGCAACAAACACAATTGGGTGGAGACGGTGGAATCTTTAATTACGATGTTAATACTGTTCGAGATCGAATGGCGAAGTTCGTGATTCAAGAAGCTTTGCCTTTTAGTCACTTCGACAATCCTCGATTGACCAACTTAATTCGAGAGACGCTTTAACCTCGTTACACCCGCGTAAGTCGTACTACACTTAGACGTTATTGTTTAAAATTATGGAAACAAGCAAAAAATGATTTAATTGTATTATTTGAAAATTTAAATACCGGTGTAAACTTAACTAGTGACGTTTGGTCGGCTCCACACGGTTTACCCGAATCGTACCTTTGCGTCACCGCTCATTGGGTGGATCCCAATTCATGGCAATTGATGAAACGTACGATTGCATTTGATCTTTTTCCGCATCCACACACCGGAGAATTTTTGTTTTACTTTTTAGATAATGTAATAAGTACTTTTAAATTTCAAAATAAACTTTTTTCAATTGCATTTGATAACGCCTCTAACAACACAACCGCGGTTGAAAAATTAAAATTAAAATATCTTCCGATTACAAACGGTGATTTTTTCCATATTCGTGTTGCACGTATTATTAATTTAGTAGTGCAAGACGGACTATCCGGGCAATATGTTAATAACTTTATTACATCTTTTTGATTTATGTTACATGACGTTATTAAAAAAAGTAGAAGAAGATATCAAGATTATAAACAACTTTGTAAGGATACGCACTCTAGATTTTTAGGTCCTAATTGGGATGTACCTACTCGGTGAAATTCGACTTGTCACATGTTTGAATGTGCTTTAAAACAAAATGGCACTTTGAAAGCTTTTCATAATAGTCTTTCGGATAATGGTGAAGCCGACCCATTTCCGGATGCGGGTTGGGAGAATCTTCAACGTCTATCCGAGTTTCTTGAGGTTTTTAAAAACTCAACAACAAAATTATCAGGAGTTTATTATTCCACTAGTTATTCAGTGCTTCAAGAATTATATTTTATGTCTTTGAATTTTAAAAATTTTCAAAATAAAAATAATATGTTTAATCAAATGATAGAACCAATGAAAGAAAAGTTTAAAAAATATTTTAAGGACTTACCACCCGTTTTTACATGTGCCGCCGCTTTAAATCCGTTTCTAAATGTTGCGGGGGTTGAATGTTTGATAGATGAGATAAATGACAATTTGGATATGCATGACGAAAACCCTAATTTTTTAAACGAGGCAAAAGAAAATTTTAATCATAGTTTGAAAACAATTTATAATTTTTATTTAAATAGATATGGGCCTAACGTAAACATAATCATGCTAAGCGAATCAACCTCAAGTGCTAGTACATCGGTTAAAGACCCAGTTTTGATTGTGTTGAATGTTGTCCGGGATGTGACGGCTAAACGACAAAGGGGTAACACCCCAACAAGTGAGCTCGGTAGATATAGTGGAACGGATTTTATTTCCACTATGACTACCGAAGATTATCATGCATTCGATATTTTGGCTTGGTGGAAAGGAAAAGAATCTCAATTTCCGATTCTTTCTGTTATGGCCCGTGATTTACTAAGCGTCCAAGCTTCTACGGTAGCTTCGGAATCTGCTATTTCTCTTAGTGGCAGGGTAATATCATTACGGAGAACAAGACTAACTCCGGAAGCAGTGGAGATGTGCATTTGTTTAAAGGATCACTTAGACGCAACGGATCGTATATAAGACCAAACAAGCCTCGAAGACGAGATTACACTCGAAGCTAAAGTACATGATGAAGAGGTAGAAGACGGAGTATCTTCTGGCATATCCGATGAAGAATTAGCATTTGATCAAACATCTCGTAGTAGATAAAATTAGACGATATTGTTATTTTTACTAGTCTACTTTTCAACAACTTAGAATTATCAAGCATTGTTGTTTGACTTGGATTGGACTGGACCGGGATTCGGTTTGGCCATCGGTCCAATCCACACCAATTCATTTTGTTAACGGGTAAGTCGGACGATTAATTAGAGTGTTATATGATTATTGTAAAGTTTTATATACAACAATAAAATACACATATAAAATACTTATGCTAAATTATATATATAATTATAACATCATTCGATTTTTAAATCCAATTCAACCGGTAAGTAACCGATTCGTCATCCAATCCTATTCCGAAAATATTTGTTATAAGTGACCAAAATGGGTTAAACATTGACATCAAGATCTTGTTAACGATTTAAGACCACAAGGACTCAAAAGTGGGCACCACCCGAACCACTTGGGGTCCACACAGGACAAATGGATTGAACCATGATCAATATTTCAGATGGATACCACCACCTCATTGGCCAGAACCCTATCCACCACTTCCTACACAGATTTCACTCATCCTACGTGGCACCATCCACACATCCCTTTTGATCTCACACCACCCATATAACACACACTCTTCTTCATATTCAACATCAACAACACACACCACCACCATCAAAAGCTTGATTAACAATGGCAGCTGCTAGTGCTACATCTGCTGCAGCCTTAAACAGGTTGGGTTCACCCTTCTTGACCGGTGGCAAGAGGACCCATACTCTCTCTGCCCCCGTTGGCGCTGGTTCCGTGTCGGTCCCTAAGCGTGTCGTTGTTGTTGCTGCTGCTGCTCCTAAGAAATCTTGGATCCCTGCGGTTAAAGGCGGTGGTAATTTGATTGACCCCGAGTGGCTCGATGGCTCGTAAGTTTTGCTGTTTATAAGCAGTGATTTTAGAACCGAACCGGTTGGGGCAGGAACCAACCATAAAACTGGTCAAGTTGTGCCTATTTAGATCGTTTTTAATCGAACTGGCCGGTGAACCAGACGGGGTAGTTGGATCGGATAAAAGAAATTCTTTTTTTTTTTTTAAATTTTCAATAAAATCTCGTTTTTTGAATTAGTTATGTACTCTTTGATCCATTTTTTTTAATTAAAAAGTACAAATTCACATCGAAAAATATATTATTTTCAGTTTTTATATAAATTATTTAATATGTCACGTCATCGAATTCTTAAATGCGGTTCGACTAGTCCGACGAGACAGATCGCTAAAGCACCGGCTGTCCTGTCTGGTTACGAAAACGTTGACTATAATAGTAATTTTTTTGATCATTGAGTTTTTGGTTCTAACCGATTGAAAACAGGCTCCCAGGTGACTACGGGTTCGACCCGTTGGGCCTAGGCAAGGACCCAGCATTTTTAAAATGGTACAGAGAAGCCGAGCTCATCCACGGGCGATGGGCCATGGCCGCGGTCCTCGGGATCTTCGTCGGTCAGGCCTGGAGCGGAATCCCATGGTTTGAAGCCGGAGCCGACCCGGGTGCGATTGCACCCTTCTCTTTCGGGAGTCTGTTGGGCACCCAGCTCCTGCTGATGGGTTGGGTTGAGAGTAAGAGATGGGTTGACTTCTTCAACCCCGAATCGCAATCGGTCGAGTGGGCGACCCCGTGGTCAAGAACTGCTGAGAACTTTGCTAATTACACCGGGGAACAAGGGTACCCCGGTGGCAAGTTCTTTGACCCGTTAAGCTTCGCGGGTACGATCCAGAACGGAGTTTACGTTCCGGATACCGAGAAGCTTGAGAGATTGAAGGTGGCTGAGATTAAGCATGCTAGACTTGCTATGGTTGCTATGCTAATTTTCTACTTTGAGGCAGGACAAGGGAAAACACCACTAGGAGCTCTTGGTTTGTAAGGAAAAAACAAAGGATTGTGTTGTTAAGATTTTATGTAATCCATGTATTGTAAATTTGTTTAGAGAAATCCCACATTAGTAGTAACAATTGATGACTTTGAAATCAAAGTGTTAATTAGGGGTGAGCAATAATCAACAAAACTTAAGCGAATTAACCTAACTGAATAACTGATCGTTCGGTTTTTAGTTTGGTCAGTTCAACAAACATACAAGGCAGGTTCAATGCAACAATCGCACAATAGACCTTGAAACAAATGTTGTTGTTGGTTACCGGAACCAAATACCCAATAACCAATTAACTGAAACTGATTGGTTTTTAAAATCCCATAACCAAAGTTCGGTTTTGGTTTGGTTAGGGCTCAAAACCGAACCACCAGGCACACAGTGGTGTTTTATAGACAGCTTGATTGACGTGTTAAAAGATATTGAAAGTGTCATTAAAAAAGATTAGATAAAAGTGTTGTTAGTCAAGCCAGCTCACACGAGCCAGTTGACTCGTGCTAACATGTGACTCATTTCAACATGAACATGTGTTGATCCGACCCGTTACCACGCCTGTCCATCTTTCCACCGGTAGAAATTAAACAAGAAAACCACAAGAATGAATATGAAGACAAAGGCACAAAAAAGAGCAAGCTCATTAAAAGTAAGCCAATATGGTTCTATTTGGAGTAGTACAATACTACAATTAATCTAAAACTCAGAATAAGAAATTAAACAAGAAAAAGATGCAAGATTTAAGCTAGTGAACCAAGAATCTTGCCAAAATATCACTCACTAGCACCCATAGCCATCAAGAATTCACCTTCACATACAACCTCCCCTCCAACATATGCTTTTCCCTCCATTTTCGCGATTCCAAACCGCTTTTGAAGTTTGATTAATGTCATTCTCATCACCAAGGTGTCTCCGGCGACCACTGGCTTTCTAAACCTCACCTTGTCAATCCCGGCGAAGAAGAAATTGTCACGCGAGCCGCCCACTTCTGGCTGCAGCATCACCAAACCACCAACTTGTGCCATAGCCTGAAGTATCAATGATAAGAAACAGAGTCAAACTAAACTTTCAAACTTTTTAATGAGCTTCAAGAAGTCTAGACATTGATCACGGGGAAGTAAGTCTATAACCAAAAAGAAGGTGAAAATGAGACGTTTGGATGCTTCATTGCTACGTGTTGTGTTGCATTCTTGGGGGATAATATCAACAGATGTAAGAAAAGTTGCTGCAAATTTCCTGTTCTACTATTTTGAAGTTCCTTCTGGACCTCCTTCAAATTTTGGTCATTTATCATCTCAATAAAGGTTTTGGATGTGTGTTTAGAAAATGATATGTTCTATTGACTATTCAGAATAAGGTAATCAACCTTAACAAAACAGGCTGCAGATAGTGTTCGGATGTGCTTTTGCTATTTGAAATTTTAATAATTAGATGAACACTAATTCGAGATTCTTTACCAAATTAGTTATCTAAGGAAAACAATCTTTTGAAGAACAAAGAGAAGATTTGTGAATTACGATATAGAATAGTGGGAGTAGAAGTCTCTCAAATTAGGTTAAAAGATCTGAATATAGGTAATTTTACTTTATTCTTTGATGTAAACGATGTGTTGCAGGCTTGCAGCTAGTATAAAACTCACTACTTGGCCCTTTTCCAAAGTGAATTCTTCTTTTACCCAAATGCTAAGACCGTTATAGTATGCTGCAAGGAGAAATTAACCATTGTGTTTCTGCATTTTATGACTCGTCTAAAGCAGAACCTTACTACCTTCTTTCACAAAATTATATTATTGAACAAAGATAAGCAGTGGAGAGCAAAGAACCAAACTTTAGAAATCCATACAACTAGTAACATGAATTAATTTAATTAAGAACGCCCGATTAAAAACATCTAACATTCAACTTTTGAACCAGTAGCCATTGCATCATGAATCATAAACATTGAAAAAGTAGATTAAATATTAAGATGGATGGTCAGGGTGAAGAAGATGTGCTTTCCAAAGACAGTCCTGCAGCTCGATTTAGGCTAAGGATATACTTTGATTTGGTTGATTGCATTGTCTATCCTAGGTGTTTTACCTTCCAAGACTTGTTTGCTTTCGCCTGCCTTTATCCCCCTTCACAAAATGGTGTGAGGCCGTGAGGGTGTGCTTGGTTAATAACGCTTATATCTTTATTTGTAATAACTTTTTCGAGATTCGCCCTTTATCCCAAAAAAAAAAATAAATTGAACTTTATAAGAGAAATCTAGTAAATCGTTTATCCATCATCAATGGTAATAGAATACATCAATACACCACTACACTAGTCATTTGTTTCAAAGGAAATATACTGTACCGATCCTATTTGCACTCGAGAAGTTAGCTACAACCACATACCCTACCATCTCCTAGGAACAGCCAGACAGTCTTTCTATCTCCTGATATAAAGGTAAGGTTTACCCTCATCTCACTCTATGAGTGGGATATTACTAGGTATGTTTACTTGTTTGTTTAGGCTGGCTGCAGACACATACAATCCCAAAATTTCAAGATTGCAAACTAGAAAGACACATAATACACATTGGCAAAAGAACAACAAACAACTTATACATCATTACATAAAACCATAACATTATAAAGAAGATAAAAGATAAAGTTTTTACCTCAACCATAAGAACACCAGGCATTATCGGCCTCTCAGGAAAATGCCCCGGAAAGAAGTTATCATTGATAGTCACATTCTTGATCCCAACAGCTGAAACCCCGGGATTATATTCAATCACCCTATCCACCAAAAGAAACGGAAACCTGCAAACAACAATCAAAACGCCAGTAAAACCCAAGTTAAAACTCAAACAATCACACTGAAATTCCACCCAAAAACTTTCGACAACAAAAACCCCAAATCAAGATCAAGATAATCGCATCAAAGAGCAAATCACAAACCGATGAGGCAAAATCTCACGAATCTGATTGATATCAACCACCGTTGGAAACGCAGGGAACCCTGAAAAGACATTGTAGACACAAGTTATCAAATCAAACGCATGAGACTTGAAGATTAAACTTAACAACAAAGAACTGAAGCCAGCGTACTGAGTTCAATTGGGGTTTCGTCTTTCGAGCTATCACTCGCAGCTGAAGAACAGTTGGCGAAGAAACCGGTATGATTCGTCTTCAAATGGGTTGATAGAGAAGGGGATCTGGAGGCACGTCGAAGTGAGAATCGATTGAAAGAGATGAGAGATGTGGGTTCGGGGCGTCGGTTGGAGATTGGGGAAGGAGAAGTGATTTGAGAAATGAGGGCATTAGAGAACGCTTTGGAAGCCATGATGAAGATGAAAGGCTAATGGGTTTGAGGTGTTTGAAGGGAGAGAGGGATGAATAAGGTGGAGATGAGCTGCCGGTGCCGGAGATGGAGGACTGTGTGGTGTCGACGGTGGGTGGGAGTGAAGATGGTGATGGTAGGATGTTAAATGTTTGTTGGGTTTTAGTTTTGTACTTATTGTTTGCAGGTGAGCATGAGTGTGGAGTAGTGAGGATTTTAATATTTAAGATATTTGAATGTTTCAGTATTTAATAATTCAGACTGTTTATTTTGTAAATAAATATCTGAATGATTCAGACATTTGTTTTTAGATGGTTAAGTATTATACTAATACTGAATGATTAAGACTTTTTATTTGAATTGATCAGACTTTTACTTTTGAATAGTTAAGTGAAATGCTAACTCTTAATGATTCAGACATGTTAATGGTTCAGCACTTAATAATTCAAATCTCTTATTGGTTTAACACTTAATCATTCAGAAATTAAACAACCCCTTAGCCTGTTGATTTCTTGTAGCAAAGTGTATTTCATATATTACATCGGTTGTAAGTGATGGTTGTGAGTGATGGTGAGTAGAGTCGAGAAAATATATTACTGCATGTAAAAAACACTATTTATTCTTATAAATTTTTAAGTAAATAAATGATTGTAAGTAGAGTTAAAAGAATATGTTGCTGTTTGTGAAGAATACTATTTATCCTTATAAATTCTTAATATTTACCATTAGTGTAGTGAAAAAAAAGGTAATGATAAAAAGTAAAATATATTATTATTTAATTAAAACATATAATTTTTAATGTAATTATAAGTATAAAAATAAAAATATAACGTGAATACTCTTTTAACTTTTATTATGATTATTATAAAACAACGCCTAATAGTAAAGTAACAAGAGAATGGAGAGAATGGAGATTGGTCATGCAACAAGATGCCAAATATATACAAGAAAGGAATATCTAATCTATTTTAATTGTTGGTAATTGTAATAATATTTATAATTAGAACACTTATACATTTAAAAATAATGGCTCATTATAATTATATTTAGGAAAATCTAACAGAATAAAATTTAGCTAAGGGATGAAAACTACAACACACATTTTCTCTCCTTTATATTTTTGGATTTGTTATGTTTGCTGGTTATAATTTTATTAAAAATTAAGTAACTTAGTAGAACATGATGAGGAACCAAGTGCGACATTTTTAATACTTTCTTTATTTATATATCCTAAGAATGGTGAGTGTCGATTCTATGTAAAAGTTTCTCAAAACATTTGTTGTAAAAGTTTCTCAAAACATTTGTTGTTGATGATTTGTCGCTTGATAACTGCAACGACAATTATTTATGTTTATGAATGTTGCATGATCTTCATGTTAAACTTTATTTGCCTCCTTTATTTAACGAATACCACAAACTACAACCATGTTGTGTTACATGTCCTTAGGGGTATCGAAATAAACACTATTCTAATGTCTTCACAAGATACGAGCTATATCTTGCTGATAAATACATCTAATCATGTATAGCTAACAAGAAATATTAATGCATATTGCAATTAGCTGTTGTACTTTACCATATTATAAGAAGCAAATATCTGTTGAGAACCGTAAGAACTATTTTAAAAAATAGATTAGAAAGATCAAGGGAGTCTTAATTGATAATGAAATATTTTTAATTATTTATAAATCAAAACCAGTGCTCTAAACAAAGACTTTGTGATCTAAATAAAGACATTATAATGGATTCAAGTTTCAAAGTTAAAGAAATCAAATGTTTTGGAGATCTACTCTCAATGGATTGGTCTTCACGATCCACGCTCAGGCGGCAGTGATGTGAAGCACTGAAGCTCAAATAGTTATGGGCTCAAAATTTATGATTCAAGAAAAACTAATTATATAATACCAATCATCAACTTGATTTATGTATTATAGTTGTAAAATAAGCTTAAAATATTGTACTTTTAATTTTCATTTAGTTAACAAATTCTCAAGTGTTGGGTCAATCTTTTTAAAATAATTTATATATACTAATTATTAATTTTGATGTGACTTATTGGTTGTATCATATGCATAAATGGGTTGTACCATCTTTTGTTTTTTTTTAATTTTTAATTTTTTATTTAAACTCAATTCATTTACATTTTTTAAAATAATTTATATATAATAATTATTAACTTTGATGTGACTTATTGGTTGTATCATATGCATTAGTGGGTTATATCACATTTTGTATTTTTTTTAATTTTAAGCTTTTTATTTAAACTCAATACTTTTACATTTTTACAATTTAGCCCTAATATTTTTTTACTTTCAAATTTGGTCTATATACTTTTCATATTCTATAAAATTTTTGTTTTACGTTTCGATCTAAATTTTGCGTGTTAACAAGCCACTACGTGCGTTTGTGGTTCAACGTTTTTACGCTTATTTTTTCCCCGTTTAACGACCCTGTTGCAATACGTTTTTCCTAGATCGACGTACTTATTGTTTTATATGTTTACGTTTCATCTGTGTGGTTCAACGTTTTAACGTCTACTTTTCGTTTACTGTATTTTTTTCATTTTTTATTTTTTGTTCTAATACGAGCTTTTTCGATGTTGATGATCATTGACAGTAATGTGTCATTGATGCTACTTAACATGATTTTACGACTACCGCTGCAACGCATGGGAGCTCAATACTAGTTTAATACAAAAGTCAAACTCAATTGGTGCGTACTTGGTTTAAAAAGGCATATTATCTCACTCACTCTCAACAATTGTTTCAAATTTAATTGGTGCAAACTTGGTTTTTAAAAGACATACTATCTCACTCACTTTAAAAAATCTGTACTTTATTCCTAGTGAGAAAAGGGACATAAAAGGTATGTCCCAGAGGATATCATGTGTTCGGGTAACTTTCTTGAAGGAATTTGAAACTTATCGACATTTCACAAATGATCTTTGAGCCCATTAAGTCTTGCGGGATGTGCGACTGCAATCTGGATTCCTTCCTCTATTTGTTATATCAAGAAAGCATAGTCGGTTCCAGGTCGAGCATAAAAGTTTATTATATTTTCGTTTTTACAATTTGTCAAGACTGGATAAGTCTATGTAGTTTCTGTTATTTTATAATACGTATTCTCCTAACTTCTCGTTAGTTATCGTAAAATTTCTTGTTGGTTGTTCAAAAAATTTAATACATTTAAAGAGTATAGCTGTAAATTTCATCCTAGAACATGTGACCTTATTTTCTTCTCTCTTTATTTCTTTAAGGTCTATTGATTTTTTAATGGCAAGTAATTACTATTAATGGAGCCTTTTATTGAATGATGTATAATATTGATGTAGCTAAACTCTTTAATAATTCTATTTTGAGTAAATTACCATTTGCATCCCAGACATTTGTCCATTTTAACCACTTGCATCCCTATAGTTTTAAAATTATCATCCGCCCCCTAAAGTTTCAATTTTATTTCCATTCGAGTCCAACACACTAACATCGTTACATTTTTCCGTTAATTTTTATAAAACCACAAAAATACCCTTGTAATTTCAGGGATGCAATTGATAATTTACTCTTAAATAAAATACCCCCATCCCACCCAACCCTTATATCTTCTCTCTCTCTATCTCCTCTCTCTTCATTAAATACAGTCAACAATCAAGAAATTAAGCTCATTCACACAACAAACACCTGAAAAAATGAAAGCTTGGAGGACGAATCAAGAAGAACAAGAACATCAGAAGCAGAGGTATACTGCAATCTCCACGTCCCATCCAAAATCCCCAAATCAATACCTTCATTACCCATTACATAACTCTACAAATCCACTTACATACCCATCAAATTAACCCAAATCCCCCACTAATTCAATAAAATCAAACCGCAAAATGACATAAATCCACCAAAGATTCCTCAATTTCAGAAAGTTGATTAGGGGTTGTCACGAGCCCACGTTGAGTGTCTTGAATCGCTTTCAACAGCTCGTACTTCTTGTTCTCCAACTAGATTTCGTTCATCTGAATCAATGGAGTTGTGAGTGATTGAAGAGATAAAGATTGTAAGAGAAATAAAGATTTCGGTGGTGGTTGACGGTGGTTTTGAGGCGGCTGCCGGAATCTGTAAGGTCACTTTACCACCGGAGAGTGAAAGTTCATGTCAAGATAGCAACAACAATGAGAAAAACCCTGTGAAACGCAAGTGGGTTTTGACCAAACCCTCAGGTCAACTCCTGCGAACTTCCGACAACAAATTCCGTGGGGTCCGGCAGCGGAAATGGGGCAAATGGGCCGCGAGGATCCGAGACCCGTTTAAGCAGGGGCTGGTCTGGCTCGGAACTTACAATACTGCTGAAGAAGCCTCTAAAGCTTATGGAGTCAAAAAGCTTGAGTTTGAAGCCATTGCTGAAGCTTCAAAGAATGGGTCAAACACAGTCAAAATCACCATCGGAAAAGCCTCTTCCTCCGGCACCGTCTCGCAGCCACCACCGCAGCCTGCCGCCTCCGAGGAATCTGTCGGTCTCGTGTCCCACACCTCGCCATCGTCGGTCCTTGAACCCGTACCAGTAGTGTTCCAAACCAGCAACCAGCAAACGACTATTGAACCATCATGTGTTTTGAGGGCTGTGAAGGTGATGAAGGAAGTTGTCATGGTGGTGATGAAGGTTAATTTAGTCTTTTTATCAATAATCTTACCTAAAAAACTAACGGTGTCAGTCATCCGGACTCAAATAGAAATAAAAATAAAACGACAAAGACTCAAATAGAAATAAAATGAAACGTCAGGGGGCGGATAGTAATTTTAAGACTGCAATGATGCAAGTGGTTAAAATGCACAAATATAAAAGATGCAAATGGTAATTTACTTTTATATTTTTTTCAAAGTGACTACTGTTCATGCAGCCTTTTGTTGAATGATGTGTGATCTTGATGTAGCTAAACTCTTTAATAATTCTAACCCTAACTAGCCTATCATCACAATAACTCCTTAACGGTTCTAATTATTCATAATAGAGGGCCCTAAACTCTAGTCAAACTAACTATGTAAATCTTATAGTTTGATTTATAATTTGTAAAACACTATACTTAGATAACAATAATTTCATAATTAACTTTCAACATGCAATATTAATTATTCAATAATTATTTGACTCTTTCAAGTTCGTGGCAACGTTTCTACGTACATTTTTTTTACGGTTTTATGTCTTTGTGATGATGAGACGGTCTTAATACTAGTTAGTCTCTTAGTTCTAAACCAATCAATTTTATATATGACAGGCTATTTTATGTGTTAGGTTATTAATTTTTTTCCTTTTATTCTTTTTCTAGTAGTTTTATTTCTTCTTACTCGATTGTGTGTTTTGTTGCAAGTATTAGGACAAGCAATGATAAACATTTTTCAATTCAGATTATTTATCAATATACACATATGTATACATCTATTATTTTTTCTATTGAGTAAATTATTGTTTTTCTCACCAAGCTTTGCCATGTTTAACACTTTTAGTCCAAAAAAGAACTTTTAACTATTTTCGTCCCTAAGGTATGTATTTTGTAAGGGTTTCAGTCATTGACACTAGCCATGTTAGATTTTTCTGTTAAGTTGAAAGACGCTTCAATCATTCCATATTAAATGGACTATTTATATAACTGTTTAATTCTTAAGGGGTATTTCTTTTCTTCTTGTTATCAAATCAACTTTTCTAAATAATTTATAAATTATTTTTTTTTTCATTTTATATGTGAAATAACTTCTCTTTGAAGATCGATATTTTTTTGAACAAGAAACGTGTTATGTTTATATTTTTCATGTAAACATTTTTTCTTTTTCTCTTGTGGGTTTCAAGTTAGATTATATGGTCACAGAATAATAGTTGCATTCTTTTGTAATACTTCGTCATGGATTATTTAACATTGCTGTCGTCTACAACTATTACAAATGTGCATCTAAAATCTTTGTAACAAAAAAATGATTTGTCCCGATTACAAATATATCAAGTAAATACTTTTTTATTTTATTTAATACTTTTATTTTATATAATTATTTTAAGTTCACTAAATAAACAACCCTTTAAGTATTAAGCAATACATAAAAGTCCCTTAAATATGAGATGATTGAAATATCATTTAACTTACTGAAAAACTAATAGAGTTAATGTTGTTGACTAAAATAGTTACAAAGTTCAAACCTTAAGGGTAAAAAGAATTATAAGATTATATTTTAGACTCAAATGCTTAAATATACCAAACCTCACGGACCAAAATAACAATTACTCTTTTCTATTCATATGCATATCTCGAGGCATAAAATTTGTTATTTTATTTAGAGTAAATTACACTTTTCGTCCTTTAGGTTTGTAGCAAATTTTAGGTTTCGTCCTTAAACTAAGAAAATTACAGTAAACATCTTTATGTTTAAAAAAGTTTGCACGTTTCATCCCATCTTCTAACGGGCATTAAAATGGGTCATTAAGTCAGGTCACGTGCCTGACACATGAGTATTTCCTCTGGTGAAAGGTCGAATTCCTTCGTCGGTACTAAAGAATACGTCTCGTCGGAGATGGTGATGGGCGACGGCCATGATTTCGCCATTGATTGGTGGGTGTTAGGGGTTTTATGGGCGAGTGGAGAAAGATCCCTCTTGCCAGCTGGGGTTTTTTATTACTAATGATAAATAGACCAAACTACCCTCATGTGTCAGGCACGTGACCTGACTTAACGACCAAATTTAACGCCCGTTAAAGGATATGACGAAACGTGCAAGCTTTTTTAAACATAAAGGATGTTTACTGTAATTTTCTTAGTTTAAGGACGAAACTTAAAATTTGCTACAAACCTAAAGGACGAAAAATGTAATTTACTCTTTTATTATTTCACATACATGCCACCTAAAAATTTATTACGGACAACAAATAAATGGATAATTAAGAAAGCCTAACATAAATTGAATTTCAATAATCATTGCTTAGTTGATGAAAGTAAAAACAAAAGTAAAGAAAGTGTTTATAATGGTAAATGTACGATTATGTTTCGAATAATAAATGTATTTTAATCGGGCTCACAAATCTGTTTTCCAGTTAGGATCGCATCCCCAACCTTTTTCAGGAAAAAATCTACAACTTGAAAAAACCTAGTTTTAATCCAGAATATTTTTACTTCGAATAAGTCTTGAACCTAAAACCTTTTAAATTTTTTGTATTGAGTACATCACCTCAACCACTCGATCTAAGAATCATTGGTAACTAAAGACTGTAAATGAATGCCTTTTTGTTTTATTCCCCTTGTGGTTTCTCTATATCAAATTGTTTAGCATGCATATTTTTTGTTGCAATGAATAAGTGTATTTAAAATATATGCAATGAAGACAAACGCAATATACATTTGTATTTTGTGTATATGTTTATATGAAATTTCAAAAAAATGGTTTGTGCATTTGTGCACTTGTGTAACACCCTAAAAATAGGAAATAGAGTGTAAAGAAGTGGGGCTAAAGATGTCAACAAGAAAAAAGTAAAACCCTATGTACTCCGTACTTATGGTAAAGAGTCGCCCTAATACTCCTTACTTGCTAAGAAAGTTTACTAATATTTGTGTAAAGAGTGTGCAATTCTAGAAAGAGAAAGTTGAAAATATCGGCTAAAGGTATGAATTTCATATTTATAGTTGGATAGATCTAAGGTAATTATGTTGTTATATAGTGGTTATACATCAATCGGATGATAAAGTTGTCAACTTTGTGTGTATACGTGAAGATCCTGGGTATTATCCTTCTTGGTCGGGGTTTTGTGTGAAATTCTACACAAAAAGGTGAGTTTTATTTTTGTCATTTTTATTTGTTTACAGTTTGGTGCTAGTATGCACCATGATAGTATACATAGTTTTTGATGTTAAAGTTTGCATTATTAGTGGTTTTATTGATAGAATAGCATCTTTATTACAAAACATGAACTTGCATGTTAAAGTATTTGATAGTTAGGGGAACTCGTTATGCAAAAGTTCTTAGATGTAGCAATTGGTTATAGTGTCGGGCATTATATACAATGATGTTATAGTTTTCGGCGCTAAAGTTCTCGGCTCATAGTAATTTTCCTCGCCATAGAATAGTACTTGCCTTTGTACAATACTTGATTCATAGAAGTATTCTATGTATATATGGTATTTGTCCCTTGTAAAAGTACTCATTTGGGTATAGTTCTCGTATATATCAAAGTTCTTAGTCTAGTATAATTCTCGATTTAGTATAATACACAACTTGATAAAGTTCTCGGTTAAAATAGAGTTATCCAGTCTTGTTAAAGTAATGAACTAAAGTATTTAAAGTAAAGAAGGTTAATGACCATAGTTAAAGTAGTTAAAGATATAACGATAACTACAGTTAAAGAAGCTAAAGTAGTTAAAGAAATAAAGGTAATCACAATTAAAGAAGTTAAGTACATTTAGAAGCTAAAGATGATTACAAATTAAGAAAGCTAAAATTACATGTGAAATGATAAAAAATTTGAATAATAATTCAAGATCACTTGCCCTGTTAAAACACATTTGTGAAGCATTAAAGTATGCTAAAAAGTCTTGCAAGTATAAAGGTCTTTATGTATTTTAGTATTGATATAGGAGTCTTGCTCAATGAGAAACAATGATAAAGTCTTTGTATCACACAATGACTAGCTAAAGGAGTCTTGTATGAAGTATATACTCATAAAAAAATAACGATAACTAGTTAAAGATAACTAGTTAAAGTAGTTAAAGATATAACGATAACTACAGTTAAAGAAGCTAAAGTAGTTAAAGAAATAAAGGTAATCACAATTAAAGAAGTTAAGTACATTTAGAAGCTAAAGATGATTACAAATTAAGAAAGCTAAAATTACATGTGAAATGATAAAAAATTTGAATAATAATTCAAGATCACTTGCCCTGTTAAAACACATTTGCAAAGCATTAAAGTATGCTAAAAAGTCTTGCAAGTATAAAGGTCTTCATGTATTTTAGTATTGATATAGGAGTCTTGCTCAATGAAAAACAATGATAAAGTCTTTGTATCACACAATGACTAGCTAAAGGAGTCTTGTATGAAGTACATACTCATAAAAAAATAAATGCTAAACTAAAGATAAAGAATGACTAAAGTACAGTTAAAGAACAAACACAGTAAAAATTAAAGAAGTCTTACATAAGTGTAAGCGTATAAATAAAATATGATAAAGTATAAAAGAACATATACTTGATAAACTATAATGTGAACTTTAAAGTCAAAATATAGATAAAGTATGATAAAGAAATACAATAAAAGTTTTGAAAAAGTAAAGCTAGAACTCACTCAGTAACGATCACTTTGTATGTATATAAACTTGACAGGTATGTATACTGAATAAATATGTGGGCGTGGCATGGATTTTAAAGCTACCTTGAATCATGATTAAAAGATTGGCATCCTAACATAGTTATGTTTAGTTAAAGTCTAATGTAGCTTTATTTATTATTGGATAATGTTTTAAATTTTGATGCTTGTAGATGATGATATTTTGGTTCAAAAACTTGTATTTTTAATGTCCAAATTCTTAAAATCACGTAGCTATTTTTTGATGTTTATGATTCTTAAATACATGATTTCATATGGTTATTATTATGGAACAAGTTTACTCTGTAGATCTTTGTTTCTTAGGTGTTTGGAGCTCATAGGAACATATTTAAGAGTCAAATGAAGCAAAAAATATGAAGTTTAAGGACTAGAATTGTATATAATAAAAAATATAAAGAAGGAGAAAAAATTAACCAATCATCGCATGATATGCCAGGGTGGGCGTATCATACGCCGCCGTCAATCTACTGCTGTATTTATGGGCATATTTGCAGGTAATTGTCACATTTGATGACCTAAGAAAACTTTTGAGTGATTTATCGTTAAACTCCATGTTACAATACGTCTATTCTCCGACGTATGGTTACCCGTGGAATTTTGGTGGTAACCACAAATTTTGGATTGATCTTCACGGAAGTTGCCATTTGTTACGATCCTTTGTTTAGTGGTGTAACGAGACATATGAAATGTATTTGCAGTCTAGAAACTTTTCATTTTTCTATGAAGCGCGATAGTTATATAAGAAAATTAAGAATATATTTCACATCATGAATAAAATCATCAAACAACCAAAAACAGTCATTAAACACACAACAATACAATTTTCACACTTGTTACATATGAAACAAATGAATACATATTCAATCAATTCAAAGTTCATTTATTAACAACTTCTTAATTGTGTTAAACCCATCCACATTTGTATCAATTGGTTGCAGTACACACTCTACGAATTTCACCTTGTCTCCCTGTTTTCACCTCAATATTCCCCATCTTCACCATCGCTATTCCAAACTCGACGTTAAATCTCCATCCACTTTGCCTCCTATCCCCCAAAAACCTTTGCGCTAACCTCTGCGTCCTTCGGTCACTCCATAGTTTTGCATCGGATTCAATAACTCCCCTCCCATTCCTCAAGTTTTCATAGAATGAACTGCCAAAACTATTTTCGCTACCCGTATCAAGCGCCACACGCCTCGACCCATCACCACCATTAGGACAAAGTGCTCGGAGCTGAGGTAGGAACGCAGGGTTTATATCGGGATCAGGTCCATTGGTATTGTTGAAGTTGTATAATCTGTAGCTGAATAATGCACAAGCTGCTGTTCCAATTGTATGTCCACCTAGTAAAGGATAATAAATCACAACTTAATTAATAACTAAGGTCATAACATTACATTACATATAGTAGTTATTGTAGATATTGTTCTACTTACCAACAAGAGTAACAAGATCTTGAGTGTTGAGACCTTTATCAGCAAACTTACTGATTTGGACACTAATCGGGTCGTTAAACGCAGGCAAGTTTGCAGTATCCGATGCTCGTGAAACCAAGCCATCTCGACGTCCTAATGGTACCTGCCAGCTAAGTCCACCCGTCTACAACATGTCCATAGTTAAGCGTTGATCTACAAGTTATTATTGTACAAGCACCATGAGGACACAAATTAAGAAAACATCTACTTACGAGAACCACAGAATCGCGGGCAGCTAGGGCGATAATATCAGCGCATGAGACCACTCCAGGACAGGTGGTTTCGAGTCGGGACTTTGCAGCATCAATAACTTCAAAGCCTCTTAAGAGCGAGTTTGGTCGTGCTGTCTTCTCAGTGGACGAGCCGTTAATGAGTATAGATGCATCACAACCATTGACAAAACAGTCATGAAAGAACATCCTTAGTAAACCAGGTGCAATAGTGGGGTTGGCACGGACAGCAGACTGAACCGCTGAGCGGACAATGTACTCCACCCTAGGGCAGGTGGACCTGTAGAAGCCAACACGAGTGCCTGATCTACCACGACCACGATTGCCTCCGGCTAGTGCCAAGGTTGTGAATGTGGCCAACAGGAGAACCAACAAGATTAGTGTTTTTCTTAATGAAGAAGCCTCCATTGCTAATGAAGATTTGTCTAGTAATGTATTTTGTAAATGAGATGATGATGTTGGGACATAATGGGAGGGTATTTATAGTATTTGTGTGAGAATGAAAGTCAACTAAAGTTTTGAGAACAAGTTATATCTACATCGTGGACAAAGGCACATAGCTGTAATTAGACAGTTTCAATCATCAAAGAGAATAAACTATTAATAAACTATTACATACAGTTTATATAAATACATTATTTATAAGTTTATATAAACTCCAACAGTCGACTTTCATTGGCTAAAAGAAGCCAAGTCAAGGAATAACACACCAAACCATTTATTTGATAAACTAATTGAAGTTGATATGTTACATTGGCCGAAACTGATAATATTTAATTTAAATTTTATAGAGAACAACTTTTTCCTTATCATTTCATGTTTTGTGCACTGAAAAGTAATCGCGTTAATCTTATATATAAAATGTATATTCAGCAAACTGAATTTAGTATAAAGTCGTTGTTCTATTCCTTTCAGTTTTTATATGAAAATGAGAGACTAAAGATGAATATTGATTATACAGGCATTTTAAATTCGTCTGGTAATATATTCAAACATCGTCTTGGGCTGCTTTCATAATTTTTTTTAAGGATTATTGGTTTATTTGCATTTGTTTGATATTTAAAATCACAAAGCTGGAGACACCTTTCGTTACTATAAAAACTGACAAAAGATTACTGAAATTTATGAAGTGAGAAAATTAAAGGTCACAAAATTAGCTACAAGGAACAGATCCATCTGAACAGATGTCGCTTATTTAAGGAAAACAAAAATATAAACCAACCACAAACTAAATAACAAATATTGAAAAAAATTAAAAAAAAGAATGATGAAGAATACGGTTGCAAAAACTGTCGTAAAGCTTTTAGAACGGTAGTAAAAAGTCGATTGCAAAACTGGTCGCGGATATTAAAAACTAAAAAACGCATGAAACATAATGCAGTCTAAAAACAATGCATAGTTTTTTTTTAAAAAAAAACCTAAACTATAAATATAATTCGTCAGATGTTAAAACGGTCATACAAGTTTAAAATAAAAACAAAAGAAATAAAAAAAATAAAGCCGGTCACCAATTCTGTCTCAAATATTGTATATATTATTCCTTATTATATGGTAGGATAACAATGGTTTAATTTGCTTGTTTTTAAAAATGAATTGAATTGATGCAAAAATGAACTAAAGAAGAAAAAGAACTGATTTGATCGATCTGTTCTCTTAGTGCTATCTTCTAGTAATGATCCTCTAAAGAATCATCTATGTGATGACATTCAAAGGGATCCTCTAATGAGAGGAGCTTTCAAATCATAAGGATCTACTCATGAAATGATAAGGCTATAATCCTCTGAAGATCAAGGCTGCTATGCAATCTTATCATTTTTTTCATGTCAACAATAGTACAACATAATAGAATCTTTTACATAATTTTGTAAAGTTGTTAGATTAATTTTCCTTTTGTATGGTGTGGGGAAGAATGAATGTGTCCGCCTCTAGTGAAAGCTTTGTTCAAGGGAGAGCTTAGTATCTGATTTTCATTGTAATAAATTCTATTCTAGGTTAATGAAGCATTCGTGTTGATCTTTGTTAATTACTGCTTCTTTTCTATTGCTTGTTTTAATATTGAGTTCTTGTTCAAATTCATTGACAATGAGCTAGAGTTATTCGATCCAACAAATTTAATGCTAATTACGAATCTAATTCTCCCGTGTTTTGATGTTTAAATTTATGTCTTGTACGTGTTAATGGTCAATTAAAAATGTGCATAGACCACATACACGTCCCTATACACTTGGTGAATAATCAATTACGAGGATTAAAGCAAATGTGCAACTACAACAATGACAAACAAGCACACGAAGCTTAGAAATGAAAAACCTACGACAACGTCAAGGGTCAAGCTCAACTTACCAATCAACATAAATATGTAAGAAACTTAGAAATATTTGAAATGATAATTTAACTGATCATGTAGAAATGAAATTCTTATAAAAACAATGATGTTTTCCGAAAGAATTACTCTATAATTAAAGAAGAGTAAATGAATAGTAAAGTACCAATATCTTATGCACTATGATACAAGTGTCTAATGCTTGCTTTATAGTTAGAAATGCATGGATAGTAAACTAGGAGTTGATTTGAAAATATTTTGAACAACTTATGGAATTAGAAGTCACAAGATACAAAATTCCAGTTGCAATTTTGCATACTCATATGCTTTCGACGCAACACGAGAGATGTAGCATTGATATGACAACCATAACTGTTTTGGATTTAGGATCATGATGGAAATTCCCACACAACGTGCGGGTAAAAAACCTAGTTTTATTAAAACTCAAGTAAGTTGTTATAAAACCAAATCTTATAATAGGGTTGGATTTTGAAAATGTAGTGGATGAAATCTAACAAGTAAAAAGGTCTTCAAATGTGTTTTATTATTTAAGACACAAATTTTCTCAAAAAGTTTAAAGTTAAAGACAAAAATAGAAAACAACATTTTTACTTTAGAAAGTACAAAAGATAATCTTGCAATTTTAATATGAAACTCTATCCTTGTGTTTTAAAGTCGTATTACCTTTATTAAGAGTCGAATATGGTGAAAATATGTGAAAATGATTTTGGAAGTGTAGATATGAAAATACCAAACAGTCACAAGAAAAGAAAGAGAAAAAAGTTGTCTAGGTGAACGGATGTCGCTTTTACGAACGCGTTATCAACCATGATATGATTAGTAGACTTAATTATTTGGGTTTTCTTGTGTTGTGTCTATGAATAAAAGCCTTTCACAATCATTTTCAACACTTTTTTTTTTCTCTAAGCTCTTTTTAATAGACAAGATATATATTTCTCTTGTTCTTTGATAATCCAACATCATTTTCTAGGAAAAGATTCAAGATAAAAGATTAAAAAAAAGAGATGTGCTAAAACTTCCATCATTCTTAATGTTATATTGTAATGCTTGGTAATTACCACCATTGTCTTAACTACAAAAAGCTTGTGAGGGGCATCACTAAACTTGTTAATGATAACCGAGAGAGGTGATACTAGTGAAACGTAAAAGGTGATCACTAGCTTGATCTGATGAGATATTATATAAGGTGAACACTACCTTAATCTAGTGAAAAAGAATCGTATCCATGTTCTCTTCCGCTCAAGAGAATCGTTTAGTCAAACAAACTCTATCGAAAATCTAGCAGAGGACGTAGAGTGAATTAGTTAATATCCAAATAAACCTCTGTAAATTGGATTTGTCTTTCTAACCCTATCTCTCGACAGTTCTTTTACTATCATTTAATCTGGCTTTTACACAATGGGCTTGACATACAAAGTTTATGTTTTAATTAGATTATTTAAGTATTTTATGTGTGTTTGTTTGTTGCCTCTCTCAACGAAATGTCAGGATATTTTCTACTTAAATAAAGTTATATGAACCTATAAATATAGTTAAAGAGACAACAGCTTGACTAACCTGCATCTTTCTACGCAAAGGGGAATTCGTGTGAAGCGACAGATATGACAACTAAGAGTTGTTGATGTCACATGATTCAAAACCTGTGTTTAAATGCATACGTACAACATTAGCATATATACCTAAATTCTCCCACTATGACATGCAATGTAAATTATTAAATCTTAAATATAGTATCAAAAAAGAGATGATATGGTCAAAACTCTTAGATATTGAAATGCAGCGGCCTACTGCAGGTCATGCAATCTGTCGCTTTTGCATTGCAGCTCACACTAAAAATACATATTATGTAAACCTAGAGAAATAGAGATTAAATTAGAAATCAAATATAGAAGGGAAGATTCATATATAAAACAGACTCGACAATATCTATTAAATCATTTGAATAACACACATTGCTATAGTCACAAACTTTTGAGATGTTAGTTGTTGAAGCTATTGAATTGCAGAAATAACAGCGAACAAAACAGATCTTCAATAAATTTTCCTTCAGGAAACGTTTCGAGTAAAAGACCTACAGTGACAAACACCAAATCAAAAGGATCAACTTTTCTGTGTAGAAATCAAAGAAGCCCCTCACTATAAACCATCATGAAATCGAAACCCTCCAAATGGAAATCACCATCAGTAACACGAAATTAATCAAATCAAAAGTAGATCGATCGGTTTAGAGTTCGAGAGATGATCAGTAAAAGAGGTATACAGTTTTAAACAATCGCCTCTTAAGTAAGTATGCATTGTTCATACCTGTAGAATCAAAAGCAACAGAGAAGGGAGAGAAGAACTTCTTATGAAGAACATGCGGAGAATGAAGAGGATGATGAGATTGGGAAGATAAATGCTACGATTGAAAGGTGGCTGTGGTTTGATATTTTAACCATTCCAGTCTAAAAACAAAGCATCAAGTTCTATGATTTATACTATAACTCTTTCATTCTAATATATTTTGACGAAGTTTTCGCACGAATAACCGCTTTTTGCGAAAACTTGGGCGGTTTTCGAGTCGGTAACCAAATATTGCGAACACTTCATATGCGAAAACTTCATCAAGCGATAACTTCAACATTCGCGCAAAAACTTTTACTATTAACTTGATTTTTACGAAAACTCTGCAAAAATGCAAGAATATTGTCTAGATGTGAAAACTTGTTAGTTTGTGAAGGTTTAGAACAAGTGTTTCTGCCCAAATTTAGAGGATGCCGAATGATTTGAAGTTTGGTACTTAAACTGGAGTTTTTGTGATTTTCGATCAAGTTCAAGATTCTATATCTACAACACTTGATTCGGGTCGTTCGTGAATTGAAACTTGACAATGTGGGCTTATCTTATCTTTACTGATGGGGACAATGATCGAACGGGTTAATTAAGTGAAGAATCAAGATTGTTTGGTATTCTTGCTCTGAAATTATGGGCTTACTACATCTTACATAGGGGGAAGAATACTTTAGATGATCTAGTTCGTCGTTACAGAATCTTGTCAACAGATTGAAGAATCAGGTTTTTCGGGAATCCAAAATGGAAGTTGGACCTCTCTGTCATATGCCTAATACATCTTAAGTTGTAAGTAATCAAGATTGATTCAGACGTGATATCCTTTATGAAGCTATACATTAGGAGGAGGTTACAGCTGAGGGGGAAGACTAAAGTGAAAGATACCCAAGAATAAGATAATTCATGAAGATGAGTGACAGAAGTCAAACATAATTTGATATCATAATCCATAGGGGAAAATTGTAAGGACCTAGTTTTTATGAATTACAATATCAAGTGAAAAGCAAAAACTCAATTCATGCGAGAAGTACAAGGATGAGAGAACTTCAAGATGATTGATGAAGAACTTATCGAGCGAAAACTTGGAGTTGCCACGTGAGAACTTTAAGTTCTCGCGCGAGAACATCTGCACAGTATATTTAGATGTTTTTCCTTTGTATTTTGATATGTGTGTTCATTTTGTAAAAGTGCTTTGAGGGTGATAGAACAGAGAGTTGTGTGATAGGCCACCCGAGGGGAGTTCACATTGGGTGGATCGAGCTTAAACGATATTTACTCATTTGGTATTGTAATCATTTGATTAATAATATTCGATTGAGTTTGTTTAATGTTTGTTGATATCACACAAACACACATCCGTCTTAATTTGATTATCAAGTGCAACAAAATGTGGAATCGATCGTGATGAGGACCTTACACCGTTCTTCTATTTGAACGTCATATTGACTGGAGATTTAGACGGGTTTGTGTTCTTGATGCTCGTAGCAATGAAATCTACATGTATGAAGCCAGGTAATTCATATGTTTTTCATGGCCGGTAGAAGAATTTTTGGATTTATGAATTGATCAAGAATTTGCAGAGAAGGGTTTTAGGGACTTAATCAAGATGAACTGATCAAAGGTGAACAATTTAAAAATCCTTTGTGCTTTTTCCTTCTTGTGTGTTCATCAAATTGATTAATAGTTGTATTTAGTTTTAAATGTTCAGATTGTTATTTAAAGTTTCAAGGCTTAAATTAAACCTAAAGTTTATTTAAAGTTGGCACAACCGTTGACTGTCCTGACTCACAAAGGAACTATTTACAAATGGGGCAGCAAAGAGGAATCAGCATTTCAGAAACTTAAGGACAAACTGCAGCGCGCCAATCCTAGCTTGCCAGAAGGGACTGATGATTTTGTTGTTTACTGTGATGCATCCATCCAAGGTTTGGGATGTGTACTGATGCAACGCAACAATATCATTGCTTAAGCATCTAGACAACTCAAGGTGCATGAGAAGAACTACACAATACACGATCTGGAACTAGGAGCTGTAGTGTTTGCCTTGAAGATCTAGAGGCACTACTTATATGGAACCAAGTGCACGATCTATACAGATCATAAGAGCCTCACGCACATATATGACCAGAAAGAGCTGAATATACGGCAACGACGGTGGTTAGAATTGCCCAATGATTACAACTGTGCAATCAAGTACCACCCAGGTAAGGTGAATGTGATAGCTGACGCGCTCAGTCAAAAGAAAACACCAAAACCCCGTCGGGCGCGCTCATTGCAAATGACCATCCACTCTGATCTGCTAGTGCAAATCAAGGCTGCTCAATCTGAGGCCTTGAAAGTTAAGAATCTGAAATCAGAATCCCTTCTAGGCATGGAGAAACAATTAGAGATAAAGACCGATGGAATCCGTTATTTCATGGAACGGATCTGGGTACCGAAATACGGGGATTTACGAGAGCTGATATTGGATGAAGCTCATAAGTCAAGTTACCCAATTCAACCGGGTTCAGACAAAATGTACTAGGATCTGAAGGAGTTCTACCGGTGGCCGAACATAAAAGCTGAGATTGCCACCTATGTGAGCAGATGTCTAACTTGTTCTAAAGTTAAGGCGGAATACCAGCTACCCTCCGGTTTACTTCAACAACCGGACATTCCAGTGTGGAAATGGGAGTAGATCTCGATGGACTTTATCATAAAGCTACCTAGGACTCCCAGCAAATGCGATCGCATTTGGGTTATAGTAGATCGCTTAACAAAATCCGCACATTTCCTGGCAATCCGAGAGACTGATCGAATGGAAAAATTGACATGGATTTATTTAAGGGAAATAGTCTCTCGGCATAGTGTGCCAGTATCTATCATATCTGATCGTGAAGCTCGGTTCACTTCTCATTTCTGGCAATCCTTGCAACGATCATTGAGAACACAATTGGATATGAGCACTGCGTATCATCCGCAAACCGATGGTCAGAGTGAGCGTACGATCCAGACACTGGAAGACATGTTGCGTGCTTGTGTGATTGATTTTGGAAACAGTTAGGAAACTTACTTACCATTAGTTGAGTTCTCCTATAATAACAGTTATCACAACTCGATCAAGGCAGTACCATTTGAGGCACTGTATGGACGCAAGTGCCGATCACCTGTCTGTTGGGCAGAAGTTGGAGAAAGCCAACTTACGGGTCCTGAACTCGTGCACGAGAAGACTGAGAAGATCGTGCAAATTTGTAATCGTATGGCAGCGGCACGTGACCGACATAATAGTTATGCAGATAAACGTCGTAAGCCATCGGAATTCCAGATTAGTGACAAGGTACTTCTGAAATTCTCACCTTGGAAAGGTGTAATCCGGTTTGGGAAATGAGGAAAGTTAAATTCACGTTACGTGGGACTGTTTGAGATTATCAAAAGGGTTGGTCCAGTAGCCTATCAGCTGAATTTACCTGAGAAACTCAATGGAATACACAACGTATTTCACGTTTCGAACCTGAAGAAGTGCTTAGCTGATGAATCACTAATTGTACCCTTAGAAGAACTAGAGATTGATGAACAGTTACGTTTCATTGAAGAACCAGTTGAGATTATGGATCGTGAAGTCAAAACCCTAAAGCGTAGCAAGATTCCCATCGTGCGCGTTAGGTGGAATTCAAAGCGTGGACCAGAGTTCACCTGGGAATGCGAAGTTCAGATGAAAAAGAAGTACTCGCAACTGTTCAAAGATCAGACATCCACTTCTTAAGGTATCATCCTTAAGACATCTTTTCTTTTAAATTTCGAGACGAAATTCCCTTCAATAAGGAGATGATGTCACAGCCGGAAATTTTCAGAGTTTCTTTTCAGTTTGTTTCTAAATCCTCAGAAAACCCTACTCCTTGTGCCTTGCAGATCATTAAATCTGTTGTTCATCGTGAACTTGATGTTTTAATTTTCGGGACGAAATTTTCTTCAACAAGGGGATGATGTGACAACTCGAGTTTTCAGGTTAACGTTATTTCCACTATACAACCTCTCTTCGCTATTTTATGATTTAATCAATTGGACTATCTAGTTTTAATGGTGGTTATTATTAGGGGTGAGCATAATATGGGCCAACCCGAAAAACCGGATCAAAAAACCAAAGACCGGTCCGACCAAACCCATTCTACATACATGTGGTCCGGTCTTCGGTCCTAAGTTTTAAGCTATTTCGGTCCTTGGTTGGGGCTGGTCCGAGCCCAATGAAACCCGTATTACCCAAAAAAGACCAATTAATTATATATAAGAAAAACACTAAATACTTAATACATAAGTATGTGGGTTGTGGGGTGGAATAACAAATGAGGGTAATTGACTTCTTCAAAAAGTTATTACGGTTCACCTTTTTTTCATTGTTGTTGCTTAGTTATCTTCTTATCATTATTGCTAAAATCAAAGTGCTTATCTTCTTTTAGAAATCTCTATGCTCCTAGAAAAAACGACCACTATCGATACATTTTTTGTTATTAACCTTTATAATTTGGTTTCTATATACTAGATTAAATTATATTATCATAGCTCATGAGATATATGCATTGAATATTGATATACTACATTGAAGTAGATTATGAGCACCAATCGAGAATCAATATTAATGTTATTATTTTTCATTAATAATTGTTTAATATTTTTAGCAACATAATTCTATTTTGGGTTAGCCCGACCCAATTTGTTGAACCGACCCCTTTGGACCGAAACCGGACCGGACCAACCCATCTTATATGGTCCGGTTCTCAGTCCTTAAATTTCATACATTTCGGTCCTCGGTTTGGGCCGGTTTGAGCCGGTTCGGTTCTTGGTTTGGCCCATTGCACACCCCTAGTTATTATGATTATTATTAATAATTAACTATAAACTAACTAAAACTTAATTTACTCGAAATACAAGCTATGTAAACTTGAGGGACTAAATTTGACAACTTGCAAAACATGAATTCCTTTAAAACCCAACCCTCCCATAACCGACCCCTCATCTCGTTCACTTCTTCAACAACCCTAGAAGTCTCGACGGTAATACCTTTCCTCTCGGCAACACCCATACGCAGCCCCCACGTCGGTTACTCAACTACGACAACCCTCTCCACGGTCAAGCTGTACCACAGCCACATAGCTTTCCCCGCCTCCGACCGCGAACATTTGAAGAACCAATTATATCGGCATCCGCGAACGGTAGTCGAAACAGCCTCATACCTCGTTCGGTATGATCCCTCGATCCTAAATCATGTTCGTATTGTTGCGGTTTCGAGTTTCGGTTTATGGTTTCTGATGCGGTTTCGTTCCCGGTGGTTATTTCATTGTTTCGAATTTTGTCGTGGCCGTGTGTGTGTTCTGTGTATGAGTTATGTGTGTGTGCGCTTTCTGCATACATGGTTATGTGTGTATCTATACTTTGTGTATGTATGTGCGGTTATATATATATATGTGTGTGTGTGTTGTTCGATTATGTGGGAATTGTGGTGTGTAAACCGTGTGTGGATGAATTTGGTGATGATGGCAGTAGGCGCATGGAGGTATGTGTTCTTGTGTGTTATGTATGTAGGCGCATGGATGAAGGTGGGAGTGTGTGCATGGTTATGTGATGCGCATATGGATGGTGTGGTTGATGTTATTATGTGTATAGACGTTTTGTGTGTATGGAGTGCATGTGTTTCAGCATGTGGGTGGGTTGCATGGTGTTTGCAGTGGGTGCGTGATTGGGTTAGGTGTGTATGCGTTGTGTGTGTGCACGTTGGGTGTGTTCTATTAGTGGCTATTTGTGTGTTAACCATGTAGTTTTGCATTATATGTGTGGGTTTGCGCATAATATATATATATATTTCGAGGGTATGTAATATATATTGTATGTGCATGTATATAATATATATTATATATGTGTATAGTATATATTATGTGGTGTATATATATTATGTTTGGGTAATATATTATACGTGCGCGTTCGTTTGGGTCGTCTTGCGGTTGTGAGGTGTAAGTGACGTATTATGAATCGTTTGGGTTTCATTATAATAAGTTATGTAAATAAAAAAAATGTATAACGAATACCTTTATACATGAATTAGTATACGTGAGAATAATTGGGTTTTATATAGTTTTGAGGGTGCATGCGTATGAATGGGAAATTGATAACTGGAATCGTAACCTAGTCGTGGAATGCGAAACCGTACAATCTTTTCATTATTGTTAAATAGTAAATGTTAATTATATACTAAATTGAATTCAGGTTCTCGGGAATCATAATTTCGTGTTCTGCTGTTAATTGCTTATTTGCTATGCATCAAGGTGAGTTTACAGCCTCACTTTACTCAAAATTCTTTTTGGGGGAAAGAACCATGCTTATTTTAAAAGTTCATTCATTTGATCAGTATTACTGTAATTATTGCATGATTACTAGTGTTGTACCAATTTAAGTCCTCACATTTCGAGCCGTTAATTTATATACTTTAGCGAGGTAATTCTGAGTAGATCTACTGGGTTTGACAAACCCCACCCGGGCTAGTCGCGCTAACACGACTGCATGTCGAACGGGTGTTTAATTGACATAATTTCTGTTGCTGTGGTTTGGTAGCCAAAACCGGAGCCTTCATTTACATTGTCAGCTTCGGTTGCAAACTTCATACACTATGTAACATGTTAAGTAGACTAGCTATCTACGGATATTACTTTGTTTACTGTATCGGTTAGTACTATGTTCTGTTTATCAAAACATGTAAACTCACCAACCTTGTATTGACACTTTAGCATGTTTTTTTCAGGTTCTCAAGATGCGCACCTTTAGGATCATCTCATTCATGCATTTATCATCATATGGGTCACATGATACATTTACATTTTCTATGAACTTTATTTAATTGGTTTGCGTGTGTTGCACCATTTAAAAATTAAGATTGATTATGCTTCCACGATTATTCTTATGTTTACATTATTAACTCTGTTGTTGGGAATTTCAAATGTTAACGAGTAATAATGTTTTGTAATTAATGTGTCGTTTGGTGTAACTAGCGGCTGAGATCCTGTTATGTCACACGCCTAACGGTAATACCCCGTTCGTGGAAATTGAGGGTGTGACATCGTGTCCCACACCTCGCCATAGTCGGTCTTGAACCCGAACCAGTAGTGTTCCAAACCAACAACCAGCAAACGACTATTGAACCATCATGTGTTTTGACGGCTGTGAAGGTGATGAAGGAAGTTGTCATGGTGGTGATGAGGGGTAATTTAATCTTTTTAACAATAATTTTAACTGAAAAACTAACAGTGTCAGTCATCCGGACTCAAATAGAAATAAAAATAAAATGATAAAGACTCAAATGAAAATAAAATAAAACGTTAGGGGACGGATAACAATTTTAAAACTGCAAAGATGCAAGTGATCAAAATGCACAAATGTAAAAGATGCAAATGGTAATTTACTTTTATATTTTTTTCAAAGTGACCACTGTACATGCAGCCTTTTGTTGAATGATGTGTGATATTGATGTTGCTAAACTCTTCAATAATTCTAACCCTAGCTAGCCTATCATCACAATAACTCCTTAACGGTTCTAATTATTCATAATAGAGGGCCCTAAACTTTAGTCAAACTAACTATATGAATCTTATAGTTTGATTTATAATTTGTAAAACACTATACTTAGATAACAATAATTTCATAATTAACTTTCAACATGCAATATTAATTATTCCATAATTATTTGACTCTTTCAAGTTCGTGGCAACGTTTCTACGTATATTTTCTTTCTTTTTTTTTTTACGGTTTTATGTCTTTGTGATGATGGGACGCTCTTAATACTAGTTAGTCTCTTAGTTCTAAACCAATCAATTTTATATATGACAGGCTATTTTATGTGTTAGGTTATTTTCCTTTTAATCTTTTTCTAGTAGTTTTATTTCTTCTTACTTGATTGTATGTTTTGTTGCAAGTATTAGGATAAGAAATGATAAACACTTTTCAATTCAGATTATTTATCAATATACACATATGTATACATCTATTATTTTTTCTATTGAGTAAATTATCGTTTTTCTCACCGAGCTTTGTCATGTTTAACACTTTTAGTCCAAAAAAGAACTTTTAACTATTTTCGTCCCTAAGTTTTGTAAGGGTTTCAATCATTGACACTAACCATGTTAGATTTTTCTGTTAAGTTGAAAGACGCTTCAATCATTCCATATTCAATGGACTATTTATATAACTGTTTAATTCTTAAAGGGGTATTTCTTTTCTTCTTGTTATCAAATCAATTTTTCTTAAACAATTTATAAACTATTTTTTTTTTTCATTTTATATGTGAAATAACTTCTCTTTGAAGATCGATATTTTTTTTGAACAAGAAACGTGTTATGTTTATATTTTTCATGTAAACATTTTTTCTTTTTCTCTTTTGGGTTTCAAGTTAGATTATATGGTCACAGAATAATAGTTGCATTCTTTTGTAATACTTCGTCATGGAATATTTAACATTGCTGTCGTCTACAACTATTACAAATGTGCATCTAAAATCTTTGTAAAAAAATGATTTGTCCCGATTACAAATATATCAAGTAAATATTTTTTTATTTTATTTAATATTTTCATTTTATATAATTATTTTAAGTTCACTAAATAAACAACCCCTTAAGTATTAAGCAATACATAAAAGTCTCTTAAATATGAGATGATTGAAATATCATTTAACTTACTGAAAAACTAATAGAGTTAATGTTATTGACTAAAATAGTTACAAAGTTCAAACCTTAAGGATAAAAAGAATTATAAGATTATATTTTAGACTCAAATGCTTAAATATACCAAACCTCACAGACCAAAATAACAATTACTCTTTTCTATTCATGTGCATATCTCGAGGCATAAAATTTGTCATTTTATTTAGAGTAAATTACATTTTTCGTCCTTTAGGTTTGTAGCAAATTTCAGGTTTCGTCCTTAAACTAAGGAAATTACAGTAACATCCTTTATGTTTAAAAAAGTTTGCGCATTTCGTCCCATCTTCTAACGGGCGTTAAAATGGGTCGTTAAGTCAGGTCACGTGCCTGACACATGAGGGTAGTTTGATCTTTTTACTCTTGTTAATAAAACCCACCCTAACCCAACCCACCCCACTCCATATCTCTCTTTCTCTATCTACCCTCTCTTTCTCTCTATCTTCACACAAGAATCACCATCGCCATCTACCCACCGTCGCCGCCACCACCTGCCCACCGCCACCACTCGCCCATAAATTCCATCATCATCTTCTCCAACTCTCAACCTCCATCAATGGCAACACCCGCAACTTCACCGGAGCTACACCTCCAACCACTCAAACTCCTAGGCACCGGCGCCACCGACATCGTCTTCCTCGTCCACAACCACCTCACCGACCCATCAGCACACCACAAGTTCGCCCTCAAAGTCCTCCGGCAACTCACCCCCACCCCCACCCCTTTCTCTCCGGCGGTCATACGGTTCTACATTGTGGAGATCGTATTGGCGTTGAAACACCTTCATGATTTGGGGATTGTGTACCATGATTTGAAGCCGGAGAATGTGTTGATTCAGAACTTCGGTCATGTGACGTTTACAGACTTCGATTTGTCGAAAACCCTCACTGGAAAAAAGGTGAAGACGATGATTTAGTCGCCGGAGACGACGAAACACCACCGGAGGAAGGTGAAAACTTCATGTGTATCTCCAATAACTCGCCGAAACATGAGTATCTCCTCCGGCGAAAGGTCGAATTCCTTCGTCGGAACTGAAGAATACGTCTCGCCGGAGATGGTGATGGGCAACGGCCATGATTTCGCCGTCGATTGGTGGGCGTTAGGGGTTTTATGGGCGAGTGGAGAAAGATCCCTCTTGTCGGCTGGGGTTTTTTATTACTAATTGTAAAAAGACCAAACTACCCTCATGTGTCAGGCACGTGACCTGACTTAACGACCAAATTTAACGCCCGTTAGAGGATAGGATGAAACGTGCAAGCTTTTCTAAACATAAATGATGTTTACTGTAATTTTCTTAGTTTAAGGACGAAACCTGAAATTTGCTACAAATCTAAAGGACGAAAAGTGTAATTTACTCTTTTATTTATTTCACATACATGCCACCTAAAAATTTATTACAGACAACAAATAAATAGATAATTACGAAAGCCTGACATACATTGAATTTCAATAATCATTGCTAAGTTGATGAAGGTAAAAACAAAAGTAAAGAAAGTGTTTATAATGGCAAATGTACGATTATGTTTCGAATGATAAATGTTATTTTAATCGGGCTTACAAATATGTTTTCCAGTCAGGATCGCATCCCCAATCTTTTTCAGGAAAAAATCCATAACTTGAAAAAAACCAGTTTTAATCCAGAATATTTTTACTTCGAGTGAGTCTTGAACCAAAAACTTTTTAAATTTTTTGTATTTAGTACATCACCTCAACCACTTGATCTAAGAATCATTGGTAACTAAAGACCGTAAATGAATGCCTTTTTGTTTTATTCCCCTTTTGGTTTCTCTATATCAAATTTTTTGGCATACATATTTTTTGTTGCAATGAATAAGTGTATTTAAAATATATGCAATGAAGACAAACGCAATATACATTTGTATTTTTTGTATATGTTTATATGAAATTTCAAAAAATGGTTTGTGCATTTGTGCACTTTTGTAACACCTAAAAATAGGAAATAGAGTGTAAAGAAGTGGGGCTAAAGAAGTCAACAAGAAAAAAGTAAAACCGTATGTACTCCCTATTTATGATAAAGAGTCGCCCTAATACTCCTTACTTGCTAAGAAAGTTTACTAATATTTGTGTAAAGAGTGTGCAATTCTAGAAAGAGAAAGTTGAAAATATCGGCTAAAGGTATGAATTTCATATTTATATTTAGCTAGATCTAAGATAATTATGTTGTTATATAGTGTTATACATCAATCGGATGATAAAGTTGTCAAACTTTGTGTGTATACGTGAAGATCCTGGGTATTATCCTTGTTGGTCGTGGTTTTGTGTGAAATTCTACACAAAAAGATGAGTTTTATGTTTATCATTTTTATTTGTTTACAGTTTGGTGCTAGTATGCACCATGATAGTATACATAGTTTTTGATGTTAAAGTTTGCATTATTAGTGGTTTTATTGATAGAATAGCATCTTTATTACAAAACCTGAACTTGCATGTTAAAGTATTTGATAGTTAGGGGAACTCGTTATGCAAAAGTTCTTAGATGTAGTAATTGGTTATAGTATCGGGCATTATATACAATGATGTTATAGTTTTCGGCGCTAAAGTTCTCGGCTCATAGTAATGTTTCGCGCCATAGAATAGTACTTGCCTTTGTACAATACTTGATTCATAGAAGTATTCTATGTATATATGGTATTTGGCCCTTGTAAAAGTACTCATTTGGGTATAGTTCTCGTATATATCAAAGTTCTTAATTAGTCTAGTATAATTCTCGATTTAGTATAATACTCAACTTAATAAAGTTCTCGGTTAAAATAGAGTATTCGGCCTTGTTAAAGTAATGAACTAAAGTATTTAAAGTAAAGAAGGCTAAAGTATGTTAAAGCATTAAAATGACCATAGTTAAAGTAGTTAAAGATATGACGATAACTACAGTTAAAGAAGCTAAAGTAGTTAAAGAAATAAAGGTAATCACATTAAAGAAGTTAAGTACATTTAGAAGCTAAAGATGATTACAAATAAAGAAAGCTAAAATTACATGTGAAATGATAAAAAAATTGAATAAGAATTCAAGAACACTTGCCCTGCTAAAACACATTTGTGAAGCATTAAAGTATGCTAAAAAGTCTTGCAAGTATAAAGGTCTTCATGTATTTTAGTATTAATATAAGAGTTTTACGCAATGGCAAACAATGATAAAGTCTTTGTATCACACAAGGAATAGCTAAAGGAGTCTTGTATGAAGTACACTCATAAAAAAATGCTAAATTAAAGATAAAAAATGACTAAAGTACAGTTAAAGAACAAACACAGTAAAAGTTAAAGAAGTCTTACATAAGTGTAAGCGTATAAATAAAATATGATAAAGTATAAAGAACATATAGTTGATAAACTATGATGTGAACTTTAAAATCAAAATATAGATAAAGTATGATAAAGAAATACAATAAAAGTTTTGAAAAAGTAAAACTAAAACTCACTCAGTAACGATCACTTTGTATGTATATAAACTTGACAGACATGTATATTGAATAAAGATGTGGGCTTGGCATGGATTTTAAAGTTACCTTGAATCATGATTAAAAGATTGGCATCCTAACATAGTTATGTTTAGTTAAATTCTAATGTAGCATTATTTATTATTAGATAATGTTTTAAATTTTGATGCTTGTAGATGATGAAATTTTGGTTCAAAAACTTGTATTTCTAATGTCCAAATTCTTAAAATCACGTAGCTATATTTTGATGTTTATGATTCTTAAATACATGATTTTATATGGTTATTATTATGAAACAAGTTTACTTTGTAGATGTTTGTTTCTTAGGTGTTTGGAGCTTATAGAAACATATTTAAGAGTCAAATGAAGCAAAAAATATGAAGTTTAGGGACTAGAATTGTATTTAATAAAAGATATAAAGAAGGAGATAAAAATTAACCAATCATCGCATGATATGCCAGGGTGGGCGTATCATACGCCGCCGTCAATCTACTGTTGTATTTATGGGCATATTTGGATAAAAATCCATAAGATGGGTGTATGAGGCGGTGTATCATATGCCGATTGGGTGTATGATACAGTGGTGGTTGTTTCAGCTTTGGAGTTTGAGGAATTTTGAGTCTATTCAAACATCATTAAAGGGTTTTCGAATTATAACTTCTCCCAGATGAAATAAAGCAATCTTAAGGTGATTTTTGATGATTTAAAGCCTTCCAATTTAATACCATTCATCCACAATCATCATCCAAAAAAGATTGAGAATTCAATAAGGATCATGCGTGGCTAGTTCTCTTCATGATTGCTTTTAGGTCTATGAATTTTGCTAAGTGAGACGATTGGTGTGTGTAGATTAGGGTTTTGTGTTGAACAATGGATTATTTAATTTAATTAAAATTTTGCTTGAATTAAAAGGTTTAATTATAAATAACATTGTTTATTTGATTATTAGTTTTCGGTTTACTGACATAATTAGCTCATTAAGAAAGGTTGACAACGTGGTGTAGGTAAATTGATAATAATTGTGAACGAACGAATCTTAAAATATTGTTTCTTTGTTGTCACTTTAACCAAAAGTTAAGATCTTGAGGTTATTATTGTGCAAACACTATTTGAACATATCAATTGTTGATTTTACAGAATCTGAAACCCGAAAGTGACTACTTTCTAATTAATTAGTAAATTCTCTTTTAAAGTTTATTGCTTTCTGCAATTGTATTTCTTAAAATCATATAGAGCTCAAGTTTTTGTTTTAAAGTCTTTTTGTACATAACTTAAGTCTAGTTTAGTTAAAAACACTTTCCATCAATTTCTGTGTTGACGACTTTACTTACCCTTATACAATAAAGATAACTAAGACCGATTAATTGATTTGTTTTTTATCGAGTCTCGACAACAAATGAGGCCTTATAATTTTCTTAGAAATGAGTGGATGCATATATGTATTTTTAAACACTATGTATGCATATCGACCTAATTTTTTAAATAAAAGATGCATATCTATGTATAAGAATGTAGTGTCCGTTTAAGAAAATTCAAAAAAGAGGATTATTGCATTGATTTTACGATGATGGTTCTGGTTAACAAATCATTCTTTTAGGTCGATTACTTGTTGAACTTACCTCTTGTGGTGTTTAACCCTTAGTTAATATGACAAACACCACAAAACCATTTGTTCACGTTGTGCAAGACACAAAAATTGCAGTTTTGATTGCCATTCCAACCCTTTGTCATAATTGTGACCATTGCGTTTCACCAAAACTCTTTGCCACCACATCTGATGATCTTAGCATTGTTATCACCGAAGGAGGGTGGTCGATAATCACCAATATCTGTGCGGCTCTTCCTATGGTTACCCGTGGAATTTTGTTGGTAACCACAAATTTTGGATTGATCTTCACGGAAGTTGCCATTTGTTACGATCCTTTGTTTAGTGGTGTAACGAGACATATGAAATGTATTTGCAGTCTAGAAACTTTTCATTTTTCTATGAAGCGCGATAGTTATATAAGAAAATTAAGAATATATTTCACATCATGAATAAAATCATCAAACAACCAAAAACAGTCATTAAACACACAACAATACAATTTTCACACTTGTTACATATGAAACAAATGAATACATATTCAATCAATTCAAAGTTCATTTATTAACAACTTCTTAATTGTGTTAAACCCATCCACATTTGTATCAATTGGTTGCAGTACACACTCTACGAATTTCACCTTGTCTCCCTGTTTTCACCTCAATATTCCCCATCTTCACCATCGCTATTCCAAACTCGACGTTAAATCTCCATCCACTTTGCCTCCTATCCCCCAAAAACCTTTGCGCTAACCTCTGCGTCCTTCGGTCACTCCATAGTTTTGCATCGGATTCAATAACTCCCCTCCCATTCCTCAAGTTTTCATAGAATGAACTGCCAAAACTATTTTCGCTACCCGTATCAAGCGCCACACGCCTCGACCCATCACCACCATTAGGACAAAGTGCTCGGAGCTGAGGTAGGAACGCAGGGTTTATATCGGGATCAGGTCCATTGGTATTGTTGAAGTTGTATAATCTGTAGCTGAATAATGCACAAGCTGCTGTTCCAATTGTATGTCCACCTAGTAAAGGATAATAAATCACAACTTAATTAATAACTAAGGTCATAACATTACATTACATATAGTAGTTATTGTAGATATTGTTCTACTTACCAACAAGAGTAACAAGATCTTGAGTGTTGAGACCTTTATCAGCAAACTTACTGATTTGGACACTAATCGGGTCGTTAAACGCAGGCAAGTTTGCAGTATCCGATGCTCGTGAAACCAAGCCATCTCGACGTCCTAATGGTACCTGCCAGCTAAGTCCACCCGTCTACAACATGTCCATAGTTAAGCGTTGATCTACAAGTTATTATTGTACAAGCACCATGAGGACACAAATTAAGAAAACATCTACTTACGAGAACCACAGAATCGCGGGCAGCTAGGGCGATAATATCAGCGCATGAGACCACTCCAGGACAGGTGGTTTCGAGTCGGGACTTTGCAGCATCAATAACTTCAAAGCCTCTTAAGAGCGAGTTTGGTCGTGCTGTCTTCTCAGTGGACGAGCCGTTAATGAGTATAGATGCATCACAACCATTGACAAAACAGTCATGAAAGAACATCCTTAGTAAACCAGGTGCAATAGTGGGGTTGGCACGGACAGCAGACTGAACCGCTGAGCGGACAATGTACTCCACCCTAGGGCAGGTGGACCTGTAGAAGCCAACACGAGTGCCTGATCTACCACGACCACGATTGCCTCCGGCTAGTGCCAAGGTTGTGAATGTGGCCAACAGGAGAACCAACAAGATTAGTGTTTTTCTTAATGAAGAAGCCTCCATTGCTAATGAAGATTTGTCTAGTAATGTATTTTGTAAATGAGATGATGATGTTGGGACATAATGGGAGGGTATTTATAGTATTTGTGTGAGAATGAAAGTCAACTAAAGTTTTGAGAACAAGTTATATCTACATCGTGGACAAAGGCACATAGCTGTAATTAGACAGTTTCAATCATCAAAGAGAATAAACTATTAATAAACTATTACATACAGTTTATATAAATACATTATTTATAAGTTTATATAAACTCCAACAGTCGACTTTCATTGGCTAAAAGAAGCCAAGTCAAGGAATAACACACCAAACCATTTATTTGATAAACTAATTGAAGTTGATATGTTACATTGGCCGAAACTGATAATATTTAATTTAAATTTTATAGAGAACAACTTTTTCCTTATCATTTCATGTTTTGTGCACTGAAAAGTAATCGCGTTAATCTTATATATAAAATGTATATTCAGCAAACTGAATTTAGTATAAAGTCGTTGTTCTATTCCTTTCAGTTTTTATATGAAAATGAGAGACTAAAGATGAATATTGATTATACAGGCATTTTAAATTCGTCTGGTAATATATTCAAACATCGTCTTGGGCTGCTTTCATAATTTTTTTTAAGGATTATTGGTTTATTTGCATTTGTTTGATATTTAAAATCACAAAGCTGGAGACACCTTTCGTTACTATAAAAACTGACAAAAGATTACTGAAATTTATGAAGTGAGAAAATTAAAGGTCACAAAATTAGCTACAAGGAACAGATCCATCTGAACAGATGTCGCTTATTTAAGGAAAACAAAAATATAAACCAACCACAAACTAAATAACAAATATTGAAAAAAATTAAAAAAAAGAATGATGAAGAATACGGTTGCAAAAACTGTCGTAAAGCTTTTAGAACGGTAGTAAAAAGTCGATTGCAAAACTGGTCGCGGATATTAAAAACTAAAAAACGCATGAAACATAATGCAGTCTAAAAACAATGCATAGTTTTTTTTAAAAAAAAAACCTAAACTATAAATATAATTCGTCAGATGTTAAAACGGTCATACAAGTTTAAAAAAAAACAAAAGAAATAAAAAAAATAAAGCCGGTCACCAATTCTGTCTCAAATATTGTATATATTATTCCTTATTATATGGTAGGATAACAATGGTTTAATTTGCTTGTTTTTAAAAATGAATTGAATTGATGCAAAAATGAACTAAAGAAGAAAAAGAACTGATTTGATCGATCTGTTCTCTTAGTGCTATCTTCTAGTAATGATCCTCTAAAGAATCATCTATGTGATGACATTCAAAGGGATCCTCTAATGAGAGGAGCTTTCAAATCATAAGGATCTACTCATGAAATGATAAGGCTATAATCCTCTGAAGATCAAGGCTGCTATGCAATCTTATCATTTTTTTCATGTCAACAATAGTACAACATAATAGAATCTTTTACATAATTTTGTAAAGTTGTTAGATTAATTTTCCTTTTGTATGGTGTGGGGAAGAATGAATGTGTCCGCCTCTAGTGAAAGCTTTGTTCAAGGGAGAGCTTAGTATCTGATTTTCATTGTAATAAATTCTATTCTAGGTTAATGAAGCATTCGTGTTGATCTTTGTTAATTACTGCTTCTTTTCTATTGCTTGTTTTAATATTGAGTTCTTGTTCAAATTCATTGACAATGAGCTAGAGTTATTCGATCCAACAAATTTAATGCTAATTACGAATCTAATTCTCCCGTGTTTTGATGTTTAAATTTATGTCTTGTACGTGTTAATGGTCAATTAAAAATGTGCATAGACCACATACACGTCCCTATACACTTGGTGAATAATCAATTACGAGGATTAAAGCAAATGTGCAACTACAACAATGACAAACAAGCACACGAAGCTTAGAAATGAAAAACCTACGACAACGTCAAGGGTCAAGCTCAACTTACCAATCAACATAAATATGTAAGAAACTTAGAAATATTTGAAATGATAATTTAACTGATCATGTAGAAATGAAATTCTTATAAAAACAATGATGTTTTCCGAAAGAATTACTCTATTTTAAAGAAGAGTAAATGAATAGTAAAGTACCAATATCTTATGCACTATGATACAAGTGTCTAATGCTTGCTTTATAGTTAGAAATGCGTGGATAGTAAACTAGGAGTTGATTTGAAAATATTTTGAACAACTTATGGAATTAGAAGTCACAAGATACAAAATTCCAGTTGCAATTTTGCATACTCATGTGCTTTCGACGCAACACGAGAGATGTAGCATTGATATGATAACCATAACTGTTTTGGATTTAGGATCATGATGGAAATTCCCACACAACGTGAGGGTAAAAAACCTAGTTTTTTTAAAACTCAAGTAAGTTGTTGTAAAACCAAATCTTATAATAGGGTTTGGATTTTGAAAATGTAGTGGATGAAATCTAACAAGTAAAAAGGTCTTCAAATGTGTTTTATTATTTAAGACACAAATTTTCTCAAAAAGTTTAAGTTAAAGACAAAAATAGAAAACAACATTTTTACTTTAGAAAGTACAAAAGATAATCTTGCTATTTTAATATGAAACTCTATCCTTGTGTTTTAAAGTCGTATTACCTTTATTAAGAGTCGAATATGGTGAAAATATGTGAAAATGATTTTGGAAGTGTAGATATGAAAGTACCAAACATTCACAAGAAAAGAAAGAGAAAAAAGTTGTCTAGGTGAACAGATGTCGCTTCTGCGAACGCGTTATCAACCATGATATGATTAGTAGACTTAATTATTTGGGTTTTCTTGTGTTGTGTCTATGAATAAAAGCCTTTCACAATCATTTTCAACACTTTTTTTCTTTCTCTAAGCTCTTTTTAATAGACAAGATATATATCTCTCTTGTTCTTTGATAATCCAACATCATTTTCTAGGAAAAGATTCAAGATAAAAGATTAAAAAAAAAGAGATGTGCTAAAACTTCCATCATTCTTAATGTTATATTGTAATGCTTGGTAATTACCACCATTGTCTTAACTACAAAAAGCTTGTGAGGGGCATCACTAAACTTGTTAATGATAACCGAGAGAGGTGATACTAGTGAAACGTAAAAGGTGATCACTAGCTTGATCTGATGAGATATTATATAAGGTGAACACTACCTTAGTCTAGTGAAAAAGAATCGTATCCATGTTCTCTTCCGCTCAAGAGAATCGTTTAGTCAAACAAACTCTATCGAACATCTGGCAGAGGACGTAGAGTGAATTAGTTAATATCCAAATAAACCTCTGTAAATTGGATTTGTCTTTCTAACCCTATCTCTCGACACTTCTTTTACTATCATTTAATCTGGCTTTTACACAATGGGCTTGACATACAAAGTTTATGTTTTTAATTAGATTATTTAAGTATTTTATGTGTGTTTGTTTGTTGCCTTTCTCAACGAAATGTCAGGATATTTTCTACTTAACTAAAGTTATATGAACCTATAAATATAGTTAAAGAGACAACAGCTTGACTAACCTGCATCTTTCTACGCAAAGGGGAATTCGTGTGAAGCGACAGATATGAAAACTAAGAGTTGTTGATGTCACATAATTCAAAACCTGTGTTTAAATGCATACGTACAACATTAGCATACCTAAATACTCCCACTATGACATGCAATGTTGATTATTAAATCTTAAATATAGTATCAAAAAAGAGATGATATGGTCAAAACTCTTAGATATTGAAATGCAGCGGCCTACTGCAGGTCATGCAATCTGTCGCTTTTGCATTGCAGCTCACACTAAAAATACATATTATGTAAACCTAGAGAAATAGAGATTAAATTAGAAATCAAATATAGAAGGGAAGATTCATATATAAAAGAGACTCGACAATATCTATTAAAACATTTGAATAACACACATTGCTATAGTCACAAACTTTTGAGATGTTAGTTGTTGAAGCTATTGAATTGCAGAAATAACAGCGAACAAAACAGATTTTCAATAAATTTTCCTTCAGGAAACGTTTCGAGTAAAAAACCTACAGTGACAAACACCAAATCAAAAGGATCAACTTTTCTGTGTAGAAATCAAAGAAGCCCCTCACTATAAACCATCATGAAATCGAAACCCTCCAAATGGAAATCACCATCCACTACTACAGAAAAATGTATTTGTTACGATCAAATCCATAACGAATCCATAGCAAAACGAGTGTTCGCTACGAATTTGCTACGGATTTAGTTTGTAGATGATACTTTCGTCGCTAATTTGTCTTGCTATGGATTTTTGCTATGGACCAATATTTGCAACGGGTTTAGCTATAAAAATTGGCGTTGCTAATTTAGCTACACATTTGGCTACGAATATTTGATATGGAGTTTGCTACGGAGTTTTGTTTGATTTTAGCTATGAAATTTTTGCTACGGGAAATTTTGCTACAGTTTAGTTATGGATTTTAGCCACGGTTTTGTTATGGATGCTTTATCTATGATTTTGCTACAAATATTTGCTATGAAATTTAACTATAGATTTGCTACATTTTGACTATGGAATTGGCTACGATTTTTGCTATGAGTTTTGTTATAATTTTGCTACCAATCTTGCTATGGGTTTGCAATTTTTGCTACGGATTTTATATAATTATTGCTAAGGATTTAGCTACGAATTTGGTCTAAAAGTTTCAAAAGATTTTTTTTTATAATGTTATTGAACATTTTCCTGTAAATGATATATACCACAACTTTTATAATATATACAATTGTAATTAAAGGTTAACCAAAACCAAAAAGCATAAAGCATCCAATTGCAATAAGTTAAACATCTAAAAACATCACAATTAATCCAAACCAAATAGTATAAAATATCCAAATCATCCAAAAACATTAATGTAGAAATCATAGTGGTTACTAGCATAAACTCCTTTCTTAACTTGATTGAATGTTTTGTGGTAGGTTTTGTGATAGCATTCGAAGTTTCTCACTCATTTCAGCATATAGCCTTGCATTTTCTTCAATTTTCTCCATCATAGCGTTCTTCTCTGCTTTATTACGTTCTAACTCCGCTACTTGTTCTTTCAACCTTTGCACCTATAATAAATAAATTAGCACATCACACTCATAACACATTAATACCAAATACATTAAGAACCCTTGTTTTTAACAAACTACAAACAAATAAAGCTTAGTATAAAGCACTTCATTCAAGTAAATTGTGTGTTTATGCTAGGATGATTCATCTTGACCTATTTTTATATTTTCTATTACCCATCTTGACCAATTAATATCAAATAAAAAAGTACTTTGCCCAAACTAACCTAAGTTGTTAGAATTAGACCCATAATGACTCAAAACATAATGAGTGACTTTGTTTTGCCAAGTCTATCCATATCCATGTAAGTAATGTCCAGATCAACCCAACTAAAAACAAATAGGTTAGGATTGTCACCTCTAGTTGTTACTAATTCATGCAAACAATCATCTTTCCATACAACAATTTAATATGTGTAAATACAAACCTTCTACTAAGATGAATTATTGATATCACAATAAATATACTTTTTTCGTTATTAAAATACATCGAATTTCTATCACTAAAAGAGAATACAAACCTCATCACTTCTCCCAGGTGGATCACTACTAGGCATTGATGGTGTGCCAGTCAGCACCACATACGGGTCACAATTGTTGCCAGTCCCGTACAATCTACCTTTTTTATTTCCCCCGCTAGTTTGCGACCACAATTCCATATCAAGTTCAGGGTGTAAGGTATCATCCTCTCCATACCTCTCAACAACACACTCCTTATATTTATTCTGAAATAAGAAAAAAATAATGCGTTAACATTCTATAGTTTGCATATATAAATAACTATAAGTGTTTAAAGTTTACATGTTAGGAAATAATACAAAATACACACCTACACATGCTTGAAAATCATAGAATGTGTTCATCACTCTAGAACAAAACAATTAAAGACAGTGCATTGGCTTCAAAAGATCCACTAAGTTTTAGATACAATAGTACATGCGGGTTAACATAATATGGTTAAAAAAGCAATATAACCTAAAGTTTTAACCATATTATATTACAAGCTAGAAATCCGATTCAAAATGGTACTATAACTTGATTCTACAACCTTGTCTTTGTAAAAGCAACAATACCATGTTTGTATATGAAAACATGCACTATTTATCCTTTTAAACGATGGATTTAAAAAAACACGACACATTATTCTAAAATTTTATACTTTAGTAAAAAATATAATTACAAAGTAAAGGAGACTTACTATAGTTTCAACGGCCCTCGAATCAACCCAATTCACGTTATGCTCATGAATGTTCTCTTCCACATCATCGGCTTCTCTCAAATCATCTCCTATAGACCCATTGCCCGTTAATCTGTCTAGGGGTCTCGACCCTTTCTTTGCATGGGTTTGCATCTAGAATTCATCAAGCGTAGCACGTCGTTTTAATGTCTTATCCTAAATAATTCATATTCAAATTAGATGAAAACTATTATCATTAAAGAAACATATATAGAACATTAACCATATCAAGAAAAATGATTGAACAATATATAGTATATGAATTTATCAAGATAAACAGAAAAGTAATAACATATATAACACCATGACGGGAAAACTAAGTACTAATAAGAAATAAAAAGACAAAAGTGTCTTATATATTTATTAAGTTTTAGGCTTATTTTTTTTACCGAAAGGATACACTTTGAACGAAAAAGAAGTCATTTTTAGTGTGTATTTTGCATCATTCAAGAGCGTGAGAAGTGAAATATTATGTATCAAAATATGACAACTTGACATTCTTACCAAATTTTTTCTGACCGTGACAAAGCTTTTTGACCCAAGCGTATGTCTATCGCCTGTTGCTTTCTTTCTGTTTACACTGTTTATAGAAGATTTGGATTTCTATGAATCGCTATTCCATACCTCAACTAGTGTTGTCCAAGCCTCTTGACTAATCTAGATTGGCTTAAATGGAAGAATGACACTCAAATCGTTCCCAATTTCTATACCCTCTTTGATCGCAAGGTCCTTGGCTTTATTACGAGCCCTCTTCAACAAATCAGGAAACTTTCCCTTTATGCATTTTTCCCAGCAAGATCGGACCAAGGGCTTCCACTCATCCTCCCATTGATAGTATTTCTGTAAGTAAAAAACCATTTATTAATTATGTATGTATTCTTTATCATGTTATCAGCATTGTTATATATAAATATAAGTAAACACCTCAAAACGCTCAAACAAACGTTCTCGATGATAGGAAGGAACATCTTTCCATCCTAGCCAAGGACCCGACCACATAGACTGTAATATGGAACCAATGGTTCGGGAAACCTTATCATGGATATTAAATCTACAAGATGAAAAAAAATTAAAGAACTATCAAAAACAAATTTTTTTATTTACATGTAAAAAACAAAATCAACAAATAAATACTTACTCGCCATGTTCAACCCAAATTTGAACGCGATTTTCTCGTGCAGGTACTGGGTCTGGGACTACCGGTCCCCGTCGCCTAGTAGTAGTGATCGGCTCCTCATCGTTGTCGCTACGCTCATGGAGAGACTCATATGCCTCCATAGTTATTCCATTGTTTCCTATACTACATTGACCAGTACCTCGACCGCCACCTCGACCGCCACCTCGACCTCTGTCACTTCCTGTTAAACCACGTGCCATAATTTCTACAAAAAAAATAAAGTCATTAATATTCATAACAACTCTAATATATAGAAATTAGTAAAAAACATTATATAAACAAGAACCATTATATAAAAAATGATAAAAAGCATTAATCATTATATTTTAGCTTATAAATATTACTAACAACTAACCAACTAATATGAATCTGAATCTTCATATTCTTCTACATCGTCATCATCAAAATCAGTGTCTTCAAACTCAACTTCTACACCATCATCATCATCATCATCACCATTTATATCGTTGACTTCTTCGATTATCTCTTCTTGTACATGAGTAACAGGGAGCAAATCATCATCAAGTGCACTTGATGTACATACTAACCTTTCATTATCTTGAAAGACATGCTCATAATCGTCATTATCTTCATCACCTACTTCATTAGCATCTTCAGCTAGTTCATAAACCCCTGTCGGTGTTGTTTTACAAACAGCCCACCAGTCTTTCAATCCTTTTTCTTTTGAAGGATATGGTGTATAATACACTTAGTTAGATTATACAAACTAATTGTTTTGCCAAGGATGGAATAACACCGAAACAAGAAGGATACGAAACAAGAAAGATATACGAATCAAATACTTAAACAAGTTGCTACGGCAACTTGCAATGCCATTACCTAGCTGTCGGCGCTATATTGAAGTTAAGCAAAGATGAGCAGATCAAGGCAGTAGCCCTAACTGAGTACAGGAGATTTACTGAAAGCATCCACTACTGATCTTAAGCAATATTAATAAAACACCTAAATGTACAATCACATTACGAACACATGAAATTTATATTTAATTTGAAACTAATTAACATTCAAAATTAGCATCTTTTACTCAATAAGTGGGGATCATAAACAATGAATATATATGAAACAGCCATGGGAAAACCTAACCTGGTTAATTGGGGAGTATCTTTCACTCAATTAAACTCTCAAGAACCCTAAAACCTGAAAGCATAATCAGTATTAAAACATGTTCGTAATATTCATCTTAACAAAAAGTTCATTCAATCAATTTCATGTCATGACTTACAAGAAATCAAACATATAAACTTACTACTTCATGTAAGACGACTTCACATATGCAGAGAGCAACAGAGAGGAAGAAACGCGAAGCAAGTTGCAAACGAGGGTAGAGAGGGTGGGACGAGGCTTCGGTTTCCTGAACTTTCGGATGTTGGTTACCTGTAGATAGTGGGGAATTTGGAAGGAAGATGAGGTCAACATTGAAAAAAAATGGGTATAAAACTTTCTCAGGCCATATCCAAGATCATTTATCTTTATCAATTCTTTGTTGTATTTGTATTATATATTTATTAGTTTAAATGGGTTTTTAATTAATTCTTTTATGGATCTCCTATTTGTTATACTTTTTATTATATATATATATATATATATATATATATATATATATATATATATATATATATATATATATATATATATATATTGAACGGCTAGTTGGATCACTGACGCGCCATTGGCTCACCCGATCATCTCTATTACTCAAATACGAAACTTGAGATTACCCTCAAGAGAAAACTTACATTAGATGAAAAAAATCCTCCTAACCCACCTGGAACTCCTTTTTATTTTTGTCACAGGTGAAACTTGAAATTAATACATTCACCTACTTTTAATTTCATTATTTATTTTGTATTTCATTCAATATAGTATTTATTATTATGATGATTGGTTATTATTCTTATATGAATTTTTTTATATTATATTATTTAGTAATTATTTGTCATAAAACGATTATGTTTACCGGATAACACGTTTAACACGGTTACTTTAATGAGTTAATAATGTCATAAGCGGTTAAGCGAACTAAACCCATTTATACTCAATTTTAAACGCGCCATTAACGTGTCGATCTATATATGATAAGGAGTCTTAACGGGTCATTTGCATCCATGTTTGACTTAAGTCGCTACATTGATTGTTTATGATTGATCATTATTAAACGTACATTAACAATGTTTGTATATTAATCACATCGATTGACCAAGTTTGACCACCTTGACTATGCATGACCTAACATGTTGTATTATGTCATAAGTGTAACAATGGGTCATAATACGTCATTAGGGGTAGTTATAAGTCATAACAGTCTATAACGAGTATTAATAGGTCATATGTACCTGATCGATGTCGAAGTATCAATCAAATAAGATGTTAAAATGTATGTTCCTATTCACCTTAAACTAGTTAGGGTAAGTAGGGTTGTCGATCCTCGTGGAATTAGTGGTCGGTGTATTGTACTTTAATTTATGAAATACTAATTAATTAAATTAACAAATTACTTAACTATTGCCTCTTGGCTGTGAAAATTGGATTTTTGGAATAATTAATAAATAAACTAAGAAAACAACTTGGAAAGAATCAAACTTGATTAAGAAAACGATTATAAGAGAAAGTAATCCACTTCGGTTCTAGGTTTGGTTTTCAGCAATTGTTTAGTTTAACTTTAAGGAAAATCCTTAATAGGGATTCTGTACGTGCTATGATTAAGTTATATCGATAACCAGGACTTAATGGGTCTTGATACACAATACCAATTCAATTAGAAACCAAAACTTGCAATCATATAATTTCCGGAAGATTAAATGATATTCAACTAGAAGTTTACCAACATCGTTGTTTAAATAATCAAAACACAAGTTAAACTTATAAAAGAACTTAACGGGTTCTAAAGTTTAATCCCAACAAAGTTAAACAAAAACAAAAACCTAATCACACAAAACCTAATACCCGAAGTCGATCACGAGAGGATTAGCCGCTCATCGTTCTTGAATGATCTTCAAAACCGTTGTTGATTTGCATTCCGGATGATTGAATCTTGTTTTTGTGGGTTGGAATGGTGAAAAATCGATCCCAGAACTTCCAAAATACTTCTTCTTTCGTCTTAGGTCGAATGAGAATCAAGTGGTGGCTGAAAAATAATAAAAACGCGATTTTATAGGTTTTCAAAAATTGTCCTGGCGTAGCCTACGCCAGAAAGCGTAGCCTACGCTGGGACCCTTTCTGCTGATTTTTTTCTTGAGCTGGCGTAGCCTACGGTGGCTACAGTAGGCTACGGTGGAAGCCTTTCTGCTGCACTTTGAAACTTTGTTTCTTGACCCTTCCAATGCCTTGTTTCACCATGTAAGCTTCCAACTTTATTATTTTACCTACAAAATCACTTCCAACTCATAGTTAACTTATTCAACTTAATCACATGCATATAAATGAATAATTAAACGTAATATTTAACGTTTAAACACTTAAAATCTCATTCCAACGCACACACATCAGTACCCATGCGTGACCGTCGATCGCTATGTTGACTACGATTTTACCACTGCTAGTGATTATATACCTTAACCATGTTTTATCATGTATCATTATGACTAACCAAGTTTGGCCTACATCACCTATGTTTGACCTAATACATCATATTATGTTATAAGTGTCATCATAAGTCATATTGGTTTATATTAAATCATAATATACCATATGCACCCACTTGGAACTATTTAATCATGATTGCAACTAATTATCCCTAAATATTCAATCGATCCTCGTTGATCTTCCTTGGCAATATTGACGATAGTTGCCTTAAGAGACACTAATTGGTGATCATTAATCAAAATTAGCCTTAATTGACCATGTGTGACCAATTTTGACGCACAATATCCTCTAATTGATCATATTAATCTTATTTCACTTTAAATCAGGCCAATAGCCCCTAGCTAAACATACTTACCATGATTTCATCATAAGAGTCACTAACTACATATAATAATATTCAAATAGGATTCGAAAATCTCGAAATTCAATTCGATTTGAGTCGAAAATTACTAATTTGAATTTCAATTCGAATTGTCAAATTCAAATTCGATTTGATTCGAAGTCTTATTATCGAATTCGAATTGAAATTCTATTTGTGTCTTATGATTTTCGAATAAAAATATACACACTTACATTTATTTATTTTATATATTAATTTAAAAATATGTATATAAGGCACTTATTAGGCACTTGAAATATTTGTGTGTTACGCTTGTATTTTTATTTTGATCATTTGAAATTGGATTTTTCGAATAAAAAAAATTTTATTTGATTAATTATATCTTTTTCCAAATATGATTTGAGTAATCGAAATTTCTTTCAAATACGAACTGAATTCGAATTCTGTTTGAAAATTTCATATTAGATTCGATTTGAAATCGACTTATCTTTTTCAAATTCAAATCGAATTCGAATGTTGTTTGGAAAATTAAAAGTTCAACTTAATCGATTCGATTAACTTGAATTTGGTTTGATTCGATGAACACCGCTATAACTAAATTTTCATTAGTTAATCATGATTAACTGAGATCAAATCTAAGTTACTGTATTATGCCATCATGACCAATATTGACGAACATTGACCCTAATTGATCACTAACTATTATTTACCCTAACTAATTATCATTAGCCATTATTGACCTCCGTTGACTATATAATATTTGCACTATTTAACCCTAATTCATCACAATTGATCCTAAATAATTTATTATTAATTCTCCATAAGTACATTCACATTTAGCTAACTCGATGGAACGTTAAAGCTAGCCAGCTTTGAAGTAATAGGAATTAGGTTAGAAGCAAGGACCGATTGGACAGTTATACATGACTAACTACGAGTGTAAAGTTTTTAAATAACTTATTAATATTTATCATGTATTATTTTTCTAGATTTAGGTTTTGTTACGGATTTTACTATGGATTCTTTTGATGATATTTTTTTTCATTATTTAAAATCTTATATTTTCACTTTTGCTACGAAATTTACTACGGATATTATTCAATTAATTTTTGAATGTTTATTCCTTAGTCTTGCTATGGATTTTGCTACGGGTGTTACTAAACTATTTTTAGTTATTTTTTTCAACATTTATCTCTTGAAGTTGCTACGAATTTGCTACGAATTTAATTAAATCATTTTTAATATATTTATTTTAAAACTTTTGCTATAACTTTTCTTACGGATTTGCTATGAACACATTTTGCTATGGTTTATCCGAAGGCAAACGGTAGCAACATCTATCCGTATCAAACCCGTAGCTAATCCGTATCAAAAGTAGGTATACAGTAACACGAAATTAAACAATCAAATCAATCAAATCAAAAGTAGATCGATCGGTTTAGAGTTCGAGAGATGATCAGTAAAAGAGGTATACAGTTTTAAACAATCGCCTCTTAAGTAAGTATGCATTGTTCTTACCTGTAGAATCAAAAGCAACAGAGAAGGGATGCAAACCTAAATGCATAAACACTTGAGAAGAACTTCTGAAGAAGAACACGCGGAGAATGAAGAGGATGATGAGATTGGGAAGATAAATGCTACGATTGAAAGGTGCCTTGGTGTCTGTGGTTTCGTATTTTAACGGTTGAGTCTAAAATAAATTTTCTAACACATCAAGTACTATGATTTATATTCTATAACTCTTTCAGTTCAATACATTAATAGAGTTAGATTTTTCAGTTAGTTTCTAATAAAATAACCAAAATACTTTTGACTGAAATAATTATTTTTAATAACCTCCGGGACCAAAAACATAATTTACTCTCTCACACAAATATATTATATATATATATATATATATATTATTTATATATATTATATTATATATATATATACACACACACGAAATGTTTTTATTTTTATTTTTCAAAGTTTTTTAATTTTTAATTTTAAATCGCTCTGTTTTAAACGTCGTATATAAACCATTATATTATCTAACAGAAAATTTAAAACCGTTTGGCTTATTATACTTCTTATTTAAACTATTAAGTTTACTTAAACGTCCTACTAATCTATTTGTTTTATTTAAACCGCAAAATATTTTTAATTAACTATTATTTTATTTAAACGTCTTTTTTTAATCGTTCAATTCTATTAAGCTTGTTTTCAAAATTTTTGTATTTATACATATTTTTAATTATTCGGCTCGTTTAAATGTAATTTTATCCCGTTTGTAAGGACCTAGTCTTTATGGATTATATTTCAAGTGAAAAACAAAAACTCAATTCATGCGAAAACTTAGAGTTGCCATGCGAGAACTTTAAGTTCTCGTGCGAGAACATCTACACAGTATATTTAGATGTTTTTTCTTTGTATTTATGCTAAATCAAAATTTTCGGATTCGTTGAGCCTGGATCTTAGGATTCATCATTTTCAGATCCGAGAATTCAAAATTAAAGATGGGTGGAAGTGTGTCAATCGAAGAACAAGGACGTGTGTGTAATGTATAATGTTATGATTTCGTTGATATTGAATAACAAATTACAATGAAGAAACATATACAGATATGGATGAATATCAAACCCACCCAAAGGAGAGAATTTCTCCTTGGGTGGTGATTTACACCATAAAAAACACACATTTTACAAATGACCACAACCACACTTTGCAATAACCACCCTTTACAAAGTAGCACTAGTGGTTCTATTTATAGTGTTATTACATCATGACCTAATTTTGACTTTTCTTGTGGTCTTGATGTTAACTTTGTCTTGTGTTTGTTTGGTTCTGTTTATCAACTTGGTCTCTGAACTTGTACAATGAGATCTTTAGTTGGCTTTGATTGTGGTTTGGAAAGCTTCAATTTATCTATTGTTGAACCCAACAATACTCCCCCTAAACTGATGCTTGCCAAATTTTGACTTGAAGATCTTCTCTGTCACATGTCTTCTTGATCAACTGATGTTCTGACACAGTTCACTGTAGTTCTCCCCTCAGATTAAGCTTCTCCTAATGTATTTCTGATAAAGGATAGAATCTCTTTGAGAATACTTAACGTATTGGATTTGAGGTGTATCACTATTGGATTACTGTTTGTTCATATCACACTCAAAGGATTAGAATATATTAGGCATATGATGAGGCTTTGAACTCAATAAACAACATCAGGAACATAAGTCAGTCTTGAAGACACTTCAACTTTTTTAATCTCTGAATTAACTTGATAATGGATGGTTCCAAGTACTTCAGAAAGAGTTTCTAACAGTTGTACAAATCCTTGATTGGATCAATGATTATGCGACCAAGGTTGATTTCTTCTTTTTTGTTGAATGTGAAATTGGATGTGCCTGTTGGTTGCCATCATCCGTATTCATCATGTTTCTTGCTTCTTGTTTGTTGTAATCATCTGTTCATCATCTTTCCTGTATCTCTTGTTTGTTGTTGTCAACTGTTCATGATCTGTTCATTCATATTGTTATTGTTGATGATGTTGATGTTGTTGGTGTTGATGTTGTTGTTGTTGTTGATGTTGATGTTAATGTTGATGTTGTTGTTGTTGATGTTGATGTTGTTGTTGTTGTTAGTGTTGATGTTGTTGGATGTGCATTTTGTTGATGATGTTAATGTTGTTGATGTTGATGTTGTTGGTGTTGATGTTGTTGGATGTGCATTTGTTTGAGGTAAGCTAACATTTGCATTAGTTACTCAAAACATGAGCATTTGTGATGCAGTGCACGGAATGAAATCAAAGCTCAAAAACATAAAAGTGTCCCAAAAACCCATTTAGAGGCCTTATTTTGGAAAAATAACGAGATAACCCTCCTACAGCTGGTTACCATCACGTAGCACTCGTTTCCACGGTCGTTTTGACTGGTAGCACATCAGAAATGGAGGCTCGTAGCCCAGGTTATGCCTATTTTCATGCATTAGTTCTGTTGAACATCCGCATTTGGTGTTATAATCATCATCAGCCGCCTTTCTTTTGTACTGTTCGCATTTATTTAAAGAAATGCAGATGGTTGTAAGATGCCAAGAGAGAAATGCGGATGCCAAGTGATGAAATGCGGATGACCCATGTGAAATGCGGATTCCAAGTAGTGAAATGCGGATTCCAAGTAGTGAAATGCAGATGCCTTGTAGTGAAATGCGGATGACTTGTGTTTCATCCGCATTTGTCTTCCCTAATCAACCGCATTTGCTTGTCAAAGTATCAACTCATCCGCATTTATGAGGACTTCATCCATATTTAATCACAAGTCAGCCGCATTTGTATTGTAACCTCTGGAACTCAGGCGCATTTAAGCATATAACATCAGCATTTGTTTTTGTATCATCCGCATTTCTTTAAAGAAATGCGGATGGGAAGAAAGTTCCCCGCATTTCATGAAAACAAATGCGGATGCTTTGTTTTGTCATCCGCATAAGTTCCTTTCAACATCCGCATTGAAGAATAACACTGCCGCATTTGTTTGTTTAATCAACAACATTTGTTGAACTCTCATCCGCATTTCTTCAAAGAAATACGGATGGTTTGTCTTCTGAATTTTGTTCGATCTCCAGTAGCCTGCTCGAAATCAAGTGATGTTCTAGAAATCATGTAACCTGCTCGAATTGCACCCTGGAGGTTTCAGATAAGCAGTAGCAATGATTTAATCAGCTTCAATTTCACATCTGTTCGAGATTTTTGACATCATCGAGGCAAGCTGTTCGAATGTACCCTGCTCGATCAGAAGTTCTTTATGAATTTGCTTTGTATCTGTTAATCATAGCATCGAATTTGAAGAGATTGAGTGTGGAATGATTTATCATCTTTAATTCAACCCAAACCAAAATAGATTTGCTGATTTTGTTTGTATTTTGTTAATGAACAGAAGAGGTTCTGATGATGTAGATGAACAGATGCTTGTTCTTCAATATTCTGTGATTTTATTGTTTGTTGTAAACATCTTTAAAAATGAAACAGATCTAAAACATACATGAACCCAGCAACCAACAGCTCTGATACCATTTTGCTAAATCAAAATTTTCGAATTAGTTGAGCCTGGATCTTAGGATTCATCATTTTCAGATCTGAGAATTCAAAATTAAAGATGGGTGGAAGTGTGTGAATCGAAGAACAAGGACGTGTGTGTAATGTATAATGTTATGATTTCATTGATATTGAATAACAAATTACAATGAAGAAACATATACAGATATGGATGAACATCAAACCCACCCAAAGGAGAGAATTTCTCCTTGGGTGGTGATTTACACCATGAAAAACACACACTTTACAAATGACCACAACCACACTTTGCAATAACCACCCTTTACAAAGTAGCACTAGTGGTTTTATTTATAGTGTTATTACATCATGACCTAATTTTGACTTTTCTTATGGTCTTGATGTTGACTTTGTCTTGTGTTTGTTTTGTTCTGTTTATCAACTTGGTCTCTGAACTTGTACAATGAGATCTTCAGTTGGCTTTGATTGTGGTTTGGAAAGCTTCAGTTTATCTATTGTTGAACCCAACAATTTCAATATGTGTGTTCATTTTATAAAAGTGCTCTGAGGGTGATAGAGCAGAGAGTTGTGTGATAGGCCACCCGAGGGGAGCTCACCTCGGGTGGATCGAGCTTAAACGATGTATACTCCTTTGGTATTGTAATCATTTGATTAATAATATTTGATTAAGTTTGTTTAATGTTCGTTGATATCACACAAGCACACATCCGTCTTAATTTGATTATCAAGTGCAACAAAATGTGGAATTGATCGTGATGAGGACCTTACATTTGGTATCAGAGCAAGGTGTTGCTCTTGATACACTGATTTTTATTCCACAATCATCCGTATTAAGACGTTAAGCATGAAGATTGCAGACTTGAAGGTTATAGTCGATTATGACTCTATTTCGAAGGAAAAATGGAAGAAATCGAAGATGAACACACGAATAATTGACTTTGTTACATGCTAAAATGATGATCTGCATGAATATGCTCAGTATCTTCAAGTTATGAGGGTGAAAACTGAAGAATTGAGATCGTAGCAGTGATTCAAACACAAAAAGTCGATTTTGACGAAGTTTTCGCACGAATAATCGTTTTTTGCGAAAACTTGGGCAGTTTTCACGTCGGTAACCAAATATTGCGAAAACTTCATATGCGAAAACTTCATCAAGCGATAACTTCAACATTCGCGCAAAAACTTTTACTATTAACTTGATTTTTGCGAAAACTTTGCAAAAATGCAAGAACATTGTCTAGATGCGAAAACTTGTTACTTTGTGAAGGTTTAGAACAAGTGTTTCAGCCCAAATCTAGAGGATGCCGGATGATTTGAAGTTTGGTACTTAAACATGAGTTTTTGTGATTTTTGATCAAGTTCAAGATTCTCTATCTACAACACTTGATTCGGGTCGTTCATGAATCGAAACTTGACAATGTGGGTTTATCTTATCTTACTGATGGGGACAATGATGGAACGGGTTAATTATGTGAAGAATCAAGATTGTTTGGTATTCTTTCTCTGAAAATATGGGCTTACTACATCATACATAGGGGGAAGAATACTTTAGATGATCTAGTTCGTCGTCACAGAATCTTGTCATTAGATTGAAGAATCAGGTTTTTGGGGAATCCAAAATGGAAGTTGGACCTCTCTATCATATGCCTAATACATTTTAAGTTGTAAGTAATCAAGATTGATTCAGATGTGATATCCTTTATGAAGCTATACATTAGGAGGAGGTTACCGCTGAGGGGGAAGACTAAAGTGAAAGATACCCAATGATCAGATAATTCATAAAGATGAGTGACTGAAGTCAAACATAATTTGATATCATAATCCATAGGGGGAAATTGTAAGGACCTAGTCTTTATGGATTACAATATCAAGTGAAAAGCAAAAACTCAATTCATGAGAGAAGTACAAGGATGCGAGAACTCCAAGATGATTGATGAAGAACTTATCGCGCGAAAACTTAGAGTTGCCACGCGAGAACTTTAAGTTCTCGCGCGATAACATTTGCACAGTATATTTAGATGATTTTCCTTTGTATTTCGATATGTGTGTTCATTTTGTAAAAGTGCTCTGAGGGTGATAGAGCAGAGAGTTGTGTGATAGGCCACCCGAGGGGAGCTCACCTCGGGTGGATCGAGCTTAAACGATGTATACTCATTTGGAATTGTAATCATTTGATTAATAATATTCGATTGAGTTTGTTTAATGTTCGTTGATATCACACAAATACACATCCGTCTTAATTTGATTATCAAGTGCAACAAAATGTGGAATCGATCATGATGAGGACCTTACACCGTTCTTCTATTTGAACGTCATATTGACTGGAGATTTAGACGGGTTTGTGTTTTTGATGCCCGTAGCAATGAAATCTACACATATGAAGCCAGGTAATTCATATGTTTTTCATGGCCGGTAGAAGAATTTTTGGATTTATGAATTGATCAAGAATTTCAAAGAAGGGTTTTTAGGGACTTAATCAAGATGAAATGATCGAAGGTGAACAATTTAAAAATCCTTTGTGCTTTTTCCTTCTTGTGTGTTCATCAAATTGATTAATAGATGTATTTAGTTTTAAATATTCAGATTGTTATATTAAAGTTTCAAGACTTAAATTAAACCTAAAGTTTATTTAATAAGGTTTTGTTAAAGAGAATTCAGAGTTTCAAAGAGATACACGAGGATATAGCCATGTAGGATGTTGATGGGTTAGTTTAATTTCAAAGTGGTGTTACTACTAATTGATGTGAGGGGTTAAAGAGTGATACTTTTTGCTTCTATTAGAATCATTAATTAGCATTTCTATGTGAACTTAAATCTATTATCTCATTTATTCAATTAAATTGAAGTTTATAGAAGCTGGTGATTGGTAGTCATATTAACTATTACGACCGTTTTTGCAACCGTATACATAGTTTGCTCATATTTAGACGGATTTGAATTATATTTTTCCAATTTTTTTTTCTTAATTTTTTTTTTGGCTGATCTATGTCGTGTTACTAAGGATTGATTTACAGTTATTTTACAACTGAATTTGATTGATTATGTATGAAAGAACTGGATGACATATTATTGTTTTTTCTATATATTTGTAGGTAAATTGTCAGAGAAAGATTCAAATTTCTTTATATAGTATCTATCATAATAATCTTTTACACTTATTACCACATGTCACTCTCTCCTTCAATCTCATTATTATTTTCCCTCCCATTCTCTATGGAATATTGCATGCATGCAAAGTCATGTGAGAGTCATGTTCCTGCAGTTTAGTCTTTAGTTGTTTTATGTTTGAATAGAGTTTGATTTTGTCAAACAAGTGGTGTCATGGTTATTGGGTATCTTGGTAGTTTCCTTGTATTTTACTTTCTGTTAATTATGTTTTGTTATATGGTGAGCCTATTTAATGACAACTTTTCATCAATTAATATAATTTATAGGAAGTTACATACCAGTGATTAGTCGTATCAACTTGACCCTCTCGTTTGAAACTTGGGCCATTCAATCCAACCCTAATCAGCCTCATATTCCTTTTATATTCTTTTTAATCCATCTATAACATGGAATCAACGCTTGATGATTGTGCAAACAAACCAACCACCACGTAGCACGAACCAATCAAGATCAGAGACCATAACAAAGTGATCGAGCATTTCTTGATTTGAATGTTCAAATCTCGGACGTCAATGTTAAACCAAAGTGGATACTCGAGTAGACAAACAACTCACTACTGAAACACACAATTAATATGAGACATACTCAATTTGCTATGAAAGTGTTTTCTGATTAATACTTAAAAACTCACTCTTACGATTATAAGAAGAACAAGAACCATATATATAATACTTTGAAACAAACTACCCACTAACTCATTAACCCATGACCCACTACTTAGCATAAACTAAGGGAACAACTAACCACTAACTCAAAGCAAACATGCGGAAAATAAAACAACTTGAGAAACAAGAATTTGACTCAGCAAACCGGTGGAAAATAGATGTTGACTATTTTAACACTCCCTCTCAACATCCAATTTCCCCAAACCCATATCAGCACAGAAACCAACCAGCTTCGGACTTGCCAGAATTTTTTGCAAATGCATCCGCAACCTGCTTAGTTGTATCAACTTGTCCTAACTTGAGTTCTCCTTTCAAGACCTTTTCACGAATGAAATGGTAATGCACCTCTATATGTTTAGTACGAGCATGAAACACCGGGTTTCCAGCAAGTTTTATTGCAGAGCTGCTATCGCAAAACGGCTTTACTTGATACTCCACCATTTGATGCAATACTTCTAATAGACGGATCAGCCACACACATTCTTGTGCTACCATTGCAGCCTGATGTGTGTGCGTTGGAATGAGATTTTAAGTGTTTAAACGTTAAATATTACGTATGATTATTCGTTTATATGCATGTGATTGAGTTGAATAGGTTGACTATGAGTTGGAAGTGATTTTGTAGGAAAAACAAGAAATTTGGAAGTTTACATGATAAAACAAGTCATTAGAGGGGTCAAGAAACGAAGTTTCAAAGTGCAGCAGAAAGGCTTCCACCGTAGCCTACTGTAGCCACGGTAGGCTACGCCAGCTCAAGAAAAAAATCAGCAGAAAGGGTCCCAGCGTAGGCTACGCTGGATGGCATAAGCTAAGCCAGGACAATTTTTGAAAACCTATAAAATCGCGTTTTTATTATGTTTCAGCCACCACTTGATTCACATTCGACCTAAGACAAAAAAGACGTATTTTGGAAGTTCTGGGATCGATTTTTCACCATTCCAACCCTCAAAAACAAGATTCAATCATCCGGAATGCAAATCAACAACGATTTTGAAGATCATTCACGAACAATGAGCGGCTAATTTTCTCGTGATCGACTTCGGGTATTAGGTTTTGCGTGATTAGGTTTTTGTTTTTGTTTAACTTTGTTGGGATTAAACTTTAGAACCCGTTAAGTTCTTTTATGAGTTTAACTTGTGTTTTGATTATTTAAACAACGACGTTGGTAAACTTTTATTTGAATATCATTTAATCTTCCGGAAATTATATGATTGCAAGTTTTGGTTTCTAATTGAATTGGTATTGTGTATCAAGACCCATTAAGTCCTGATTATCGATATCACTTAATCAGAGCACGTATAGAGTCCCTATTAAGGATTTTCCTTGAAGTTAAACTAAACAATTGCTGAAAACCAAACCTAGAACCGAAGTGGATTACTTTCTCTTATAATCGTTTTCTTAATCAAGTTTGATTCTTTCCAAGTTGTTTTCTTAGTTTATTTATTAATTATTCCAAAAATCCAATTTTCACAGCCAAGAGGCAATAGTTAAGTAATTTGTTAATTTAATTAATCATTATTTTCTAAATCAAAGTACAATACACCGACCACTAATTCCACGAGGATCGACAACCCTACTTACCCTAACTAGTTTAAGGTGAATAGGAACACGCATTTTAACATCTTATTTGATTGATACTTCGACATCAATCAAATTTTGGCGCCGTTGCCGGGGAATCGATGCGCTTGGTGTTTTGTTATTTTATTTGTTTTATAAAAAAAAATCTTTTTTGTTACTTGTCTTATTTTATTTGTTTTTATTTTCGTGTTACGCTTGGTGTTTTCGGTGTGCAGGTGACAGGTTGCATGCATACTCGATATTCGGGTAGGAAATCACCACTAGTATTTGATCCAGAGATAGAGAAATCAGCAAGGTATAATCGTGTCTTGCATCGATCAGGGTTACCAATTACATCAATTTCACAAGCTATTGATCAAGCAGCTGATAGTTTGTCTGATTCAACTCACATGGATAATCCAAACAACCAACCACCTCAAAATCCAAACCCTCTTCCCAATAACCAAAATCAAAACCCAAATCCACTCCAACCTCCAAATAACAACCGCAACAACAACCTGAATCAACCATCACCCAACAATAATATGAATCAAAATAACTTGAATCAAGGAGATGACTTTGATCATGTAAGCATGCATAGTGTTCACACGGGTGATGAGAATTATGAAGATGAATGGGATAACAATGAAGAACCCTATAAAGGTGCAAATTATGATGCTTGGAATGGAAATTTTGGTGGAGGTGATGGACAAAATGGAAATAACAATTGGGGGAATGATCAACATGGGTGGAATGCACCACCTATCAACCAACAAAGGGGTAGGGTTAATAATAACGTCAATCAGCCAAGAAGACCTCAAAGAGCTCAAGTACAAGGTATGGATAGCCATTTTAGACCGGCTATTTCTGAAAATCCAAATCCCATCGCACCTCCAAATCGTAGAGGAAGAGCTTTTGATGTACGCCCTCATTATCTCACTATTCTTCCTGTATTTAGAGGTACTGCAACAGAAGAACCATATGTGCATCTTGTTGAATTTGATGCAATATGTAGCACTATTGGTGGGAATCACTTCACACAAGATGAAGTGAGGTTGCGATTGTTCCAATTCACTTTGAAAGACAGAGCTAAGCAATGGTTCCTTACCTTGCCTGACAATAGTATTCACACATGGCAAGAAATGCAACAAATATTTTTAGATGAATATTACTCTATGGGTAAGACCAGTGATGCAAGAGAGGCTATTCGATCTTTCCAACAACAAGAAGGGGAACAATTTCATGAAGCATTCACGAGGTTTAAGGAACTTATTCGCATGTGTCCACACCATGGAATTGAACGTTGGGAGTTGATAAAGGCTTTCTCGGATGGATTGACGACTGAGGAAAGAAAATATTTGTATTCTACAAGCAATGGCACATTCCTTTCCAATCATGAAGATGCAGACTGGGAATTTTTAGAAAGAATGTGTAGAAACTCCAAGGCGCAAGCCTCTGCCAGTAGACGATCTAAACCTAATTCGGTACGATCAACCACGGTTGACTATGAGACTAAGGAGCGGATTGCAGCATTGGAAAGACAATTGGCAAGGTTAGGGCGAACGGGTACAAAGGAGGTTACAACTGTAGGATACGATGTGTGTGAAGAATGTGGTGAGTTAGGTCATAATGTTGATGCGTGTCAGTTAGTGATAGAAAGAAAAGAGGAAGTTAATCAAGTTTACGGAGATAGAAAGCAATTCGATATGAATTCCAATACTTATCATCCCGGACTAAGAAACCATCCTAATTTTAAGTATGGGAATGCTTCAAGCCAAATGAATCCTAACTTTCAAGGTAATAACCAAGGTGTTCCCATATATCCTAACCGAGCACATGGGAATTACAATCTAAGTGGTTATCAAAGAACTTCGTATGCTCAAGGAAACAATCAAGGGAGTTACAACCACGGGGGCCAACAAGGAAGTTCATCATGAAACCATCAACATAATTCTCAAACTGGAGTAGTTGGGGGTGAAGAATCTACAAATGCAAAGTTGGATGCTTTGATGAATATGATGAAGGAAAATATGCGAGAGAATAAAAGGGAAAATGAAATCAGAGATAAGGCTTACGAAGCATTAAACAAACAAGTAGGTCAACTAGCAGAAGATGTGGCTCAAATCAAAAGAAACCCTGAGAAGCTGCCAAGTGACACCACAATCAATCCTCAACATCAGGGAACTTCCACAAAGAATGTCAGAAATGTGCAAATCAATCAGGTAAGTACCCTTTGTAATGGTAAAGTTTATGATAACAAGGTTGGTTCTCCACCACCATTCGTAGAGGGGGTGGTGGAAGATGTAAATAGTGATAGTGAAGATGAACAGGAACCTGTTTTAACAAAATCAACAAAAAAGGTAACATTTCAAGAGGTAACCAAACCGGTTTTAAAAGATAATGTAGATAAAAATAAGGATAAGGCATTGGAGAACAATGTCATTCCTTATCCTTCAGCTTTAATTGAACCGAAAAAGATAGTAAATAAAAGAGGTCCATAACAAGATGAGATGTGGGAAATTTTTAAACAAGTTAAAGTGAATTTACCTCTTTTAGATGCAATAAAACAAGTTCCTGCTTATGCCAAATACCTGAAAGATATGTGCACTCAAAAACGAACTCACAAGTTTCCTAAAAAGCTTGATGTCCCAGCAAATGTAAGTGCCATCTTGTCAGGTGATCTTCCACCTAAGCTTAGGGATCCAGGAGCGCCTATTATTTCTATTCAAGTTGGTGAATTTGAAGTTGCTCGGGCGCTACTCGATCTTGGGGCTAGTGTTAGTATCCTACCTGGGAGTTTATATGACCAATATGACTTTGGTCCCTTGCAAAAAGCCAATACCACGGTAGTGTTGGCCGATCTCACAATGAAACTCCCGCATGGCATAGTAACTGATGTCATTGTCAAGGTGGATGACTTCTACTATCCGGTCAATTTCTTAGTTCTTGATTATGCTTCACTTGACAAAACTAAACAATCTAATGTCATACTTGGTAGACCATTTTTAGCAACTGATAATGCGCAAATTAACTGTCGAGATGGAACAGTTGACATGACTTTTGGTAATCGTAAATTAAGTGTCAATGTGTATGACAAAGTAACTAACTCCTCTGTTAAGAACGAATGCTTTATGGCGGATATTATTGACGGGTGTGAACCTTATAAAAATGAGGGACACATCGAGGAGACGTGTGTTATTTGTGACAGGTTAGGTATTGATCATGCATATGAGTTGGAGGAAGAAGAAAAGAAACTTGAAGTATCTGCCATACATGAAGGAAGACCACCATCGACCCATCAAGTGGAGCCTCTACCTGAGCACATTAATTCTCAGTTAAAGCCATCACTGGAGATTCCACCAAAAGTAGAATTGAAAGAGCTTCCCAAACACTTAAAATACGTATTTTTAGGAGACAATCACACCCTTCCAGTTATCATTACATCCAATTTGGAAAGTGATCAAGAAGAAATGTTACTGAATGTGTTAAAGGAGCATAAAGCAGCAATAGGATGGACAATTGCGGATCTCAAAGGTATCAGTCCATCTATTGTCATGCATGATCAATACCTAACCTGTTAGAGACACTCAGAGAAGGCTTAATCCCAACATGTTCGAAGTAGTGAAGAAAGAAGTTCTCAAGTGGTTGGATGCCGGGATCGTGTATCCAATTTCTGATAGCACATGGGTAAGCCCTACTCAAACTGTGCTTAAGAAATCAGGCATTTAGATTGTTAGAGGCGAGGATGGTGAACATATTACCACTCGACCCGTCACTGGGTAGAGAGTGTGCATTGATTATAGAAAGTTAAACGCAGCTACATCCAAAGATCATTTTCCACTTCCGTTCATTGACCAAATCATTGAGAAGTTATCAGGTCAGAAATTTTATTGTTTTTTGGATGGGTATTCAGGATATAATCAGATTGCAATTCACCCTGATGATCAACAAAAGACTACCTTTACTTGACCATATGGTACCTTTGCATTTAGGCGAATGCCATTTGGACTTTGTAATGCCCCAGCCACCTTTCAAAGGTGCATGATGAGTATCTTTTCAGATATGATTGGGGAGTCTTTGGAAATCTTTATGGATGACTTCTCAATTTTTGGTTCATCTTTTGAAAGTTGTTTAATTCAATTAACAAAGGTTTTAAAAAGATGTGTTGAAACAAATTTAGTGTTGAGTTGGGAAAAGAGTCATTTTATGGTTCAAGAAGGGATTGTCTTAGGTCATGTAGTGTCAAAACGTGGCATTGAGGTTGATCATGCTAAAATTAAGATTATACCGACCCTACCCCCTCCCACGAATGTAAAAGGCATTAGGTCATTCTTAGGACACGCTGATTTCTACAGACGATTCATAAAAGGATTCAGTACAATTACAAAACCATTATGCAACTTACTTTTGAAAGATGTGCCTTTTGTATTTGATGACGCATGTCTTAAAGCTTTTACTATGTTAAAACAGAAATTGGTTGAAGCCCCAATATTGCAAGCACCAAATTAGTCAATACCTTTTGAAATAATGTGTGATGCTAGTGACTTTGCAATTGGGGCCGTGTTGTGGCAACGGGTAGACAAGAAACCTGTGGCAATTTATTATGCTAGTAAAACTCTAGATGGTGCTCAATTGAATTATACTACCACTGAAAAAGAGTTGCTTGCAGTTGTTTATGCTCTTGATAAGTTTAGGTCTTATATTTGGGGGAGCAAGGTCATTATCTATTCGGATCACAGTGCCGTACGCTATTTGATGGAGAAGAAGGATTCTAAACCAAGATTGATCAGATGGATTTTATTGTTGCAAGAGTTTAACTTAGAAATTTGAGACAAGAAGGGTAGTGAGAATGTGGTGGCTGATCATCTATCAAGGATTATCAACAATGACATAGATAAGTAGCTAGAGTAAGTCAGGTATCGTATCCACGGGGAGCATGTGGTTAGTGTTACATGATTCGTTTGATTATTAAACTAACTTACAAATTTAAAAAATTGAATTATTGTCTCTTGACTGTAAATGGATGTGGATGAGATTAACTAAAAAAGATTACTTTATGAAGCAAAACGAAAACTTAGACTTGGTTTGGAACTATTGAGATGAAAGAGATCACACCCGGGTTTCAGGAATGTAATTGAATACACGGCTTATGTTTTACCCGATCTTGAAGTTACATAGACATAACTTGTTTATCACATATGTTGAAAGGTAATTATGAACATGATAACCGATTATGTAAATTAATTAGTAAACTAACTAATGCCATAATCTAGAAACTTTATTTGCAATCACCGATTAATGACGATAACCTAATTACTACTCAATGGTTAACAATATAAAACTGATAACTTGATAAGTAATAATCAAATCAACTAACACGAATCTTTAATCAATACATGATTCAAAACACATAAACGAATAAAAGTTGTTAAACAATCAAAGATTATGTCTTGACTAGGTAAGAACATAAGAAAGCATAATCAAATCACAAACCATCCACCCGGGGATGATCACGGATGTTTAGCCTTGCATCTTCATCATAATCTCTTCAATCTTCAACTTGGGGATATGAATCCTTGATCAATTGATGATTAAAGATAGTTTCAAAGGCTCTAAATAGTCTAAAGATTCGTTCTTGGGACTGGAGGCAGGTCTCTTCTCGAAACCCTAATGTTAGGGTTTAAATAGGTTTTGAAATTTGAAACAACCCTCAAAATATCGCCCTAGACCGTAACTTACGGCCTATAGGCCGTACGTTACGGCCTACCTTCAACCAGACGGCCAAACCTTCTGTCTTACGGAGTTCACAGACGGTGTTGATACAGGGCCGTAAGTTACGGCCTCAGGCCGTAGCTTACGGCCTCCCTGCAACTTGCACAGTTTTCTTTATATTCAGCACCTTTCAACCCGTAGTCTTCGTATCCTTTGTATCCTACTCAAATAATATCCGTTAAGCTTCATTTGACCTACATTTGAAACACGCAACAAAGTAATATTGTTCGACATAAAATATATTAAAAATGCAATATTAACTATACTAAGTGTATGCATATTAACCAATCATCACATCCCCACACTTATCATTTGCTTGCCCCCAAGCAAACTTGCTTATAACACTACAACTATCATTAGACAAATATGATCCAACCATGTATTCACCTTCTGTTAGCTAAGGTCCCAAGTAATACCCAACTCACAGTTTCATATCTCAAGCTATAACTTTGTAAGCAAAGATATTACTCTTTAAAATAAGATCTATCTAACCAAGCCCAACAAGCTTTCTAATCTTCCCTATGCATGTAGTCACACCTCTCACAAATTTCACTCCTCTCGGTTTAGTATATGGTCTAGCAAAAGGTATGCTAGTATATCAGTGTAGTACTCCCAACCAAGAACAACTCATAATTACCATAAGCTTGCATAATGATCACAACTCCACCAATTAACACAAACCATGCACACATCAAAAGGTCTTTAAAGGGTTGTAATGTAAGGCTTAGGATTTGGGTGCGGATAGATAATTTGAAGTGGCTAAAGGTGATAAAATCCAAATAAGAATGTTGAAACGTACTGAATAATAAAGCGACACTACATAATGAATTTGGGTAAACTTGACCCATATCACAATTTACTACCACTGAAACAAGACATTGATATTGTGGTCATTTTGACCCATTATTTACTCATTTTTTTCTTTCTTTCTTTCTTTTTTTTTTTGAATGATGATTATATCTAAACACTTCATTGCTTCTAATAATATTATATCAAAAATTCAAGCAAACTTATCAGATTTCATCACATGGGCTTAAAAAGTGAAAAAGATTTGAAAAGGCTAATGGGTTGATTCGGGTTTAAACAATTAAAGAGGTTAGGGGCTCAAACTGGCGACTAGGGGGTATTTTAGGGTTGGATAATATGATTGAAAAAGGCTAATAAAACAAAGGTTCATCCTAATGCCTTAATCATATATGTGCAACAGTTTGGTTCGTGATTTAGAAACGTATCAATTATGCAAGTTCTAGAATAATGCAATCGTTCTGGTAAACACTTATGAAAGAAAGCTGAGCAATTAACCTGTTGATGTTCTAAGCTCATGTATAGGCTCAATCCTCACAAAAAAAATGATGGTAAATAGATTAAGGATGTGAAAACATGCATAAAAAGTCCACTATATTGCTTGTTACCCCAGGTTAAACATCTCTAATAATTCTAATAAATTTCTTCTTTTTTTTTTCAAGTGAGATAGCTATGACTGAGGACCTCTGCTTGTGTACAGGTTAAACATACTTTCACGATTTCAATTGAAAAAATTAACCTTTCATGCATAAATAAGTCACTTTAGGGGCATTTTGAAAGATTTTGTTCAGTCAATTTTTTTTTCTCAATTTTCAAACTTCCCTTCATCCCCACACTTAAATCTTACATTGTCCTCAATGTACATTTTAAAATTGTTATGTCAACAAGGGTACTATCAAACATCCTAACCTTTACCCAAGTGAAGTTACAAGGCTAACTTTCCAAAGACGCATTATGCCTACCATGATTGTACTAAATGACACCAAACTAGCAAAGCTTTAAGATACAGAAAAAGTACATGGACCTGATCATAGATGATAAAAGATGCCTCATCAGCAATATATGATGGTTATGCTTTAACTCAGATAAGTAAAGCCGCCCAAACACACATTTCTTTATGCTCCTAAAGATCCATGAGCTTCCCCACAATTGAATATTTGCATCCGGTGCTTAAAGCTCAAAAACAAAATAAACAAAACAAGAAGAAAAAAAAATCCAAAAACTAAAAGAAACAAATCAATTTCGGGTTGCCTCCCGATTAGCGCTAAGTTTTAGGTCTTCAGCCAGACCGTACCTGATATAGTTATGGTGGTTTAAGTGAACATTTACCTACCAAATTCCCAATAAAAGCTCGATAGTTGACTTGCCAGTTCCATAATTGTGTTATCATGCTTAGCAAGTTTGTTGAGTAGTTGTTGTGGTGCCATCTCATGATGATTTGTCTGATGTCTTCCAATGCCACCTTTTTTATCTTGGTCTTTAAATCTTCTTTCCCAACTTTAATAGTTAAAGTAATAAGCACATGAGAATGGTTGGGATAAACTAGATCAACGTTAGGCTTTAGCTCTTTTAAAGGTATTACATCTTCATTTAACTTAAAACATCCCAAGTCATGCTCTGAATGACCCATAACATCTTCTATCACATCAATATCAATCACGGTGCCACAATCTAACTCATATTGCTCTCGTTTAAGTTGAGCTACATCCTTAGTGAGTTGGCTAACCTGCTTAACTAGAGTCTCGAATGATTTATCTCTTAACTTGTCTTCCTTCTTCATTTCCACCATCATGTTCATGATTGCATCAAGCTTAGAGTTTATTGAAACCTGAGGCTTTTCATATGTCAACTGAGGGTATTCAAGATAGTAGTCATCATATTCCTCTTGATAGCTTGAGAATTGTGGTATCTCGGCTTCATAATGGTTCAAATCCCACTCTTGAGCATATTTGTAATTAATGTGTCATGATAATATTTTTGATATTTTGATGGTGGAGGAGGTTCAAAGTGTGAATAATATGAGGGTGTCTCTCCATCATCATAATTTTTTATCACATATCCTTTTTGCCTCCTATATTCAGAACATCCTCTTTCTATATTTCCATATTTTCTCTCGAACAGTGGACAATCTTGAACCCAGTGACAATCACTCCCGCAACAAATACATGGATCGTAATCATCATCATAATCCCAATCTCAATCCATGATTGTACTAAACCTGTAAGAAAATTACCCTACAAAAAAAAACCTAGAATACCCAGGGTAAAGACGAACAAATAAAACAAACTAAGAAAAACAAATAATATATTTTGATTTTTTTTTAATTTTTACTTTTTTTAAATATTTTTTATTTACTTTTTTTAATTTTGAAGCTTAAACAAATACTAAAACGAAAAAAATCATTCAAATCAAATAACGCTAAGAGCACTAGCTCCCCGGCAACGGCGCCATTTTGATGACCTGTCGTTGGGGTCATGCAAAAACCTAATTAACCTAGGTAGCTAGAGTAAGTCAGGTATCGTATCCACGGGGAGCATGTGGTTAGTGTTACACGATTCGTTTGATTATTAAACTAACTTACAAATTTAAAAAATTGAATTATTGTCTCTTGACTGTAAATGGATGTGGATGAGATTAACTAAAAAATATTACTTTATGAAGCAAAATGAAAACTTAGACTTGGTTTGAAACTATTGAGATGAAAGAGATCACACCCGGGTTTCAGGAATGTAATTGAATACACGGCTTATGTTTTACTCGATCTTGAAGTTACATAGACATAACTTGTTTATCACATATGTTGAAAGGTAATTATGAACATGATAACCGATTATGTAAATTAATTAGTAAACTAACTAATGCCATAATCTAGAAACTTTATTTGCAATCACCGATTAATGATGATAACCTAATTACTACTCAATGGTTAACAATATAAAACTGATAACTTTATAAGTAATAATCAAATCAACTAACACAAATCTTTAATCAATACATGATTCAAAACACATAAACGAATAAAAGTTGTTAAACAATCAAAGATTATGTCTTGACTAGGTAAGAACATAAGAAAGCATAATCAAATCACAAACCATCCACCCGGGGATGATCACGGATGTTTAGCCTTGCATCTTCATCATAATCTCTTCAATCTTCAACTTGGGGATATGAATCCTTGATCAATTGATGATTAAAGATAGTTTCAAAGGCTCTAAATAGTCTAAAGATTCGTTCTTGGGACTGGAGGCAGGTCTCTTCTCGAAACCCTAATGTTAGGGTTTTAATAGGTTTTGAAATTTGAAACAACCCTCAAAATATCGCCCTAGACCGTAACTTACGGCCTATAGGCCGTACGTTACGGCCTACCTTCAACTAGACGGCCAAAACTTCTGTCTTACGGAGTTCACAAACGGTGTTGATACAGGGCCGTAAGTTACGGCCTCAGGCCGTAGCTTACGGCCTCCCTGCAACTTGCACAGTTTTCTTTATATTCAGCACCTTTCAACCCGTAGTCTTCGTATCCTTTGTATCCTAATCAAATAATGTCCGTTAAGCTTCATTTGACCTACATTTCAAACACGCAACAAAGTAATATTGTTCGACATAAAATATATTAAAAATGCAATATTAACTATACTAAGTGCATGCATATTAACCAATCATCAATGGATTTAATTGTTGCAAGAGTTTAACTTAGAAATTCGAGACAAGAAGGGTAGTGAGAATGTGGTGGTTGATCATCTATCAAGGATTATCAACAATGACATAGATAACACCTTGGAAATTAATGAGACATTCCTGGATGAGTATTTATTTACAGTTTTCGAGTTACCTTGGTTTGCTGATATTGTTAATTATTATGTTGCAGGTGTTATTCCAGAACATTGGCAAAAATAGAAGCGACAAAAATTCTTGGCACAAGTCAAACAATATATCTGGGATGACCCAGATCTTTTTAAAGTTGGACCTGATCAAGTTATCAGGCGGTGTATTCCAGATTCTGAAATTAAAGACGTCTTGGGACATGTACACGCTTCTGCATGCGGGGGTCATTTTAGTGGCCAGAAAACAGGATATAAAGTTTTATGTGCTGGGTTATTTTGTCCAACTATATTTCGGGATGCATATGCATTCGCTAAGAATTGTGTAAATTGCCAAAAGATTGGTAGCATTTCAAAAAGGAATGAGATGCCCGTGCAACCAATTCTAGTTGTTGACATCTTTGATGTCTGGGGAATTGACTTCATGGGCCCATTCCCAAATTTGTTTGGTAATTCATATATTCTTGTGGCAGTTGATTATGTATCTAAATGGGTAGAAGCGATTGCCACCAAAACAAATGACCATAGTGTTGTTTGTAAGTTTGTTCAAAGCAACATATTTTCTCGGTTTGGTGTTCCCCGTGTGATCATAAGTGATGGGGGATCTCATTTTAAAAACTTTAATTTTCAAAAACTCCTTAAACAATATGGGGTAGATCATCGGGTTGCAACACCGTACCATCCACAAACTAGTGGGCAAGTGGAAGTATCAAATAGGCAAATTAAAGAGATTTTACAAAAAACAGTACGTACCGACCGTAAGGATTGGTCCACAAAACTTAATAATGCATTATGGGCGTATCGTACTGCATACAAAACACCTATTGGTACTACACCTTATCGATTGGTGTATGGCAAGGGATGCCATTTACCAGTTGAATTGGTTCATCGTGCTCTATGGGCAGTTAAAGAGGTTAATGTGGATTATGATGTTACAGGTAAACAACGAAAATTAAGTCTTGTTGAATTGGAGGAGTTACGAAATGAAGCATATGCAACCGCTAGCTCATATAAGGCACGGATGAAGAGAGTTCACGATGCTAAATTACAAAGAAAGACATTTGAGGTAGGTCAAAAATTTTGGCTATTTAACTTACGTTTGAAATTTTTTCCAGGTAAGCTTAAAAGTAAGTGGACGGGACCGTATATGATCAAGCGTATTAGGCACTATGGTGATATTGAGACTGAGGATCTGGATGATCACTTACGACAAGTTGTGAATGGTCATCGGTTAAAACCATACTTAGAAGACACAGATTTAAACCCGAAGTTAGAGGAAGCGGTGAATTTAGTAATAAGTCCACCGACTTGCGATCTACAAGTCTAAATATCTCGCGAAAGTCCAGCTGACGACTTGAAAAAGTTAGCGCTTACGGGAGGCAACCCGAGGTTTTGTTCGTATTTACTTTTCATTTTAAATTCCTTATTTCAATCATGTTTTGGTTTACCATGTTTTTCAGCCAAACTCGCGTTGCTTGACGCTTGCGATTGGTAAAGGCCCGGGTACGTTCAAACTATGGTTAAAGTTGAGGGCAACTTTAAGTTTCGCGAAGGGGTGGGAGAAGCATGTAAATCAAATCATAATCAAAAATTTTTTAAAAAAAAAGAAAGGCAGAACCACCTCCACCGTAGCCTACGGTACTTACCGTAGCCTACGGTGGACTTCAACTTAAAATTTCAGAAGGCCCCCTAGTGTAGGCTACGGTGGGCAGCGTAGCCTACGCCATGGTCAATTCTGGTGGATGGGATTTGAACGAATTTTCAGCCACACAGCCACTTTATTCCCCCCTTTTCACCCTCATAACCCCTCTCCCTTCTTCTTCAATCACGACAACCCCCATAACCAACATTTATCTCTACTTTCATCATCCATCCATCAAATCCAACAAATAAATAATGTTTTTCGCTCAGTTTTTCGCAAGGAACGCATTGCGGGTGTTAGTGTTACACGAATCTCTGTCGTTTTTGTGTAATCAAAACGGAGCACGACGAACCCTAATTTCCAAAATTGGGGGGTTTTGACTTTTAAGCAATTTTCTTGCAATCTAAGTGTTCCACAACGTATCAACAACAAAGGTAAGATCTTTTCACTTTCACATATGATGACTCGGGTATGTTTCTAGAAAGTTGAATACTTGAATATACATTGCACTTAGATTGGGATGATTGTTTGGAATTTATTGATAAATTGGTGCTAAATATTGTCTTGATATGCTAGAATATGACATAGATTGTTGATGGTGATACAAGTTAAGGATAGTAAACTTTGAATAACATTGTTGAATATGACAGTTTGACTTTTATAAGTCAAACCTGTAGAATTCTTATTGCTATTAATTAAGTTAACCAATCAAAAGAAATCAATAGCTACTATGCTAGAAATAAGTATGGGGAGGGGGTTGTTGGTCATGAATGTTGCTTATTAGATGTTAAAAGTTCAATTGATAATATTAATTTCACATGGTTTGTTGGTTGAATACGTTTGATGTGTGTAGATGGGACGAAAAGGAAAAGAACCGGCTGGACCATCTAGAGCCGAACCCGAAGCACAACGAAGGAGAGTGGAGGGTCAGGAAGATGATGATGGAAGAACCCGTATCGGAGATTATCCAAGGGCAAAGCCAGTGCGGAAGACGAGATCTCTGGAAAAGAAGGATAGGATGTTTCATAAGCAACTATTCGCAGACAAGATGCTTAATCAGAAAGACCCTCATAACGGATTCTTATATGAGAGGGTAGTTAATTTGAATGAATTCCCAGCTTTTGGTATCGTGCAAAAATTTGAGGCTATCGGCTGGGAAGCGGTTTTGAATTGCTATGACGGAGTGACTGACAGAAAGTATATGAACCCCGTAATGGAATGGGTGGGTTCATTGAAGTATGAGGGTGGTCGATCACCACCAAAGACCATGAGGCTGGTCGGTGATGTTGGAGGCAGAGAAGTCATAATGTCTCATGTCACACTAAAAGAAATTGCCAACTTCGATTCTATACCGGATAGGCGTGGAGGAAGCAAATACTTATACCCATCCTCGATGGAATTATTCGACAAGTGTCATTTACATCCTCAATGGAATCAAATGCTGTCTGAGTTGTTTTTACCCAACAATGATGGGAGGATGAGGCGAGACCAGATGAAAATGCAAGCAAGGTTGCTACTTTTGATTGTGCAACAAAACATCCTACCTCGTAGAAGTGATCGAGGGTATTTGAGGCATCCAGATGTGCAGATAGTGCATTCCCTCATGACGGGGTCACCAAGGATATCCTTCAAACATCTAGTGATGATGAACATCTGGTATTCACACAACAAAGTGGATAAACAAATAATCCCATATTGCCGACTAATCACCGCGTTGCTTAAACGTCAAGGAGTCATCACACCAGAAACAGATTTCCATGAGGAGGACATCCCCGTTTTTAATCTATCCGGGTTGAGCACGTTTGGTTGGTCATATGTAAAAACAGCCCGTTATCACAAATTGAAAAACGCTGGAAAAAAATGGAGAGCATTAAGGTTGGATGCTGAACCGTTAGATGAGGGGGAAACGGATGAACCGGATAGTGGGGAAGAGGAAGTTAGTGATGAGGAGATGGAAGACGGTGGAGCAAGAGCACCTTACTTTGGTGGTATGCCTAACTACTATGATACTTATGGGGGTTACCAAGGTATGGAAGAATTTGTTGTTCAACAAAGGCCGACAGACTTTGATTCGTGGACAAGTTACCAACAGGCCACCTACGATCAAAACACTCGCGGGTTTGAGCAGCTATATTGGGACAACATGTTAAACCACAACCGTCAGGAACACTGGAATCGCACCCACGCATGGAATCAAGAACGTGAAGTGAACTTAAGGTGGCAAGATGATCAAAGGAGGCAGATGCATAACGCTTGGCAAGCAGGTGAACCAGTGATTGAACATCCATAGACTCTTGAACATGATAGTGTCCCACCAGTGCATCACTCACCATGGCTCGACCCTATTCAAGATGAACAGCAACAACAAAATCAAGGAAGCTCATCGGATGCCTTCAACTTTGGAACATTCTCAGACACAATGAGGAGCATCTTTGGCGATCCACAGAATCCTTACTATTGAGTACTCGCTGATCCATGATCAGGTCCACGTACTCCTCTTATCTGTTAATGTTTTTTGAATATTAAATTAGCGTTAATTGTTTTGGTAATTGGGTGGTCGGGAGGTGTGAGACAATTTATGTTAATGGGTAAAAGGTATGTTGGTTATGGTTATATTTTTTTCCGGGTCGGTTTGGGTTGGAAAAGTCGTTTGGGTTGATTTCTTGGACAATGTAACCCAAGTGTGGGGATGGGGTGAAGTTAAACTAAACAATTGTTGAAAACCAAACCTAGAACCGAAGTGGATTACTGTATCTTATAATCGTTTTCTTAATCAAGTTTGATTCTTTCCAAGTTGTTTTCTTAGTTTATTTATTAATTATTCCAAAAATCCAATTTTCACAGCCAAGAGGCAATAGTTAATAATTTGTTAATTTAATTAATCATTATTTTCTAAATCAAAGTACAATACACCGACCACTAATTCCACGAGGATCGACAACCCTACTTACCCTAACTAGTTTAAGGTGAATAGGAACACACATTTTAACATCTTATTTGATTGATACTTCGACATCAATCACAGCCGCACGGTATTCTGCTTCGATGGTGGATAAAGACACAGTTGGTTGTCTTTTGCTGCACCACGAAACTAAACTCGATCCATACATAAAAATATAACCGGTAGTCGACCTTCAAGTATCTAGATCACCAGCATAATCTGCATCATAGTATCCAAACAGTCTGGGTTCGGTCTCCCTCTTGAACCATACTCCTTGACCCAATGTAGCTTTAACATACCTCAAAACCCTTCGAATAGAAATGAGGTGAGGTTTTCTCGGGTACTGCATATACCTGCTCAATACCCCGATTGCAAATGAGATGTCGAGTCTCGTTAGTGTGAGATAAATCAAGCTCCCCACTATTTTTCGATACTCTGAAGGGTATTCCACTTCCTTTCCTTCATTAACATACAATTTCATGCAGGATTCCATTGGAGTACTTGTAGGCTTGCATGAAAACATGCTAAATTTATGCAACAGATTAGTTGTATATTTTGTCTGGTGCAATAAGAACCCAACATCTACATAGGTTGAAAAACGTATGAACTAACTTTTATTCGCGAAACCGGTCTTCATAATAAATCCATGGCTAATGAACTAGAAATGGTTATTAGAAATCATATAACCTTAACTTTCTGATCATTTACGGGTTCTCTTTTATTAGTCTGAGAAATCTACAGTAATTGTTATGGTTTTCTAAAATTAATGGTATGTTAGAAAGGAACCTGATCAACTCTCTTTTTAACATTAAGTTATGTTTTTATAAATCATAGTCAAAAGGTCACAGGAGATTTACCTACATTACTAGTGGCTTTGATTTATTCAGTAAGTCTCATCCTGATGAGGTCCTAGTCATTACGGAGCGGATAGACGAGAAATCGCACCAGCTCACATTTATAAACATTAACATAATTACTTTAATCAATATCTTTAATCACACTACCAATTCATCACAGTTACATAAGTGTAATCTAATTAGGATGATAGCCGTTATTCCCTGGTTTTAAATCCAAAAGTTTTAATCTTATTTTTTACTTTGTTTTAATTATTATTTCTAAACCTTAAAAATCTTAATTACATCAATGCAGTTTATCATTTTCTCAAAAAAAAAAATCTAATCCGATAGTCAATCATTAAGGTTGTTGAGTAGGCTCGGTGTGTCCATGGATTGATACTCGGTTCTTACAATCACTATATTACCACACGACATGTACACTTGCCTTTTGTGTGTGTAGTTTAGTATTAGTAATAACCAATTAAAACTAAATCTGTGCGAAAAACCTTTATCAAAATATATATACTTTTCACACGCATCAAGTTTTTGGCGTCGTTGCCGGGGACACACGATAGTTTTGAAAGACAATCTAAATTTTTGACTATCTTGTCTATATTCTGTTTATAAAATTTTGTTCAAAGTTATTTTATTTTTGTTAGTTAGTTAGTTTAGTTACATTTTCCTGATTCATTCTAATCCTTAGTAAGTTTATGCTTCCTTAAGTTAGTGTATGTCCGACTCGTCTAGTCCTAAACTTGTTTCACCTCTTTCGGAACCCGAACGACTTTTCCATCAAAGGTTACGCGAAAGACCTCGACAAACAACAACGATTATCGAAGAAGATGTTTTGGAAGGTACACCATCCAAAGAAGACATGGCTAACCAAGACGAGGAAATAAAGATGACACACTATGCCACACCGTTAATCGATGGTTACGAGTCTAGTGTTGTCCAACCAGCAATAGTGGCCAACAATTTCGAGATTAAGTCTAGCATTATCCAACTTGTAGAAAACTCTGTTCAGTTCCACAGATTGCAAGATGACGATCCTAACGCTCACATATCACGATTCATTCGTATCTGTGCAACTTTCAAAATCAACAACTGTTCAGATGACACCATTAGACTAAGACTTTTTCCATTTTCACTTCGAGGCCGAGCCATTGACTGGCTCAATTCGCTTCCGCTTGGTTCCATCACTACATGGGCGGAAATGGCTGAACAATTCATTTTGAAATACTTTCCACCCGATCGCACTGCCAAACTAAGAAGCAGCATCACAAGCTTCCACCAAGACAATGATGAATCCTTACACGCAACTTGGGAGAGATACAAAGGTATCCTTTGGAGATGCCCACATCATGGACTTGATTTGTGGCTGTAGTGTCAAACCTTTTACGATGCATTTAGCGGAGTACACAAACAAGTTATCGATCAAAGTGTGGGAGGAGATTTCAGAAGTGTCACGCCAACCGAGGCATACCAAGCTCTAGAAAGAGCAGCTAAGAAGAGCTTTGCTTATAATCCTTTAAGAAACAAACCCAATTCTAAAGGAATTCATCAAGTAGACTTTGAAACACTAATTGCAGCCCAGTTAGAAGCCCTAACCAAACTATTCGAACAATTGCAAGACGAACTGAAGAAAACCCCAACACAATGCAACACATGCGGAAATTCACACAAGACCAACAAATGCCCACAAGGCATTATGATGGTTGAAGATGTTGATTACGTAGGAGGCCTAAATATCTAATTTAACAACTCAAATTGGAGAAACAACTCGAATTATAGAGAAGCTAGTAACAACCAATCATCATCTCTAGCCCAAGAAATCAAATCAACCTTCCAAGATCCTTCATTTTGAACCGAACACATAAATTTGTCTTGAGTTGATCGATCTCTTCTTCAATATCTCCTATAATGATCAAATCATCAACATAAACTAAGACAATTACAACTTTGTTATCGATTTTCTTGACTAGCACACTAGCATCAGCACTGGTTAGCTGAAAACCATTTGCTCAAGAAATTCTCCAATCTTACCAAACCATGCGTACGATGATTGCTTCAACCCGTAAATCGCTTTCTTCAACTTACATACATAGTTTGGATGTTGTTGATCTTCAAAGCCCATAGGTTGATCCATGAGTATAACATGATCAAGATCTCCATATAAGAATGCATTATTAACGTCCATTTGCCACAATTTCCACCGCTTATTAACTGCAATTGCAAGTAATACTTGGAGAGTAGTCAATTTAGCAACCGGGCTAAATGTATCCTCGTAATCTAACCCATATTACTGTGAGAACCCACGAGCCACTAAGCGAGCTTTATACCTTTTGATTGACCCGTCGGCTCTCTGTTTTAATTTATAGACCCACTTACACGACACCGGTCTTGCATCAGTTGGTTTTGGTATGAGTTCCCATGTCTGGTTCTTTTGGAGTGCATCCATCTCATCTTTCATAGCTTGAATCCATTCTTCTTTTGTGCAGGCCTTTTCATACTTTTCTGGCTCATTTAAGACATCTTCAACAATAGCAACATTAGCATATCTAGGATTAGGTTTACGTACCCTTTGAGACCTCCTTGGGCTCGGCTCTGGCTCATTGTTTTCTTGGCTGTTTTGACCCTGAAAGTCATTTTCTTCTATCACAAATTCTTCATTAGTAAATCGTAGGTTGACCATGGAGTCCTCAAGACTTTCTTTGAGTTGACTCGAATCTGGTAACACCTGGGTATTCTCTGACCACCATGAGGAGTTTTCATCAATAATTACATTCCTCAACACAAAGATCTTACTGGTGTTTGGATTACAACAGCGCCATCCTTTCCTTTCCAGATCATAACCTACAAACACACATCATATAGCCTTCTTCTCCATTTTATCACGAAGATTACTCGGAACAAACACGTAGCAAACACACCCAAAAACACGAAAGTAGCTCACGTTTGGTTTAGTTCCAGTCATTCTTTCAAATGGAGATAAATAACTTAGACCTTGTGATGGTAACGGATTAATTACATACCCGGCTGTTCGCATTGCTTCTGCCCAAAATCGCCCTGGCAGATGCTTGCCGTGGATCATGCTTCGTGTCACTTCCCCGAGATGCCTGTTCTTACGTTCTGAAACTCCATTTTGTTGTGGCGTGTTTGGACACGTAAGTTGGCGTCTAATTCGCTTCTGTTTGAGATAATTGCAGAATTCATTGGCCAAGTATTCGCCACTATTATCTAACCGTAAACACTTAATTTTACAGCCTGTCAACTTTTCTGCATCTACTTCGAATTCTTTAAATTTGAAGAACACCTTTGACTTCTCTTTCATAAAATAGGTCCAAACAAACCGTGAGTAATCATCAATGAAAGTAACCATAAATCGTGTACCTTGCATTGACGGTTGTTTGACATGTCCAAAAACATCAGAATGGACGAGTTCAAGCAGTCCAGAAGCTTGGTAATCGGAACTTTTGAATGACAATTGAGTTACTTTGCCATACTGACACCCTGAGCACACTATTTCTTTGTTAATTTCTAACTTGGGCAGTCCACAACAAGTCTTTTATCCATCATAAGGCCCAATTTGTCAAGCCAAACATGACCCAGCCTTTCATGCCACACATCAGCATTTTGATTTTTCTTGGCCTTTTCTACATTCTCTGATTCCGCATTCAATACATACATGGTGTTCCTCTTGTGACCTTGAAGAATTGGAGTCGATTGAGTTTCAAAGTGCTTGTAGATCTTGACATCTTTGGGCCCGAACAAAACATAATGACCATCATCGGTTATCTGAGGTACCGATATTAAATTCTTCTTCATCCGTGGGACATGATACCCATCTTTTAGAGTTAAACCTTGTTTGTTGTTTTCTGCAGGAAAACTACATCACCAATGTGGGTTATCGAATGCTTAGAGTTTTCAGCTATCACTACAACTCTACTGCCACCATATGTGCGCGAATTTTTAAGGCGTCGTTGATCACCTGTCATGTGATTTGAACAACTAGAATCAACAATCCAATCATCTAAGATGTTCTTTTGATGTTCAGTACTTATCAAAGGCATGTTACCTTCCTCCGTTTGATCCATAAGAGCTTTTACATCGCAACCTTCCTCGGATTGAACAGTTGTTGTGTTGTCTTCTTCGACAGGTTTTGAATGACAATTTCGAGCCAAGTGCCCCCGACGTCCATAATTATAACACTTGGGAGGAGAACGTCTGCCTTGCCTTTGATGTCTATCACCGGAATGACTCCCGCGTTTTGTTCCAAAAGATTTCTTTTCACCACGGTCAAAGTTCTTGGTTTTGTCATGGCTTTTATGATAACCACGATAAGAACCTCCTGACTTGTACTTGTCTCTTTCTTTCTGTGCATATAAAGCTTCATCAACAACCTTAGAAGATTGACTTTCAGTTGATGTTGAGCCAACACTTAGAGATCCCATTTACTTGGCTAAAGCCTCTTGCTAGCCAACAAATTCTCAAATTCACTTAGTGAAGGTTGCATGGGCCATCCTTGCACAGTAGCAACAAAACTCCTAAACGCGGGTTTTAACCCGTGAATAATTATACTCTTCATACATGCATCTCTGATCACCGACTGTTGATCTAAATCACCAATCTCCTGACACAAGGTCTTCACTTTATGAAAGTATTAAGTATGGTTAACTCCTTTCAGGAGATACTCAATAATTCATTTTCTAACAATTGAAGACGAGCATCATTTTTCTTCGACAGGACTTCTGCAAGGGTGTCCCAAGCCTCTTTAGGTCTTGTTGCATCCTTAATATGACTAAGAAGCTCTTCTTCTACCGTTGTCTTCATAATGAACATCGCCTTCCCAGCCTTGACTCGCCACTTTCTGAGTGTACCATCGACTGTCTCTCTTGGGGGCTGAACCGTGCCATTCCCTTGCACCACCTCCCACAGATCTTGCCCTTGCAAGTATGACGACAGATAGGTAGCCCAAACTTTGTAGTTCTGATTGTTTAGCTTCTTCACACCGCTAATTAGTTACAGATCCGACATCTTCAATCGTGACTCTGATACCACTTTTTAAACCAAAGTGGATACTCAAGTAGACAAACAACTCACTGCTGAAACACACAATCAATATGAGACACACTCAATTTGCTATGAAAGCGTTTTCTGATTAAAACTTAAAAACTCACTCTTACGATTACAAGAAGAACAATAACAATATATATATAATACTTTGAAACAAACTACCCACTAACTCATTAACCCATGACCCACTACTTAGCATAAAATAAGGGAACAACTAACCACTAACTCAAAGCAAACATGCGGAAAATAAACCAATTTGAGAAACAAGAATTTGAGTCAGCAAACTGGGGGAAAATAGATGTTGACTATTTCAACAGTCGAAGAGGCATCTTAGCTGGTATTTAACCATGCAAATCCCACAAATCAACAGTGCCAAGCTCTATGATCTTCTACAGTTGCTTATTTAATCGTATGAGATTAAGATTTATGCATCAACGAACCCTCGAATCTTGTTTTTGTATCTCGAAGCTCTCCTCAACAAAGCATTCTTTGAAGATCTCAAATCACCGGGTTCAAGAAATCGGAGTCAAACCATACTTTCACCCCGATCCAAAGATGTTTAGAAAATTTCAAATCATCTATGTGGTTAAAGGAGTTAAGTTTGGAAGAAGTTTTAAAGAATGGGAATTAACAGTTTAGTGTGGAGTTCAGTAAATTTTATGACCCGAAGCTGAGTGAGGTGGTGATCAAGCATGTTAGGGTGGACATGCACTTGGCCCGAACTACTTTTGAAAGTGTTTTTTGGTGCATCATAAGCGATTGGTTGGTGTACCTATTGGCTACTAGGTTCATCCGAGACTTCCTATTTTTAGGGTGGATAGAAGGGTTTGGTTTGATCCCATCTACGTGGAGAATTAGTATGGAGACAAAGTAAGTATGTTCATGTTGCATACGAGTCATGGTCGAACTACGTTTCTACATCTATGAAAATGTGCTCAAGTGCAAAGTCATGTGCAGGTATCAATGGTATCATAGTAACAATGGGTTCATAAATATTTCACCAAACAGAACCCTTTATGATTAACTATTGTATTTTGGAATAGTAATTGTGGTTTGTCTTAGGGTCAAGTAAAAATGGTTTTTTATGAAAGTTGTGTTTGAATGTTATAGTTATTAGATTATAGGTCAAAGTGAAAAACAAAAACGTTTGTGGTTCTTCTTAGTTTTGTCTTGCACATTTGTTGTTGATGATTGAAGTTGTGTTTCGGTAGGAGAGAAGAGAATAATATGCTTTGAAGCGGGATCTAAACATGATGATATCATTTTGATAAGTTTGACTTGGTTAATTTTCATTCTCTTTTGTTTTGTCATGGATTTGTTCATATGTTGATAAAAGATTTTTTTTCTAACACAAAAATGAAACAATATAACAAATTGGTACTTGCTTCATTCCAGAATCTTTCTTTTTTCTTTTTCATGTGAATTACATGATTTTTATACTTCTTTGAGATATCATTGTTACTAAACACCTAAAGTTATCAATATCATGTTAGAAATATTATGTTTAAGATGATTAAAAATATCATTAAGATGTATTATTTAAAGATTTAAATACTTGCTACATAATTCTATGATGTGAGTTAGAATTGTGTCCACCATAGGATTTAACTTCAAACCATTTGAGAAGGAACTATATTATAAATGTTGATACATGCAATCTGCAGCTGACAAGATATAACAAAAACGAACTTGCTTATAAAACCTTCAAAACCTACATCAAGTCTATGGAAAACAAAATTGAATTGGGTTGATATCGTCTTTTGTTTTTTAGAAAATCTTTCCTAGTGACTTAAGTCTCACAATCTTTCATGATCAATTTACGTGAGTCCTTATATTTTTGTCAATATGGCAGGTGACATAACCTTATTATATAATTTTTATTATATAAACCCGTGTAATACACGAGTCTATAACCTAGTATATATATATTTCCATTCAAATTTTTTTGTTTAGCTCTAAAAGTATCCAATTTAATCCACTATCACCTTAACAAAAAAAAATTGAGATTGGTTTTCTTTATCATACATTGTCCAGTTCTCTTTTACTGGATTGATTTTTAACCGCGATTCACAAAAAGTTTCCTAAAAATCATCATTATTATAACAATGACCCATGGGTGGATAATTCCAGAGGCCAGATTAAGAGCGCATCTTGGGCTTCAAGAGTTGCGCCGATTCACACCATGGCAATGATCCTTTGTTTAGTAGTGTATCGAGATATATGAAATGATTGATCGTGTCATATGGAAATTGCCATCTATGATGTTTCTTTATTTAGCAGTGTATTAAGCCATGAAATGTATTTGAAGTTTAGGAACTTTTTGCTTGTCGATGAAATGTGATATATTAAACTAGAACATTACAAATATATTTCACATCATAAATAAAATCATCTAACAACAAAAAGACTTTTGATTAAACAAATCAATACAATTTTCAATAAATTTTTGCAAGTTCATCTATAAACAACTTCTGATTTGTGTTGAACCCATACACAGTATTATCAATTGGTTGCAGTGCACACTCTACGAATTTCACCTTGTCTCCCTGTTTTCACCTCAATATTCCCCATCTTCACCATCGCTCTTCCAAACTCCACGTTAAATCTCAATCCACTTTGCCGCCTACCCCCCAAAAACCTTTGCACAAACCTTTGTGTCCTTCTGTCACTCCATAGTTTTGCATCGGATTCAATAACTCCCCGCCCATTTCTCAAGTTTTCATAGAATGAATTACCAAAACTATTTTCGCTACCCGTATCAAGGGCCACACGCCTCGACACATCACCTCCATTGGGGCAAAGTGCTCGGAGCTGTGGTAGGAATGTTGGGTTTATATCGGGGTCAGGTCCATTGGTATTGTTGAAGTTGTATAATCTGTAGCTGAATAAAGCACAAGCAGCCGTTCCAATTGTATGTCCACCTAGTAAAGGAGAATAAATAACAACTTAATTAATAATTATGGTCATAACATTCTATATATAAGTAGTTATTGTACATTTGTTTGTTCTACTTACCAACAAGAGTAACAAGATCTTGGGTGTTGAGACCTTTATCAGCAAACTTACTGATTTGGACACTAATCGGGTCGTTAAACGCAGGCAAGTTTGCAGTATCTGATGCTCGTGAAACCAAGCCATCTCTACGTCCTAATGGTACCTGCCAACTACGTCCACCAGTCTGCAAGATGTCATAATAAAAACGTTTAACGACCATATTAGTGAAGCATTGATCTACAAGTTGCTAATCTACGACCACCATGAGAAATTAAAACAAGTTTATTACAAAAACATATAGTTACCAGGACAACCGAATCACGGGCAGCTAGAGCAATAATATCAGCACATGAGACCACTCCAGGACAGGTGGTTTCAAGCTGGGACTTTGCAGCATCAATGACTTCAAAGCCTCTTAAGAGCGAGTTTGGTCGTGCTGTCTTCTCAGTCGACGGGCCGTTAATGAGTATGGATGCATCACAACCATTGACAAAACAGTCATGGAAGAACATCCTTAGTAAACCAGGTGCAATAGTGGGACTGGTTTGGACAGCAGACTGAACCGCTGACCGAACTATGGTCTCAACCCTAGGGCAGGTGGACCTGTAGTAGCCAACACGAGTACCTGATCTACGACGACCGCGATTGCCTTGCGCTAATGTCAAGGTTGTGAATAAGGCCAACAAGAGAACCAATAAGATTAGTGTTTTTCTTAGAGAAGAAACCTCCATTGCTAATGAAGATTTGTCTTATAGGTCAAGTAATGTATTTAGTAAATGAGATGATGATGTTGGGACATATTGGGAGGGTATTTATAGTGTTTGTGTGAGAATGAAAGTCAACCAAAGTTTTGAGAACATGTTGTATCTGCATCATGGACACAACTCACAAGCACATAGCTGTACTTAGACAGTTTCAATCATCAAAAAGAATAAACTATTACATACAGTTTATAAAAATACATTATTATTATTATTATATATAAACTCCATCAGTCGACTTTCATTATCTAAAAGAAACCAAGTCAAGGAGGAACACACCAAACCATTTATTTGATATGTTTTGATCAATTCTCATCGCAGACATCAATAAACTAACTATATTTGATATGTTAGATTGACCAAAAGTGTTAATATTTAATTTATAGAGAACATATTTTCATTATATGAAGCTTACGGAAGTTAATGGGTATGAGACATATCATTTCAAATTTTGTGTATCAAAAGGTATACGCGTTAATCTTATAAATTAATAGTATTCAGCAAATTGTATTTAATATATAGAATTTTTGTTCAATCTGTTTTCTGGGGAAAACGGTCATAAAATTAGCTACCAGACCTTTATCAAAAGTTGTTGCTAATGCAAAAAAAAAAAAAAAAAAAAAAAAAAAAAAAAAAAAAAAAAATATAAGCCAGCTATAATTCGGTAACAAATATGAAAAAAAGTTAGAAAAAGAAAATGATAAAATAATATGGTTGCAAAAACAGTTGTAAAACTTTCGAAAAAAAGTAAAAATAAGTAGCTAGATTGCAAAATCAATCGCATATATTAAAATTATAAATTTATGAAAAATAATGCAGTCTAAAAACAATGCAATGATTTAAAAAATAAAATAAAAAGTAAATATAAATAAGCCCGACGTTAAAACGGCCGTACAACTATAAAAAAATAATAATAAGAAAAATAAGCCGGTCTCCCAAATACTGTATATACTATATTTGGAGGGATAACAATGGTTTTGTTAGGTTTTGAGAACTAGTCGGTGTCCTATTATGGCAACAATTGATCAAAGGAACTTTTAATTCATAAAGATTTGCTAATGAAACTAAAATCCTCTATATTAAGATGGTTAAGCAATCCTATCATTTTCTTCACGTAAGCAATAGTAGAGCAAAATAAAGTATCCTATATCTTTGTAACACGCATATTTTGTTAAGAGTATTCACAACCTACTATTTATCTCTTTCTATAATTATACTAATTTTTTTTTTGTTTTTCAATTAAATAATATTTTTTATAGATTTATCATTACATTTTTTCTATCGTCAACTCACAAACACTTTCAACAAATATTAAAATATTAATAGAGATGAACAGTATTTAACCAAATATAAAGATAAACAGTAACATGTTCTCTATCCTCCACTCACAACCACTTATAATCATTCTTTACATTATAAAGAACGCACTCAAAGCTATATAAAGAATGAACCGTAAATGCTCTAAGTTGCCGGATTAGTTCTCCTTTTAATTAGTTTGAGAGAGAGAGAGAGTGTATGTTTGTTTTCGTATAAATGAAAGCTTTGTTCTAGAGGGAGCTTAGTATATGTTTTTCATTGCAATAGATTCCATTCAAGTTAATTGAAGCATTTGTTTTTAAGTTTTTTAGTTACTGCTTCTTTACAACTGTTTGTTTATATAGAAAAGGGTTCAAATATAAAGTATTTTAAAATTAAAAAGTGTGATAAGTAATTTCAACCATCCATTTCATTAATCAATGATTAAGACCAAAATTATAGGGAAAAACTTGTTAGAGAGATATTTTAAAAATAAGCACATTTGTTGATTTTTTACAAGTTCCCCCATTTTTCTAAAAATGTTCATAACTTTTATGTATGACATTATTTTTTTTATAAAAATTACACAAAAAAAAAGCGTTTTTTTATCTTTAAAACGAGTACAGTATTTTATATAAAAAGATTAAAAAAAAATTATGTTATTAAGCTTATATATCGTGATTGTGTATTTAGCGCAATTCATTGTGTCTTTTTGTTAGTTATTGTGTTGTTTTGAATACTATTGTGTTTTTCTAAAATAATAAATTTTAAAAAATATAATAATAGAATAACATTGTTATATATATATCTAATATGTAAAACACAATAATAAATTAACAACTAATTAATCTAATAAATTAAAAACAATGACAAAATAACACAGTATATCATTGTCTCTTTTGATCGTCATTGTGTTATCTCGAATACTATGAGTTTTGAAAAATACATGGGTGAAATAACATTAATATGTACTTCTAATGATAAAATACAATGATAGATAACAAGTTTATATAATATATTAGAAAATAAGTAACAAAAATAAAACATTGTGTTATCTTCAACACTATGAGTTTTGAAAAACACATTAGTGAAAGTATGTCATTGTGTATTTCTAATTATAAAACACAATGGTAGACAACAAGTTTATAATCTATAAAAACAATGACAACATAACACAAAATGATATAAAACGTAAAACACAAATGATTAATACACATAACAAATGATATAAACTATATAACACAATGAACGTATAAAACACAATGACCTGATGTATTTGACACAATGACCAAACTACCCTTATTTTTAAAACAATAAAAGCACACCTGTCAAGCCCACAATCATTTTTAATCTTTTTAGATTAAACATCATTTTTAATATAATCCTACCCGTTTTTATATTCCCGTCCTTGTTGAAATTGAGTGACGATGTGTTAAAGTTATTCGATCCAATAGGTTTAGTGCTAATTATGAATCTAGTTATCCTATGTTTTGATGTTTAAAATTATGCCTATTGATTAAGAATGGACATATACCGCCTATACGTCAGTATACACTTGGTATATCATCATGAGGATTAGAGCAAATGTGCAACTGGAACAATGACGATCAAGCACACAAAGCTCAAAAATAGAAAACCGACAACATATAAGGATTTAAAAGTATTTATGGTATTGAATGGATTGACTCATTAATCATCAAGGAAGCTCTAGGAAAGAATTACAAACCTCTACAAACTCTATCTAAAGAATTAATAAGTATAAATATTCAAAATAAGTCAACCGGATAATATTTGTTTTCATATCTATCCTCTAATATTCCCCCTTAGTTTGAAGGTGATAAGGTCGAACATTCAAACTTCAACGAAAGTCTTGAAACAATTGCCGTATTAGACCCTTTGTGAAAAATATCTGCACATTATGAGGAGGATAGGATGTGAATTACCTGAACATGTTTGATCGAGTTGTCGTGGTTAGATCAAAATCAAATAATTTAAAGGACTTAAATACCTATAACTAGTATGGGTAAGTAGAGTCGTCTTCACAGTGAATTAATGGAAAGTATCAAGCTTGAATACCTTAGACAAAAACACAAATCGAAAATACGAAAAGCAACTATTTTTGGGTTTTTTGTTTATAATGAAAAGTAAATTAAACGCAAATAATTAATAAAGCAATAAACTTGATTAGGGCTTTGAAAACTATAGCGAAAAAGACAATCATTTTTTAGTTCAAATTCAAAGATCCATAATAGGTAATAAGAATTTACTAGTAATCATATAGACATGATTTTGTGATATTGCCCAATTAAAGTAATAATCAAGAAACAAACTTTTAAGACTCACTTGTTTACAAAATATCAATTTGTAGATATCAAATATTCACACGTAAATCAACCTGCTCACGATGCAAGGAAACCGAATGCGAATGATAGAATGCAAAACTAAAACATATACAAGTCGTTTAACTTGAATCAAACACGCAATTGGATTCTTGTGTCAAAAGAAAACAAACCAACAATCAAATCCAAATTATAACCCTACTGTTTCACTTATAAGAACTATCTACTCAAAATACGAATGATTTAGATCCACTACAGAACTAGGGCATTAATCTCTACCCAGTGATTGTAGTTGGCGGATGTTTCCTCCGATGGAGATGTTCCGTCTATGTGATCCAGAACTTATATACTTTAGCATGAAGTTTGATAAGCTTGGTACAAGATGAGTACGTCCCTTTCATTCCATCGAGCGTGCAAATTTCGTTTTGAATATCCGCAACTATGTATGGCGGATGCAAGGTCGAGGCCGAAGCCTTTGGTTCGCTGCTAACTTTGGTTTTGTTGCGTTTGCCGTGTTTGACCGTGAACAAACAGGAAATATGAGGACGATGGATTTTACGGCTGTATAGGGTGATTAGGGTTTATCAGAGTTAGCTCTTAACCATAAAAGTGTCTGTGGTGTTGAATGGATTGATATAATCAACAAAGCCCCGTTATACCGGGGAAGAATTACAACCCTATACAAACTCTATCTAAAAAATTGATAAGTACAAATATTTAAAATAAGTCAACCGGATAATATTTGTTTTCATATATATCCTCTCATAGTATTAAGCTCAACCTAACAACATGAATATAAATTTAGAGAGATTTAAAGTTGATTATTTGACCAAATTTTATAAAACTGAAATTCAATCTTATAAAAGCAATGAAATCTTCCAAAAGAATTTTATAAAAAGTCAAGTACGTTGCTATATAACCAAATCTCATAAATTATTTACCATCTACTTAGTTTGAATCTAATGAAATTTTATATTTTGAAAAGTGATAGTGGATGAAATCTACCGAATGAAGAGGTTATAATGTATATGTTATTGAAAACATAAACCTTCTTAAAAGGTTTAAGGTTAAGATAAGAATGGAAAACATCATTCTTATTTTAAAAAGTACAAAGGTAATAATGTTTTCTTATTATTAAACTCCATTGTGTTTCCAAGTCATACTTAACTTTGTCAAGACTAAAAATGTGGTGAAAATATGTAAAAATGAGTTTAAAAGTGTGAATATATGTTACAATACACAACGTTCACAAGAAAAGAAAAAGAAACAAAGTTGTCCAAGCGAATTGTCGCTTCTAGCGACCACGGTGTCGATCGTAATATGGTCAGTAGACCTCTTCAGGTTTTCCCATAATATGTCTATAAATGGACTACAGATTGCTTAACCACATCGTTGCGGCTCAAATCTAAATGAGGATGGGGCCCTCATCCTTGCCACCATGCAATGCGGCCCGCATTGGCTTCAATATTTCAAATACTTCTATTTTTCGTTATTTGAGAAAAATAAAGGTTGTTACAGAAAAAAATCACTAAACTTGCTAATGATTAGTGAGAGATATGATCACTACTTCTTGAGATTAGAGAAATGTAAAAGGTGATCGTTACCTTGATCTAGCGAGAGATTGCATAAGATGATCGCTACCTTTGTTAGTGAAATGCTTATGTATCGGTGATCTTTTCCGTTCAATGGAAACATTTAGTGGAGCAAACTTCCGATTGAAGAACATAAGAGACGTAAAGAGTGAATTTCTTAACATGCGTTCGAAACTATAGAAATCGGTTTTGTCTTTCTAGCCCTAACACTTTATATTTCATATACTATCATTTGATTTGGCTTTTAAACAAGGGCTTGACATATAAAGTTTAAGGTTTTAGTTAAATAAATTTTAAGAAAACTTATTCACCTCCCTAATTTTCTACATTATTATTACTCATTGTTTCTTGTAGGTTAGTCTGCATCCTTTCTTGAGTAGATGTAGGATGTATGCTACTTAAGACATTTGTGAATATCTTATATGCATAACGATTATGATTTTGACTTTTTGATAAACTAACGTACACCTCAATTTGTGCATATCTTAAATGACCAATGGTTCTCTACAAAAGTTGTCATATGTGCTCCTTTATTTAGTAGTGTATCGGGACATATGAAATGTATTTAAAGTTCAGTTACTTTATGCTTTTCTATGAAATGTGGTATATTGAACCAGAAAACAAAGAACATCTTTCAAATTATGAATAAAATCATCTAACAATAAAAAGGCCTCTTGAATAAACAAATCAATACAACTTTCACTCTTGTCACATATGAAACAAATGAATAAAATTTTCAAACAATTTTTGCAAGTTAATCTATTAACAACTTCTGAATTGTGTTGAACCCATATACATTCTTATCAATTGGTTGCAGTACACACTCTACGAATTTCACCTTGTGTCCCTGTCTTCACCTCAGTATTCCCCATCTTCACCATCGCTCTTCCAAACTCTGCACTGAATCTCGATCCAGTTTGCCCCCTTCCCCCTAAAAACCTTTGCACAAACCTCTGCGTCCTTCGGTCACTCCATAGTTTTGCATCGGATTCAATAACTCCCCTCCCATTCCTCAAGTTTTCATAGAACGAATTGCCAAAACTATTTTCGCTACCTGTATCAAGCGCCACACGCCTCAACCCATCACCACCATTGGGGCAAAGTGCTCGAAGTTGTGGTAGGAACGCAGGGTTTATATCAGGATCAGGTCCATTGGTATTGTTGAAGTTGTATAATCTATAGTTGAATAATGCACAAGCTGCTGTTCCAATTGTATGTCCACCTAATAAATGATATTAAACCACAAGTTAATTAAATATTAAAGTCATAACGTTCTATAGAGTAAAAGATATTGTACATTTGTTTGTTCTACTTACCAACAAGAGTAACAAGATCTTGGGTGTTGAGACCTTTATCAGCAAACTTTCTTATTTGGACACTAATCGGGTCGTTAAACGCAGGCAAGTTTGCAGTATCTGATGCTTGTGAAACCAAGCCATCTCTTCGTCCTAATGGTACCTGCCAACTACGTCCACCCGTCTGCAAGATGTCATTATAAAAACGATTAACGACCATAATGAAGCATTGATCTAGAAGTTTTTAATCTACAACAACCACCATGAGAAATTAAAACAGTTTATTACAAAACATATAGTTACCAGGACAACCGAATCACGGGCAGCTAGAGCAACAATATCAGCACATGAGACCACTCCAGGGCAGGCGGACTCGAGTTGGGACTTTGCAGCATCAATAACTTCAAAGCCTCTCAAGAGCGAGTTTGGCCCTGCTGTCTTCTCGGTCGACGGGCCCTCAATTAATATAGATGCATCACAACCATTGACAAAGCAATCATGGAAGAACATCCTTAGTAAACCAGGCGCAATAGTGGGGTTGGCGCGCACAGCAGACTGAACCGCTGATTGGACTATGGACTCGACTCGAGGGCAGGTGGACCTATAAAAGCCAACACGAGTGCCTCTACCACGACCGCGGTTGCCTTGGGCTAGTGCCAAAGTTGTGAATGTGGTTAACAGGAGAACCAACAAAGCAACCTTTTTGCTTAGGGAAGAAAGCTCCATTAGTAGCAAAGAGTTCTAGTATGAATGTATGATGTGATTGTGTGTCAAAGATTTAATTGTGTTTTTGGTAAAGAAATGTATTTCGTAAATGAGATGGTGATGTTGGGACATATATTGCAGGGATTGAGGGTATTTATAGTCTTTGTGGGAGAATGAAAGTCGACCATACAAATAATAAAGAAATATTAAATAGCATAGTGATGAATTGGAAAGTAGACTTTCATCATCTAAAAGTAGCCAAGTCAAAGAGGAACACGCCAAAGCATTCAAAAAATAATAATAATAATAATAAATAAATAAAATAGGCGTAGGTAACACTAAATAATGATGAAAAAACATAAATAATATGAACTATGAAAACGTCAAAACGTGTCTAATTATTTAATTTATTGAAACGATCAATTCACGGGGTAACATCTCAACATAATTAACGTGACATTGATAGCTTAATGATGTTAGTTTAACTAGCCTTTTTCTCGCCGCGCATTACGGCGGCATCCTACGTAACATGATAAAATATAGACTAAAAATCGATCCGATTTGTTTTTGGACTAAATATAAGTTGAAACGTAAAGTAACTTAAATTTATACCGTTAAGTTGAAACATACTTGACCCTAGTCTTTTTCAAACAAAATTATGTTAAAACGTAGAAAACTCAAAACATATATAAAAAACACGTGAAGTTGCATTGTACGCGGCGTAATAAAATATAGATTCCAATCGTCCCGACTCGTTACTGAACTAAATTTACGTTGAAACGTATAGTAAATCGGATTTATACCGTCGAATGAAAACATTTTACATTTAACCCGGTTCTGAACAAAATTTACATGAAAACATAGATGAACGTCGAAACGTAACACGGATACGTTAATTAGTTTTATAATATATAAATTGTACTATGAAAACCCAAAACTTTAAAAACCTAAAAGGATTAAAATAACATTTTATAAAGTTTTTAAACAATGTCGGATTGAGAAGGTGTCAAAACTAACTTATTAGATTTGAATTCAATAAACAAATATTATATTCAATAAATTTATGCAGGAAATGACAGAAACAAAACAGAGCGTGTAGTGAGTTTCAAAGCTGCATACGTTGGGTCTGTAACCAATGCCTTAACCAAATCATCTAGACACTATTTTGGTTACATTATCAAATCTAATTACTTAATTTAGGCAAAACTTGGTAATAAAAAAATAATTTTTGTACCGTACAAACCGACATAATATATATATATATATATATATATATATATATATATATATATATATAATATTATATTGAACAAAAACGTTGATATGTAATTTATGTTTTATAGAGAACAATGTATTTATATGCTAGCATAGTACCACGTGTACTACACAAATTCAATTAATAACACGTAAATAGTTTGTAATAAAATAATATTTTTAAATAAGATATGATTATATTACGTATAAATAAGAAGTTCAACTAAACAACAATAATATAATTTTAAGCTTTTGTTTTATAAGATTGTGCACTAAAAAAAGAAGCATCCTTATAAAACTTAGAATTTTTTTTTTTTTTAAAATAGTTTGTATTTTTAGAAAGGATTTTTGTTCAAGAACATTGTTGTATCTTACACATTTTTAAAATGTGTTTTTAATTAAAAATAATCTGGTTTTTAAACTTTACAATATTTTTTTAGTTAAATGTTTAAAAATATAATTAATATATATATACTATTATCATTTATTACAAGAGATAGATGAGAAAATAAAAATGAGAAACTTAAAATGTTGACACGTGTAAAATTTGTTTTTATTATAGATAAAAGATAACAAATATGCAGCAACTTGTATTTGTTATAAAAAAGTTTTGTTCTTTTGCCTTTTGTTTTCATAAGAAAATGAGATTGAAGATGAATATTACACTAATTTTATTTTTATGTTCTCTTGTTAATATATTCAAATGTCGTCTTGAACTACATTCATATTTTCTTTAAAATTATTGGTTTTATCTGCATTTATTAGACATTTAATCACGAGATTGGACACAACATTTATTACCACAAAAGGGGATAGAAATTTTTGAATTTATGATCCGGAAATAAATCTACCACAAAAGTTGTGGCTAATATCTAAAAACAAAAAAACAAATAAGCGGTCACAAATCGGTCATGAGGATGGACAAATCATTTGTAACCACAAAGCAGTCGTAAACTTAAAGAGGAAAAAAAATATTATTCACTCGCTACATTAGTCACAAATATTTTTAAAAAATTATATTTAGGCCAACCATATTCCATCTTGGTATATCTTGAGCAAGGATGGTTAATCTTGATAAATCATGGTCTAAGCGAATCATCGCGACGCATGGACATATATGACCCACTACGACTCGTGATAACCTGTTATGTTTTATTGTGCTTCGTTACAACATGTAATAGCATGTATGGTAGAATATGACACAATAGGTTAAACATGATCATCATTATTTGTTTTATTCAAATATAGTATAAGATACTTGGGGGTGGAAAGTTGAGTCTAATAACAAAACCATTTGGAGTTAGAGTGATAAAACTTTCTTTGATGTCAATGGTTCAAACCCAACCTAAGTCAAGTTGGTGTGCATTAGTTGTGGTTTAGAATTAGGCCACTCGTAATTGTTCCTGGAAAAACTATTCGACGAACGTTAAAAAGGTTCCTCAATCTTGAACACCGGTCCCTTGGTTTGGGGATACTTTTTATTCAATGCCGGTGAATCAACCCCCGTTTTTACCGTTTCCTCTCACCCACTTTCGAACTTTAATCTATTGCTGATCACAATAACGTTGGATTTAACTTTTTCTTTGAGACAATTCATTTTATAACCCTATAAATACCATTCAACTCTAAATAATATTTTACACCTAAGTATACTCTCAACAATCTCTCTACAATATCTTATACTCTACTAAATTCTGCTGTCCACTAAACCTAAAATAACACCATGAAAGGATTGTCATGAGCCGACATAAAATCCAACGATTTCACAAGCCCCGACAGAAACCAATAACTACACTACAAACGAACCCATTTGACACTCTCGGATATCGGCCACAATTCCAGCAATCCTACTACAACCAATACAAGCAATTTCCTTTGCCACGACACGTATAAAAATTCATTCCAACAGTTTAATCAACTGTCACCACAATCTTCTTTCAACCGAAACATATATATATTTTTTGATTTTTTGTTTTCTATTTTTAACTATAATTTTTTGAATTTTAGCTTGCCAAAAACAATTTCATCAATCTTTATCCAAGCAGGACCCATGCCACCACCGGCGAAGCTTCATAGGGGCCGGGGGGCTCTTTTTTCTGTTAGTAGTGTTAATTTTCGGCTCAGCAGTGTAAATTTTCGGTCCGGTAGTGGAAACTTTTTAATAAATATAGTGTTCGCCCCCCTTAAAATAGTTTAATTTTGCCCCGCCCCCCTTAAACCGTGGTTCAAGCTCCGCCACTACATGCAACCCTTTATCAAGAGCAAGCAAGCAAAAGAGGGAAAAGCCAAACCAAAAAACTGGAGTGAACAAAAGTGAGGTGTAGCTGGCAAAAACGTGGATTTATTGTTCGGAACACCCGATATTGGCAAATCAACAATGCAGAGAACTTTTGAAAAAAAAAGATATTTAATTTTTAGCTTTAAATTGTAATTTTTTTATATATTTCGATTGTGTTTCATTTTAGTTGTCATTTTTGGTTACCGCTCATATTCAAGCACAAGTTAATAACACCGGGTGAGGTCATGATCAATTAGAGGGGTCGTAATGCCGCTATAAAAAAGTAGAATGGTTTTTACTAATGATGAGCCTAACATAGGTTATAGTAGTGACTATAGCGCAAGGGAACTGTTATAAGAAAAACAACCATTGACTACAAGGAAGAATCCGTCCCACCAAGCCAGGAGGAGGGAAAAAAAAGGCAACAAAGAAGATGTGGAGTTCACAAAATCATGTATTTATAATTCAGAAGAATTGATCTACTGTAATCAACAACGGGGACAAAACCTTTGGAAAAATGTATTTACTTTTAGCTTTAATCTATTGATTTTATTTATTATTTTGAATGTTTATATTTTAGGGCCTCTTGTTTATACTTTATTATTTTAGGTTACCACTCATTTACAAACACAAGTTAATAATTAACACTGAACGAGGTCTTAATCAAAATGAAGGGACTTTAATGCTGCTATGGAAAAGTGGAGTGGGTTTTACAAACAACAAACTAGCTAGCATAGACCGTAGTAGTGGGTAAGAAAAGCAACCATCGACTACAATCATTGCGTCAAGAGTAAAGGATTCTCACACATGGCCGCATAGAAAGTTGTTTGCCATCACCCTTTGTGACCTGAAATGTCTCCAATTGGACAATGGTAGTGATTCACAAGCTACGAAAAGATCAAAAATAAATGAATTAAGTTATTGCACAGCACATGGTCTTCGAAAGCTCCATTTCACGAAAGGAATCTCAATGATGGTAACAATAATAATAAAAATGTAAATGAAGATGATGTAAATGTCAATGTTGAGCCTGAAATGCCAAGTAAGAAAGATTTTGTTTTTTAGAGAAGAGGTCTTGAGTTCAAACCCAAAAAATAATGTAATTTAATGTAGTGTAAGAGTAGAGTAAATTTGTCGTAAAAAAAAAAAAGATTCATAGATTTTTGAACTAGAGTTGTCACTTGTTCTTCTAATTTATGCTTATTCTTCTCAGGTGGACTCAAAGCCCCAATTGTTGACCATATATTTTCACCAAGGCTTACATTTGCTGGAATTAAAAGCTTTTATAACCGTTGTCATAAACATTATATCGATTCCAATGACAGTCACTAAACACTTAATATCTATTTAACATATGTTAAACGTAATTAAAAACGATTAAGTTGTCTCTTTTTTAATTGCCATAAAAATGAACATGTTCATTTTTTTAGAAATACACGATACCAAATACGAGTGAGATGAGAGAGTTGGCAATACTGTTGAGAAAATTGGCGAGGATTAATGGAAAAATAAATGGTTTTGACCCTTTTTTAGAAAAACAGAAAAAAATAATCGGTCACAACACGGGTTGTTAATATGAAACAAATGGAAATAAAAAAATAATCATTCTATTCTAATAAAAAAGAAACTATAAAAGACACGCGACAACACCATATTTATTCTCATAAAATTTTCCCGCTTCTCTCTCCTATTAAATAATTACCTTAATTACAAATAATATTATTTAAGTCTTTTTTGGATTAAAAATGGTTTTTCAATAAACTAAGAAGATATCTTTTTATTAATGTTATTTCTAAAGAAACAAATTTTTATAAAATAATTTTTTAAAACTACAAACTTATTTAGAATATGAAATATTTTAAATTTAGTGTTTTTTAAAAAGTAAATTTTTTATAAACCAAAAATAATTAAAAAAGAGAGTTATAATAAGAATATTTATAAAAATGACAATTTTTTATACAAAATGTTTGATTTTTTCTTTTAAAAAAAAAATTAAAGTTGATATCGTTATTTTAATACTTATAGTTTTTACCCCTACGTAATTTATATCATATCTTATTTTATAATATCGTTTTATAATTAAGTAAAATTTTATTATATTTAATATTTTATTTATTCAACCCGTATAATACACGGTTTTACTAAAGCTAATGATATAATTATAAGGTAGAAAAAAGAGGCCTAAAAACCACTTGATAAATATATAAAAAAAGAGTCGGTTATTGGATTATACCTATATTAATTTGTGATGGAGTTGAACAGTAAAAAATTACTTGTTTATTGGATCGATTATTGTGTTTTTTATTGTTTGTGAATATGTATTTATTGTTCGAAAAATCACGTTTGGTTAAATATAATTCGTTTTATTCGATCGTATAAATATTTTTTGACGTAAATTTAGTTTGAAAACGAGCCGAGTCAAATATAATTCATTTTATTCTACTGTAAAAATACATTTTGATGTAAATTTAATTCGCAAATGAGTTGGGTTATATATTACATTTTATTCAACTGTATAAATACGTTTTGACGTAAATTTAGTTCAGAATATATTATTAGTTTATTGAATCAATTACTTTTATTTTTTATTGTTTGTAAAATTTGTTTATTGTTAGAAAAAAAATGCGTCATGTTAAATATAATACGTTTTATTGGACAATATGTTTCGACGTAAATTTAGTCCCGAAATGAGCTAAGTCAAATGTAATTCATTTTAGTCAATGGTAAAAATACGTTTTGACGTAAATTTTGTTCGAAAATGAGTTGGGTTAAATATAATACGCTACATTTAACTGTATAAATACGTTTTGACATATATTTAGTTCAAAATTGAGTCGGGCACGATTGTTATATATACTTTACCATGTCGCATATTGTGCTACTACACGTGTTTTTTATATACATTTTAAGCTGGTCCAAGTTTCGACATAAATTTGTTTAGAAAAGTCGAGTCAAATATAATACGTTTTTATTAAACAGTATAAATTCGAGTTATCCTACATTTTAATGTAAATTTAGTTCGAAAACGAGTCGGGTCGATTGTAATATATACTTTATCACGTCAGGTGTTATAACACAGCAACGCGGCGCCCGTACAAAACTAGTTACTCCTGTATTAATTGATTTGTAAGTGAACAGTAAAAACAATAATTAAATATTAATAATAACAATATTTGTTTATTAAATTATATAATATGAATAATTAATAGTATTATTGTTTATTTCTTGAATTATATTATTTATTTATTTATTTATTGTATTCGATGTTTACTGGTTAACTCTTAACACATCATCTTGACTCTTTTAAGTTTTTAAACTTCATGTTTACACCAGTACAATTATTACTTAAAAGAAATTTCTTATATTAGTAATTTTGGGTACGTATAATTACGAGTTGCGTCAAGTATAAAACGTTTCCGTTCATGTTTTTATATATGTTTTTGAGATGATCTATTTTTCGACGTTCATCAACGTTACGAAGTAAGTTTTGTTCAGAAATAAATCGTATCAAATATAATACCTTTTCATTCGACGGCATAAATCCAAGTTAATCTATGTTTCAACGTAAATTTAGTTCGGATGCGAGACAGAACGATTGTATCTATGTGTTTTTTTATGTATGCTTTGACTTAATCTATGTTTCGACAATAATACGTTTTCACTCAACGGTATAAATTCGAGTTACTTTACGGTTCGATGAAAATTTAGTCGGAGACAAGTTAGGTTGATTGTTAGTATAAAATTTATCACGTCACGTGTAATGTCGACGATAACTAGTCAGTCATAAATATTCAAAAGCTATAAAAATAAAACAAGAAAAATAATGCGATCTAAAAATGAATGCAACACTTAAAAAACATATATTAAAGAGGAAGTTAAAATAAGCTAGTCATTAATACGGTCGTAAAAGTTAAAAAACTGAAAAATAAATAGAAATAAGCTGGTCACAACATTGATCACAAATATTTAAAATAATTAGTAAAAATAAAGTGGTGGAAATGTTTAAAAAGTTAAAAAAAATAATAATAATAAGTTGATCGAAAAAAATAGAGAAACATTCTTTAAAATAAGCAAATAAAATTTTTTTAATAATCCAAACTATTAATCATTGATCGATAATAATCCATATTTTTAAATTTGGCAGTGATAATCTCAAATTTCATTTTTATTACCATTGACAATTTTAGTAACATAATTATCATATATTCACACTCGATTTACATTTATGTACCGTTTAGTTTCACTTGTATGTTATTTTATTTTCATTTAGTTCATAATCATTATTGTGGGTGAAATTAAGTGCAAATCCACCATGAATATTTAATGATAATTATGTCACTAACTGGTAATAAAAATTAAAGTTAAGATTGTTAGCGTCAAATTAATAGTATGTATTATAATCGGCCAATGCATAATGGCTTAGATTATTAAAATCAATTTGCCAAAAAATATAGTAAACAGAAGAATACATCGGCCATAAAGTTTTTTAAAAACAATAAAGGAACAAAAATAAAATAAGGTGCGCTTGCAAAATCAATCACGCTTTTTCTAAAGATAATATAATGTAAAAGTAAAAACAAATTCAACACAAAACATTAGTAATAGCAATTAAAATAATTATATTTTGGTCGAAAACTAGAAAAGAAACAAAAAGATAATTCGCTAGCAACATTACTCATATATTTTTAACAAGTTAAGATACTTTTAGGTGGTTCATCTTTGTAAATCTTGAGCACGGATGGTGTATCTTGATAAAGCTGGTCAAATAAGGTGAACCATCGTGAAACATGGGCGCATGTGACCCATTACGACTCGTTATAGGCCACTATGAATTATTATGCATCGTCACGACCTATAATGACATGTATGGTACAATATTGCACAAGGGACTATAGGCAATAGGTTAAACATGACCATCGTGATTAATGTTATTGAGATATAGTTAAAATAGTCAATCATCATAGTCAAATATTAGTTGATCCATCAAGACTCATCAATTCTCGATGGTCTTTCAACTAAGTTGATTTATCTAAGTTTTGAGACCTTTGAATTTGTTTATAGGCTTCTTAATAATCCTATTGAATCATGTTTGAATTAAAGGGTTCTAAATGACTCCTGAACTAGACTCATTCTTCTAAATTTAAAGACTTCTAAATTGTGTTAATTTGTTCTTCTAAACTAGACTGGCCTCTCAACTTTTGACTACATACTTTCACTAAGTGCTTATATTTTTTGGACAGTTAAAAGCTTTTATAATAAACAAAATGTCAGTTTCCTCAATTGTTACTAAACAACGTAATTGCTAGTTAGAAGTCATTGAATAGTAACCAAGTTTTAAAAGTGTTCTAATCTAGTCACTCATGCATATTTTTCTCAGAATTGGACCACTAAACGATCAAATCGAGTAATCATTAAATTTTCTTATGTCAAGAAGTAACGGTGGAGAAGACTTGGGGGTCAGAATTTTCAATATATAAAATTATATTAAAAAATAAAAAAAAAACATGTTAATTATGAAAAGATAGAAAAAAATATTTTCTAATTGAAACAAAAAATATAACATGCTAAAAAACATGTTAAGACTTTTAATTTATATAAAATATAAAAACTGAATGTCTTAATTGGAACATTTTTAAAACTTGAGTTATCTAATTGAAACACTTTTAAAAGTTGGTTACTATTTTACAAAATTACCTTTTAAAATTGATTAAGTAGTTTCTTTTGGAATTGCTATAGAAATCAGCATGTTGATTTGTTTTAGAAATACACGATACCAAGTACGAGTAAGATGAGAGAGTAGATAGATTGTTGAGAAAATAAGAGAGGAAGTAATATTGAAATAGTGTTCCACACCAAGACACCAACATCTCTTATTCATCACTAAACTTCTTACTTTATTCAAACAACCTTGAACATGTCTTTTGTATATTTCTTACATAATATTTTAATATTAATTTAACCATTAGATATTATATAATATTAATTTTAGTATTATAATTAGTTGTTATGATACTTTTTTTTCTCTTATAACTTTTAAATATATTATTTTATAAATTTTTGGATATATCCTTATGAGATACTTATTTTTATTTAAAATCGAACCGGGCAAATACGTACATGCTTCTTAAAAATTATGTTTAAATAAAATTTTATTTTAAATCGAGTCATGTCAAATATATATTTTCTTTTAACTTTGGATGCATGATACCATTATGGCATACTTCAATATGAGTTTTATTCAATTCGAAACCATGTCCATGCTCCCCAAATTTACCTAATATATTCAACACATGTATAAAAAACACCGTTTACTAAAAAACGAATCATTTTTTATCAAATCCAGACACTGACAATGACCGCTAAATCGTTTTATGCATATACAAATTCATGTCACATCACGTGAGTGAATACCATATATAAAATTAGAAGGATCAAGAAGAGTACTTTACAATAAAATAATAGAACCTAAAATTTTCATGTGGAAAGCCATTTGAATCATGATGCTATGATAAGTTGCAAAAAGAGAATTGAGCTGTTTACAAACCACCACTACCGAACGCATGTAAAAAGAAAAAGACCGCAAAATGAAACGACCTGCTTAAAATCAAGTCGTGTATCTTGGATTCCAGAAGTTTCCGGAAACATACGGAGGCATATAAGGCTGTCCGGAAGTCTCCGGAATAGCCTAAAACGTGTTGGACCTTGAAGGAACACAAGTGGGTATCCAAAACAGCCTTGAATCATCAAGAATGATCAAGATATTCACTAGAAAATATCTAGAAGTTGGGTTGTCAAGAAAGGTCTAGAATGGCCTTCAAAGATCTATGAAAATATCATGTAAATATTGTAGTAGTAGAAAACTTTAGATCAAGAATGATCTAGATACATGAGACTAGTATAAATTGGTGATGAAGTCCTCATTTGTAGGCACCCAAAAACCATACAAGTCTTGTGTAAACACTTGTAACCTACTCTTGTAAACTATCTTGTAAGCAATACAAAGTTAATTGTATTACGAGCTTGCAAACGCTTCCGCATCGTAACTTTAATTGTTACTTCGCTTGGGTCACAAAGGCTGAACTTAGAAGGATTCTAAGTGCCGCACGAGAGTTGGGAAATCACTCCGTGACAAGTGGTATCAGAGCCACGTCAGGTCATTTGGGATGGCAATCGAAGCAAGCAAACCTGCAACTGCCAAAGATAAGCATGGTCGAGACGAATCCCAAAAGGGGTCAAAGAAAGAACGAAGTATGTTCAAGGACCGTACCTTGGAAAAACGAGTTAATGACCTGGAGATAGGCCTTGTTCAAGTGGGTTCACAAGTTGACCTGTGTCTCCAACGATTAGACACATTAGAAGAAGACTTCAATGAGCTCCGAGAATGACTCAAGGCTGCTATGGAATTACTTCGAGATGAAGTAAAGCTGATGATCAAAGACGCAATTGGAGAAGCTACGACTAAGCTACAAAAAGAGATGGATGATCTATCTAATGACATGCATCGCAGCTTACTTGGCATGGAAGCCAAAATAAACGATTGCAACAAAGCCATGGTCATGACCGGAGGGAATGTTGTGAACCTGACACCGAGAGTTGAAATTCCCAAACCATCACCTTTTATGGGCAAACGAGAAGCTCGAGCGGTTAATGACTTTATCTAGGAAATGGAGCAGTACCTAGGAGGGGTACAAGTCTTCGATGACGCCACCAAAATAAAGACAACAATGATGTATTTGAAAGATACGGTAGCGCTGTGGTGGAGACGTCGAAGCGTGGATATCGAACGACGTACGTGCACAATCAAAACTTGGGCTGAATTTGTTCAAGAACTCAAACGACAATTTTATCCGGTAAATGCTGAACACGAAGCGAGAAGTTGACTTCGTAAGCTCAAACAAACCGGGACCATCAACGACTATGTCAAATAGTTTACAACACTTGTCCTTGAGATCCCGGACTTATCGAATAAAGACTCCCTTTTCTACTTCCTCGATGGTTTGCAATCATGGGCCAAGATAGAACTAGAGCGAAGAAATGTTCAAGATCTTGCTTCAGCAATTGCAATAGCTGAAAGCTTGATCGATCTTAAAGAAAAAAGACCATATAGGCCCATGAATGAGGAATGTGATAAGGAGAAAGGTAGGGGAGTTAAGCCCAATTATGATCGGAGGGTGGAACCAAGGAAACCACCACGATACGACAACGAAAAGCGCACTCCAAAATCTTGGTTCATATGTGATGGACCGCATAATGCTCGGGATTGCCCGAAGAAACAAAATTTACGAGCCATGGTGGTGAGGAGTGATGATGCATCCCATGAAGACAAGGAGGTTCGTCTCGGGGCAATGCGACTACAAGTTCTAAACGCCTTAACGGCACATTAAGGGAAGCCGTTAAAGTTGGCTGAGTCATGCCCCATGGAGAGACAAGGCAACATCAAGAACATGGAGACAAAAGGACTTTGGTTTGTGAACATAGAAGTGAATGAACGACTTGCAAAGGCACTGGTCGATACCGGAGCAAGTCATAACTTTATCACACGTGAAGGAGCTAAAAGACTTGGTTTAAGAATCTCCACACGTGATGGATTTCTTAAAAACACCAATGGTGACACAAAACCGATCGAAGGAATGTCATGAGTTGTCAAGACTAAGATCGGGACATGGCAAGGTAAGCTCGATTTCTCGATAGCACCATTGGGCGACTACAAGATCGTGCTCGGGATGGACTTTTTCAGAAAAGCAAAAGTCGTTCCAGCAACTTTTCTGAACACCTTGTACAGCGTCAAGGGCGATCAAGTGCACACTGCAATGCTGGAGTCAAGCACCAGCCACAAAGGGAAAATGTTATCCGTCTTGCAACTCGCAAGAACAAGCCGGGGGAAACCCAAGAAACACGACGAGGACGTCGTGGGTTTAGGTGGGGGAGAATGTCATGACCTGCCCAAAATCAAGTCGTGTATCTCGGATTCTGGAAGTTTCCGGAAACATACGGAGGCATATAGGGCTGTCCAGAAGTCTCCGGAACAGCCTAAAACATGTTGGACCTTAAAGGAACACAAGTGGGTATCCAAAACAGCCTTGAATCATCAAGAATGATCAAGATATTCAATAGGAAATATCTAGAAGTTGGGTTGTCAAGAAAGGTCTAGAATGGCCTTCAAAGATCTAAGAAAATATCATGTAAATATTATAGTATTAGAAAACTCTAGATCAAGAATGATCTAGATATATGAGACTAGTATAAATTGGTGATGAAGTCCTCATTTGTAGGCACCCAAAAACCATACAGGTCTTGTGTAAACACTTGTAACCTACTCTTGTAAACTATCTTGTAAGCAATATAAAGTCAGTTGTATTACGAGCTTGCAAACGCTTCCGCATCGTAACTTTAATTGTTACTTCGTTTGGGTCACAAAGGCTGAACTTAGAAGGATTCTAAGTGTCGCACGAGAGTTGGGAAATCACTCCATGACAAGTGGTATCAGAGCCACGTCAGGTCATTTGGGATGGCAATCGAAGCAAGAAAACTTGTAGCTACCGAAGATAAGCATGGTCGAGACGAATCCCAAAAGGGATCAAAGAAAGAATGAAGTATGTCCAAGGACCGTACCTTGGAAAAACGAGTTAATGACATGGAGATAGGCCTTGTTCAAGTGGGTTCACAAGTTGACCTGTGTCTCCAACGATTAGACATATTAGAAGAAGACTTCAATGAGCTCCGAGAAGGACTCAAGGCTGCTATGGAATTACTTCGAGATGAAGTAAAGCTGATGATCAAAGACGCAATTGGAGACGCTACGACTAAGCTGCGAAAAGAGATGGATGATCTATCTAATGACATGCATCGCAACTTACTTGGCATGGAAGCCAAAATAAACGATTGCAACAAAGCCATGGTCACGACCGGAGGGAATGTCGTGAACCTGACACCGAGAGTTGAAATTCCCAAAGCATCACCGTTTATGGGCAAACGAGAAGCTCGAGCGGTTAATGACTTTATCTGGGAAATGGAGCAGTACTTAGGAGGGGTACAAGTCTTCGATAACGCCACCAAAATAAAGACAACAACGATGTATTTGAAAGATACGGCAGCGCTGTGGTGGAGACGTCGAAGCGTGGATATCGAACGACGTACGTGCACAATCAAAACTTGGGCTGAATTTGTTCGAGAACTCAAACGACAATTTTATCCGGTAAATGCTGAACACGAAGCGAGAAGTTGACTTCGTAAGCTCAAACAAACCGGGACCATCAACGACTATGTCAAAGAGTTTACAACACTTGTCCTTGAGATCCCGGACTTATCGGATAAAGACTCCCTTTTCTACTTCCTCGATGGTCTGCAATCATGGGTCAAGATGGAACTAGAGCGAAGAAATATTCAAGATCTTGCTTCAGCAATTGCAATAGCTGAAAGCTTGATCGATCTTAAAGAAAAACGACCATATAGGCCCATGAATGAGGAATGTGATGAGGAGAAAGGTGGGGGAGTTAAGCCCAATTATGATCGGAGGGTGGAACCAAGGAAACCACCACGATACGACAACGAAAAGCGCACTCCAAAATCTTGCTTCATATGTGATGGACCGCATAATGCTCGGGATTGCCCGAAGAAACAAAGTTTACGAGCCATGGTGGTGAGGAGTGATGATGCATCCCATGAAGACAAGGAGGTTCGTCTAGGAGCAATGCAACTACAAGTTCTAAACGCGTTAACGGCACATGAAGGGAAGCCGTTAAAGTTGGCTGAGTCACGCCCCACGGAGAGACTGGGCAACATCACGAAACTATCTTGTAAGCAATACAAAGTCAATTGTATTACGAGCTTGCAAACGCTTCCGCATAGTAACTTGAATTGTTACTTCGTTTGAGTCACAAAGGCTGAACTTAGAAGGATTTTAAGTGCCGCACGAGAGTTGGGAAATCACTCCGTGACACAAAGCTGGGAAATTTAGAAAATTACAAGATTGATCCATGTATAAGGAAACTTTTAATTAAACTTGAAATCTTGAATGCATATACCTAAGTAGCTAGTACACATTTAAAAAAGCATATAGAATATGATGAATTGAAATAAAAGATTAAAAGTTGACTTTTATTTAAAAATTGTATTCAAAGAAGCCTCCGCAGTCATGCTAGCATGTCAAAGACATTTATTTAATAAATTTATTTCACAGGCTACTATTTTTAACATATCGATCAGCGAGGGTTTCGGTGTATAATGTACTGTCGTGCTAAAAAGGTATAGAAAAATGTAGAATACAATTATGTTTGAACAAAAAGGTCAAAACATGTATATAAGGCAATATTTATATAATATTTTGAAATGATTAACAAATCTTACGTGACATCAATTAAATCTCGTTGTTTATTATATATTATACTAGATTAGTATATTGTGTATTAAACGTATTGAATAAATAAAATATTAAATAATTAGTATTAAAATTTATGAATTATAAAATCATACTTAAAGATGAAATATTATTGAAATTATATATAAGTAGCTACTTTAAGTAAATAAACAATAACGTCTTTTTTTATAGAAAAACTTTGTGGTTTCTAAATACTCTGTTTTAAAAAGAATTTAAGAAAAATGAGTTTTCTAAAGTTCATTATATTAGAATTTTTAATATTTTATAAAAAAGTTATTATGTTATTTTATAAGAAAAGTTTTATAATTTATTAATAAAATTTGCAAAAGGTATGATTAATATTATTAGTATTTAGTATTATCATTAATAATAAATAAAAGTAAAAAAGTTAGTATGAAGAGACTTATAATTATGTCATTATTATATATAGATAGATAGATAGATAAACTAGAAATCCATGTATTGAAACAGACTAAATAAAAAATATATATAATAGCTAGTAATAAAAATAAATGGTTACAATATTATATTTTAATATAAGATATGATAAATTTATATTTAGGTAATAGTTTAAGAAATAAAAGAATTATACTATATTTTTATCTCTCTTATCTAAATAGTTTTATTTTTAAACATTCGTTATAAGTATTGTTATAAAAAAAATTCATTTTTTATAAAAATATGTTTATTAAAAGCTCCGATGTTTAATTATATTCACTGTTTGATAAGATTGTTTTTTAAAAATTTTCACCTTTTATAATTTTTTAGAAAAACCGACTTAAAAATATTTAGTTTCAAAAACGTTTAATGTTTTAGAAAAATTCATATTTCATAAAAAAATTTGTTTTTATTTATTTCTATTTTAATAAAAAATATGATTTTTGATTTCTTTAATAAAAACTATTTTGTAAAATATAACTTGATTTTAAAAATCTCGTAAGAGAGATAGTAATTAATTAAATTTAATTTTTAATAAGAGAGATAAATTAATATGAATATGTTGAAATGACTACAATATTCTTTTGAAAAGAAAATTAATGTGAGTATACATAAAAAGATGTGACAAACTCAAACTTTCCACTATTATATAGTATAGATATAGATATAGATACAGAGAACAATAGTTTATATAGGAAACTACACGTTATATCTTATAACAAAAAAGTTAGTGTTTAAGTTACAAGCAGCAACTAGCCCTCTATCCCATGCATTTAACCAGCTTGTATGGTTAACCTGTTCCACCAAAAACTCTCTTTGTTAAAGAGGAGCATAGTGAGTTTTACGCGTCGGGCGATAAAGGTCTCTTCTTTCCTTAGGTTTGTTCACTAATTTGAAACTTAGCACTTGTTTTCTTATAGATTTGAGGGGCGGCGACATTTTTTAATGAAATCTATCCAAATCAAATCAAAACTTTTTAGATTTGGCTAGGCCTCTCCAGCGATTGGCATATTGGGGAATGATTGTCTGGCTTTCTCGTGATGCCCAGGATCAATTAACAATAAAGGATCATTATAACGGATGAACACTTGATGGGTTCTGCACAGATTTGTGCAGGGAACCCGGTGGAACACAGAGTCAAAACATGAAACACAAAACACACAAATACTTCTGAAATTCCACACATAATTCTACATACTTATGGGGTAATTATACCCTTACATTGGCGGTTACAAACTACTAAAGCTAACACTACTAACCCTTTAATCCCGCCTAATTTACATGTTTGACTTTTTCTACTTTGACTTTTCTATTTTGACTTTTAATTGATTAATTTCTTGATTACGAATATCCAACATCTCGGGCCTAGTATCATGCACCTCGTGTTTATGATATTTTCATTCAACTGTGCCCCAGACACTTGGTCTATGCATGCCCACCTGGTTTGCTTCTTTCACGCCCGCATTCGATACCTACAAAAGTAGTCATAGCTTCGTTAAAGAGAACTAGAGTGGAGGAAGAAGTGTTATCAACGATGGTAACGTTCACACAGTACCTAGCATGTGAAAGTTAAATTTTTTTAGATGCAACATAAGAAATAAAAGAAAAAGAATTAGCTTACATGTGTCTTGGTTTCGTGAAATCGTCTATGAATGCTCACTCATATAGGAGTTTTCTTCACCGACATCTAACCTTGCTTGAATATTATTATGACAGTATCTGATGTGAATACAGCTTCCATGTTAATGTGAACTGTATTTGTGTTCACAATGTGTAGCCTATGCATAGTAAATACAATAAAAAAGTAAAACCATGGAACGTTAGTAAAGGACTAAAGATAATCATAGATAAAGAATTTGATAATTACAAGATTAATCTTTGGGATAGATAAGAGTATTAAATTCAGAAAATATAAGAACAATTTTAACCATCAATTTTTTTTCAATTATTAATATTAAATTACAGAAAAAAGTTTGTTAGATGGTATTTTAGGCAAAACTATTTTTGTTCATTTATTTCAATCTCCCCCATTTTTAGAGGTTTATAATTTTTATATATGATATTGTTTTTTTTATAAAATTTACACCATAAAAACAAATATTTTTTTTTATTTTTAAAACAAGTATATTATCATTATATAAAAAGTTAAAGACAAAATTAACATTTTCAGTTCATATAATTTCTTCTCGTCATTGTCTCTTTAATAAAGTTCATGTCTTTTCATTTGTTATTATGTTTTTCTAAACATTATTGTTTTTTTAATTGATAGATTATAAAAAAACATAATGATGAAATAGTAATGTTGTGTACTTATAGTATGTAAAACACAATGAAAAAATAATAAATATTTAATCTCATATTATCAAAATAACATAAAATGATATAAAACGTAAAACCAAATGATAAAATGTCTCATTTTTTTTGCTTGTTATGGTGTTTATTTAAACATTATGAGTTTTTAATAATACATTAGTGAAATGAAATCGTTATGTACTTTTAATTGTAAAACACAATGATAAAATAACAATAAATTTATATAATATACAACAAAAACAATGACAAAATTAACACGATATAATCTAAAACGTAAAACACAATGATTACTACATATAGTAAATGATAAAAAATATTTGACATAAAAACCTGATATTTGACTTAATATCCTCATGTATTAAATACAATGACTTGACGAATTTGTCACAACTATCAAAATATCATTATTTTTATTAACAATAGATGACATATGTCAAACCTGAAATAATTCTTAGCCTTTTTAGATAAATACATTTTTAGTATAATTCTATCTCCATGCGATATACAAGTTTAAAATGGCCTAAGGGGTAGTCTATATGTTGCATTTGGGTTTCTATTCGGGTTTTCAATGCTCACTATTACCATGGAATACATTTTCAGGTTTTAAGACGTAATGAAAACATTATATTAATTTTTTTTAATATTTAGGATCTTTTCACGCTAATGGTCCTCGAGGCCACAACTAGCTTAGATTTTTATATTATTTGTTTTTGTGTTTTTCTCCGTCTTTTGGCAAAGGTGAAGATGCTGTTGTGACCTGGTTCGTATTCAGGTGTCCTGATGCCTTAAGAGTTTATGTCAGAATGACAGGCGTCGTAACATGTTTTGGCATTCGTATTTTAACATTTCAGATTGTTATAGAATTTATGACGCAACACACGAGTAGGACAACCTAGTTACAGTTTATTATGAAACTTTAATAAAACGCTAACACATATACCAAGTAGCTAGTATACATTTAAAAAAGAATAAAGAATATGATAAATTGTAGTCAGCGTTAACTTTCATTAAAAAAATTGTATGCAAAGAAGGCTCCAAATTCATGCTACCATGTTAAAGACATCTATTTATAAATTTATATCACTGGCTACTATTTTTAACCTATCGATCAGCGAGAGTTTCGGTCTATTGTCGTGCTCAAAATGGTATAAAAAATTTAGAATACATATTGATCGAAAAGGTCAAAACGCGTATATAAGATTATATATATTTAATGTACAGAAATGATCAACAAATCTTACATGACGTCAATTAACTCATGTTAAATATATTATAGAGAACAATAGTTTCTATAGGAAGCTACGCGTTATATCTTATAAACAAAAGAATTAGTAATATACTTTAAAACCCAAACACAACACTAACAATGCATAGTGTACAACTGATAATGCATGATACATGTGACTTCCTTTCGTTTGATATAGCTGCTTTGGTTTAAATGTTTAATTATTATTTTATTATTATAATTAATTTTTATCAAATTTTATTTTTTTCTTATAACTTTAAACATACAAAGCTTTTTAAAATTCAGAATACACCGTTAGGACGTTTTTATTTTTATCTACGTTTATTCGTAAGTTTCTTTAGAAACTGATCCAGATTTTATATAATATATCTTAAATTTATTTCAAATTGTAATTATTTTTAATATTCTGAATATACCGTTACAATACGTATTTTTTCCATTTCGATATAAATTTTATTTGAGTCGGCGCAACGCGCATACTTAACACTATTTAATTATAATTTACACGGAGCAACTAGCAAAATGTGGTTGCGGTCTCCTGAGGCGTTTTGTGTAAAATTTTGTTTACAAAGTAATTGGATCAAGCAACACATAACAAAACGCGATCTATAACTAATGACTAGTCGTCATTTTTATTAATAACTTAAGACCATACATACATAGACTTATTAACTTTTTAATTATACTAAACATATACTACCTTTAATTCAGCTTGACCATTATCATATAATGAAATAAACTAATAACTTAATCATAGTATACTACAAACTCATCCAAACACTAAAATTAATTATCTCCTATTTTATTCAATATTAATCCTTCATTCTACACTTTCATCTTGATATGTGCATCTAGATCTTAAATACCCAATAAGACCTGTAATTCTTCCCCTTTAATCCGAAGAGCATTTATCTCACATTCTTTTTTTTTATTCACTCCTTCATCACATAGACTATCCACATCCAACTCATCATTATTATGATAATCACTATTTGATTTATATCATTTTTACTTCTCTCAAGAACTTAAATTTTTTATTTTCTTCTCAAGATATTACAACTTGTTTCTCCTATCTTCTTTTCTTGCTAACCTGAATCACTCAGGTTTTCTTCAATTGCTTTTTACAAGCTAATCAATCTCTTGCTCTGACCTATAAAGGTACTGTTTGTTGGACTATTTGAAGATGATACTTACCAAAACCTAAGTGCCGAATCTCATGATGATTACCAAAACCGACACGGTGAAGATATGCTAAAGATATGATCAAAACGAAGAAAATTGACCGAAGTCAAACTTGATCAACCGTGGTCAAAGTCAACAGTCAACATCAGCGGTCGTCCCGAATGACGTCAACACCCAGCAGTCGCGCATCAGCAACAGAAGAATTTATCAGACTTAGAACTATATTTGTGTAATCATTCTGTGCTTAAATGTAATATTTTCTTATTTTTGTAAAGGGTATAAATGACTAAGTGTAGTCATTTATACGAAGAACAATTTTAGAACATTGTAGAGGAAATTCACTAACAATCCATAGCATTCACTAGAGTGAGAAATCAAGGTTGAGTGTGTGTGAGAGAGAGTTCTTACAAACTCTCTTGTAATCCTCTAGAATCATAGATATGAATAAATGAAATCTTTATGATTATTTGTTCTTAATTTGTTCATCATTTATTCATCATCATACATGTTCATCTTGCATATAGATCTTCACTTGAAATCATCAACGGGTTTGTGAGTTTCCGCATCACAAATTCGATAAACGGCAACAATACGATTGCAATATTCGATCCACTAGCAGAATCAGTGGTTTCCACTCACACGAATTGTATTATCAATCTTTTACTGATGTGATCTCTCGTAACCTTATCGGTTTTCCCCTTGATCTACTAGATATTATTTCTCTTTGCAATATCGAACCCAAAAAAATAAAAAGCTTCTACCCCTTAAAAAAAGTCACGACAAAAGATTACCCTTTTTTCTTCTTTGTCGATCACTTAACAACAACCAAAAAAGATTATTGTTAGTTTTGTTTTCCCAATTTGCATGCACCATCAAAAAAATAATTAATTCTCCCATACAATTTGATACCACCTCCCATTTTATTCATGTGTTCTCGACCCATAACAACTTTGCTTCTACCTCTTAGACAGATCCATATCACCTAACCTTGCTCTTATACCAATTGTTGAATAATTGGATCGAGTAACACACAACAAAACATGATTCATGACTAGTCTCTAGACAGAACTTTTTATTAGTAATGAGAGGTCACACATACAAAGACTCCTTAACAATTTATTTATGTTAAATATATGCTACTTCTAATCCAACTCAACTATTATTAAATAAATAAACTCAATCATACTCTATTACAAACTCATCCAAACAACTAATAAAACTAGTAATGAAAATTATCTCAATAATTTAATCAAGATTAACCCTTCAGTAATATCAATATTTCAAACCGTACGTGGCTGTTGGTCATAATTTTTGAAAATTGTTTGCAACCGGGCTGAAATTTATATGTACCAACTATTTTAGTACCCTACTATGTGCATGCAGTGTGCCATAAAAGTTTGATTAATAAGTGTATCTTCACTACATACAAAACGTTCATAACACCACATATGAATGGCTGATTTTTTTGCTTTATGTCCTCGATTGCATGTAACGGTGTAGGCAGGACGATTGGATCTTTGTATCCTTTTTTGATGACCATGTCCATAGCAGCGATAGCAGTACTACGAGCCCTTTGTCCCGCGCATTTAATTGGCTCGCGTAGTTCACCGATTCCACTGAAAACTCTCATTTGTTGAAGATAAGCTTAGTGTGCTTAATTTATGCGCCACGCAAGAGAGGTCTTTTCTTTCATTTTGGTTTGTTCACTGATGTAAAACTTAGCACTTGTTTTCTTATTGATTCCAGCTACAAAAAAAATTCTTGAATGAAGTCTATCCAACCGAATTTGTTGTTCTCAAATCAAAAGAGGCCTCTCTAGCTGAGCTATGCATCCGGGCCCTAGCTGCACTAGCGATTGGCGCATAGGGTAGTGGTTGCCCAACATTCTCAAGCCTGGTATCATGCACCTAGTTTTCATGATATCTACATTCAACCGTGCCCTGGACACACAGACATAGCCCATCCCCCGGTTTAATTTGCTTCTTTCACGCTCGCATTCGATACTTAAAAGAGTAATCATAGCTTTGTTAAAGAGAACTAGAGTTGAGGAAGATGTGTTATCAGCGACTGTGATGTTCACACAATACCTACTATGTGAAAGTTGAGGTTTTGAGATGTAACAAAGAAATAAAAGAAAAAGAATTAGCTTACATGTGTCTTGGTTTTGTGAAGTCGTCGTGGTTCTGACATGCCATGTCCCATCCTCTTTGTTGCAGTTTTATTAGATGTTGTAAAAGTCGCTAGGCGTCGCCAGGTCAGTCAACTGGCGAGTTACGAGTATTCGTTTTAGGCGAGGAGTACTCGGAGAGTACTCGAACACAGAAAATTATAAAGAATTTTTTTTTGAGAAATTCTACATATATCAAATATCGTAAGTTCACTAATATTTATAACAATACATGTGAATATCAATATAAATTAAAAGGATACATTTTCAAATACTAAAAAAATTCAAAAATTAATATCTATTTTATGATAATATAGACATTGTAATCATTTAATAGTCTTCTTTCAAAGTATTTACATGAAAAAGAACAAAAATCCAACTAAGACCAATGAAAAATAGTGAAAATTGACGAAAAACAGCGAAAATCCGAGTTGGCCAGCCTAGCTCCGAGTAGGTTCGAGTTGGCCTGATTTTGACCGTGGTTGACTAATTCCAAGTTATGAGACCGAGTTGAATAAAGTCCCTTCAGTACATCTCCGAGTTTCGAGTACACCCTAAGTACTCGATCGAGTTGGCCGAGTTTTACAACACTCGTTTTATTTTGCATTGGGTGCAGGCTTCATAGTATCATGATCAGTATGCGTCTATCTCTATTATGCGTGCGATGTAAAGCCCTAAATTTCATTTTAAAGGAATCAATGTGTCACACCCTCAAAATCCGCGAGCGGGGTTTTACCGCGAGGCGCGTGACATACTAGGATCTCAGTCATTAGTTACCAAGAACGACTCTATATGATTAATAAACAAAACCAGAGTTAACGTTTAAAATACTGCGGAAGCGTTTAAAATACTGCGGAAGCGTTTTTAAAACAGAAAACCCAAAACAAGTAGTATGTAAAGAGAATGCGCAAAACATACGCGCCCCAAACACAAATGTTTAATATGAAAATAATCCCAAATTTGTAAACAAACAAATGTAGACAACTCAACGATGCTGGTGTGTGTGCTTCTAGGCAACTGGCAACCTTAACCTGAGAATAGCATACTAAACAAGTCAACACATGGTTGATGAGTTCAAGAGTTTGCGTTAAAATATAAACCAATCAACAGTTTCCAGAGCATAAGTAGTGTATTGCAATAGATAGCTAGTCTATTAACATAAAAATATTAATCATAGTGATTTCGCGATTGAAGCTGACTGTGTTACGTTTGTTGCCTCCCGTCACGACTTACCAGGTCGTGACGAATATATGTTAGGACAAAATTGCACCTGTTTGACCTCGAGTCGCACAGGTGGGGCTCGTCAGACCCAGTAGTACTACCCAAAATTTCCCCGCTAGTCAATATTAACAATCCGAAAGTGTGAGGATTTTTCCATGGTAAACAGCACTATATCAATATTATACACACTCATATATAAAAGCGTTTGTGATCAACAGTATGCTATCTCCCCCAAAAGAGATTATGTAAAATAAGTGGGGCAAGAACTCACCTGATACGCGCAAGAATTAACTTAGAGCTTAACTTGAAAGAAAGAGGGGAAAGACAACCTTCAAAGGTCACCTAGAATACAAGAGTACATAAGTACGTGTACACAGAATCAACATGAAACCCTAAGTGCTCTACAAACCAAGAGACTCAAGGTTTAAGAAAGACAAGACACATTTGACCCAGTTGACCCGTTTGACCCGTTGGTGACATTAGAGGTGATAATTCGTTAAAACTAATACAACAGCATATTATACATGATCAACATACCACTTGATTACATATAGCACATCATTAACCACATGTACTACCTAGATCATCATACAACTAGATATCATACAAGTCATGCGAATCACAACAGGCCAAAACAGGTAACAAACCAAATCAACATCCCTATAACCTAAACAACACATTTAGTCATCTTAGAAACCATCCATGAACACACTAGCATGATCCTAATATCCCAAACATGCTCAAATCATCCAATTAAAGAATTTGCACAATTAAAGTTTCCCTTTTGGGAAAGTTCATCCCAAATTCATCAAACTCACACTACATTCATGAATTCATCAATTATATACCAATTCAAGTCCATGACAACATCTAACACATGATCAACAACACCTAATCATCATGATTCATCAACATTCAACACCAAAAGTTACTATTTTTAGCAATGTATGAACTATAAGACATCTTCTCGATTTTAAATTGTTCATATCATCAACCTAGCATCTAATCACCATCACAAACACATCCATAACATTCATACATCATCCAATCATCAATTCATGCAAAATAAAGTTACTATTATTAGTAACCTATGAACAATGTATCAAAATCATAGCTTTCTTGCATAATCGACGTTAACTAGCATATATACAATCCAACTAACATAATAACAACATCAAACAACCAACATTCAACATCCAATTTGATCCAAAATCGCCTCAAACTCTCGGCCAAGATGATCATATGAACAAACAACCAAAATCCAAACTTTCTTGCATAATCAACGTTAACTTGCATCAATACAACCTAACTAACATCATAACATCACCAAACAACCAAGAATTAACATTCAATTGCAGATTTTCGAACTAGGGTTCGGCCACCATGAAAAACCATCAAAAACATGTAAAAATCTAACCTTTAAACGTGTAATGGCTTGCAATTGATGATTCTAACTTGTTGTATGCCTTGTAATCGATCAAATTCGAAGGTGATTGCTTGTTCTTGGGCTGAATTCGAAGAGGAGAGGGAGAGAGGAGGTCGATCGCGGCCGTAGGGTGGGATTAGGGTTGGAGTTTTTGTTTTATTAATTTAATTTTGCATAAATACCCTTTAAACCCTTGCATTTTGTATTTTATAAATATTAGGCTTTTTGAATAGTTTTTAAATAGTTTTAACTAGAATAATAAACATATAAACTAGTAGTAGCAATTATATGTATTATCTTTACAAGCTACAAAATTTACAAAGTAAATACACACGTTTTCACGTTACGCGATAAAATTACAGTTAACATTTAAATCACATAAGCATAACTTAATAATCATATTGTTAACTTAATTATCATCAATTTAACATTACTGATTATTGTTAAGTCACCAACGTTCAACGACAACTAGTGTGTGTGCACGACACGTGTATGCAAGACTTAACGGAACAAACGGAGTTTGGTAACGGAAAATTACCGGATGTCACACAATGGAAGTGGTGCAAAAATAATAAAATGGAGGGACTAAAGTAATGCAAAACAAGAAAAATTGCCCTAATGTTCCTCTATAAAAGGAATGGAGATGCTAGTATGGATGAGTATAAATTTTTTTCCAAAGAATTATAGGTTTTTATGATAAAGTTTATATTTTTATAGGTTATGTTACGTATGAATGTATGTATGTAAGTTTAATTGCACATACCCTAGAAAAGCATGTTTAATCTATTAAAGTTGCTAAAGTTGAATAGATAGTGATGTGGTTTGAACAATGGACATTTAATCACCCGAAGGTGAGTACTCACCTATATACAAAATCTACCGAATATGATAGTTTAATCATATCTGATAATTCATCCGCATTTGATTACATGATTAAAGTTTGAAAGTTATAATCTAGAGTAGATGGGTTTGTTCACCCAAACCTGAATGTTCAACCAAACTTGCATAGCCATCCATAGGTGAGTTTACTCACTCGTATCTGAATAGTCAATCGTAGGTGTGTTAATCACCCGAACTTGAAAAGTCACCTGTAGGTGTGTTTACTAACTTGTGTGTTTACTAACTTGCATGTAGTTCATCCATGGGTGTGTTTACTAACTTGCATTTGTATATAGTAGTTAACACTCGTATATAGTAGTTCATGTGCCATAGTTAAGAAAGTTCCAAGAGTTAGTCACTCGTACCTGAGTTAACACTCGTATATAGTAGTTCATCCATAGGTGTGTTTACTAACTTGCATTTGAAATTCACTCGAAGGTGGTTTCCTTCACCCGTATCCGAATAGTCATTTGGATTTTAATACTCACTCGTATAGGAGTTCTCTTCAACCCCATCTGACTTTGCTTGAATATTATCATGATAGTATTTGATGTGAATAAAGCTTTAATGTTTTTATGTGGCTTGCATTTGTATTTCATGATGTGTAGTCTATGATAGTATAGACACTAATTATCATAAAATGCAAAGTGGAATGTTAAAGTACAGGACTAAATTAAAGATTATTGTAGGGATTGAACCTAGAGGCTCAGGAAATCAAATCAAGATGAAGAAGATCAAGTCACGCGAATAATTAGAGTTGCCGCGCGATAACTTGCTTCTCGCGCGAAAACCTGTTGATCTCGCGAGAACTTGTTAGTCACGCGAGAACTTCATAGAATAGTATAAATAGAAGTTTTGTAATATATTTCAGTAGTTTTTGTCATTTTCCTGATTTCATTCGTATTGTAATGGTTTCTAAATCAGAGAGCAATATAATCAAAGTTTATTTACATTTTGTGTTGTGTTCTTCAATTACTATTTAATCTTATACTGTGATGTTACTATTTCGCATTTTCATCATGAGATCGATCATTGTAACGTGTTGATCCTTACAATTGGTATCAGAGCAAGCTGTGCTCTTATTCGATTGAATCAAAGGTTGATTAGTTCTTATTGAAGTGTTCACAAAATCCGTTTTGAAGATAATTGAAGATTTACTGAATTCATGGCTTATTTGATCACTTTTGAAGACCTAAAGAGATGTAATGCTGTTCATTTGAAGATTTGACTTGTTTTGGAGATTAATTGAGCTTAATTCAATCAATTAGAGACAATTAAGATCATAACCGAATCTAAAATCACTAATTGAAAGATTAAACAGTTAATTTTGAACAAATTGATGTTTGATTGAAAGCTGGAATTGTCAAAATTGACTGAGTTTGATCAAGAGAAAAGTTAACTTTCGCACGCGAAAAGTAGCTATTCGCGCGAGAAGTTAAAAAGGTTGTTGAAATTCTGTTACAGAAAGATTCCTTTCGCATGAAAACTTGAACATTTCACAAAATTCAATTACAGAACTTACCACGCGAGAAGTTTGTGCGAAAACTTGTGCAATTAGTTTTGCAGAAGACTATTCCCGCGAGAACTTTATCAATCGCGCGAGAACTCCAGTTTTGAAGTTTTTCTTTCAGTTTCAATCGAAGTCTTCATAATGGCAAACTTGAAGCACATCACTGCCACTCTTAATCTAGATAATGAGATCGGAACAAGCACAAAGCCTCCTCGACTTCTCAGCAAGAAAACTATCCATATTAGGTCTATCGCTTTGAGAACCATGTCATTTATACTGAACCCAGGATGATGAGATGTGTCAAACAGGGTCCATATATCCCGATATACACAAATGATAAAGGAGACTTAGTTCCGAAGCCTGAACATCTATGGGACGAAGAGGATATGAAAAGGATGGAGCTCTATGACAAGGCATATGCAGCCATCACAATGGCACTTACCACTGAAATAGCTCAGAAATTTAAGGATTATAGGAAGGCAAAGGATCTATAGGATGCCATAGAAGAGCAAATTATGGGGAACAAAGACATGAGGGAAAGCCGGAAGGATATGTTTAACCAAGAGTTCAACATGTTCAATCATATTCTTGGTGAGACATTGGAGGCTCAAATTTCTAGGTTTGTGAAGCTTATTACCAAGATGAAAGTGCTGGAATCACACTAGAGAACATCTCAGTGAACAAAAAGCTGTTAAATTCCTTGCCTTACAGCTGGAATGACAACTGCACTACAATTAAATGAACCAAGGATTTGTTCACCTTATCCCTTAGTGATCTGATTTCTACTATCAAATCTTATGACATGGATGACAAGCAGAGGGCTGCTAATTATATCAATACGATGGGAGCTGAAGCATTGGCATTATATGCCAAGATGGCTAGTAATCCAAATTACTATGTAAGTTACTCTCAGTTATGTCAGCAACAACAATCAGCAACTCCTGATTATCAAACTGTCAAAGATACATCCTTGCCTCACTTCCAAGCTCCTCATCAGAATTCTTACAGTCAAGCTCAAGCTCAACCACAACCTCCAACCTACATTCAAGGTCAAGCCAATCAACCTACACAACAAGCCTTTGTTGTAAACTCTCAACCCAACAAACAAACCATTCAGATTGCTGAAGATCACTTGGCTCTATTTACATCGTTTATGAACAGTTATGAAGCTTTTTTTTCTAGAAGACTAAATACATCAAACATCTTGGTCGATGACTTATAACAAGTCAATCCCGATGATGTTGAAGAGAATGATATTAAATATCAAATGGCAATGGTGGTTTATAGAGCAAAGAATTTTGCTAGACGAATGGGGAGAAAGGTTTTTAGGCTGAATAACTCAAGCAAAATTGGATTTGATAAGTCAAGCTTAAGATGTTATAATTGTGACAAACCTGGCCATTTTGCTAGAAAGTGTACTGAAGGCAGGTCAAGTCAAACAGAAAGTGGGAAGAAAATGGTAACCGTGGAGGTAGAGACAAAAGGAGACAAAGCTAGCTCATCTAACAACAAAGCACTAGTTTCTCAAACTGATGGAGAATACGACTGGTCAGATCAAATGGAGATACTAGACATCAAGCTTTTCACTGCTTTGTTGGTAGAGATTCAAACTGTTGAAGAGCATGTTGAAGATAATGTACTAGCTAAGTTAGTATCTGATGATTTGTTGAAAGGTGTGTTTGAAGAAGAAAAGAAGGTTGAAGCTGAGAAAGTAAAAAGAAAAGAGTTGAAGATGTGAAAGTTATGAAAGTGCAGGCTGAAAGTGAGATTAATGAAATTGTTGTTGAGACTACTCCAGCTCAATCAAACATTGTTGAAAGGAAGAAGAATGAGAAATCTGAAAATGCTGTTGAGTTTACTCCGGCATCTGCTTATGAAGAAAGAGAAAATGTTGTTGAGATCACTCCGACAAAAGAAGTAGAAGAAAAGGTTGTGTTGAAAGCCTTCATGGTAAACATCTTACCTAGAAAGAAGAAAAGAGATGAAGAGATAGAAGAGGTATTTCTAGTCTTTGTTCAACTACTTGTTCAGAAAAGGTACAAAGATATAGAGTTCATAACGAACATTTGATCTTAGAAGTTGAAAAACTTCAATATCAAGCTAGTAAATATAAAACTGATGAGAAAATTTTTAAAGAAAAGATAGATGGCTTAAACAAATCGATTTATCAATCAAAATTAAATCTTCATGATAAAGATTGTAACATAAAAGATTTAATGACACGTAACAATGAACTATCTTTAGAAATTAATAAACTTAACAGTGAACTCTTATCTGCTAAATTTATTGTTGAAAATTTTGAATTGTCATCAAATATGGTTGAAGGTATAATCAAGTCTCAAATGACACAGAAAATTAATGGTGAAAAAGGTGGAGTTGGTTGTTCTAACATTACACCACCTATTAATCATGATTATACATGTTTGCCTTCATCAATTACAACTCATGATAAAGAGACCTATGGTTTAGGTTTTCAACCAAAGTCAGACTTAATACCTACAGTCAATGTTTCAATGACTGTTGACCCTGTCATAAAAACTGAAATTAAAGTTAATCATAACGTTTTTTTGTAGAAAGTGTGAAGGACGGGTTGGTTGAAGATTGGGAAAGTGATGATGAATTAGATTTTTAGGAAAATAAAAATTGTAATGAAACATCTTCATGTAATTCATCATCAGTTATTAATGAAAATTCTGAAGTTTTTAGTGCTACAAATGTTTGTTCGAAAATATCTAACAAAGAAAAGAAACTGAAATCAAAAATAGATTTTAAGGCCAAAGAAAGAAAACGAGTCGCAACATCCGTATCTGACTTGAAAACTAATTTCAAGAACAGATTTGTTTCAAAAGACAACATTGATAAGGAAGATATATTTTTAAAAAAACCAATGCCAGTTTCTTTAAAAATAAAACTTCTATTATCGCTAACTCTGTAAAACAAGATGTTTGTAGAACAGGTATAAAAGACACTGGTCCAATTCCTGTAACTACGACTCAAAAGGCTAAAGCTACAGTCCATGCCACATCCGCTTCAAATGTGAATGAAAAAGCTAAAACAGTTACCTAAATTCTTCTGGAATCTTCTTAAACAATCCATAACGAAAGAAAGAAACAAGAGAATGTTAAAGAATCACAAGGCCAAAGAAATACTAAGACCAGATTCTATGATAACAATGGAAGTTATCATAAACAGTTTGTGTAAAATACTCAAGCGTCAAATACTTATCATAAAATGTGTTGTTATGTGTGTGGCAAGCTAAATCATAATGCTAGAAATTATCGTCATCAACATTAATTGTCAAGCAAACAAAGATTTCACAATTTGATTTCAAAGAATAGAAAATATTTATTTCTAAATGCCAAATTCAAAAGGAATTCAAATCAGTCAAAGTCTTTTGTCAATAACAGTAATGATTTGAATAAAGAAAAGTCAAATGTAAAATCTGTACAAGTTGATGATAGCACTTATACCTCAATTCAGAGCACTTTAAAGAAAATGGGTACACATCTGATTAAACCAATTCCAAAGTGGAAAATTAAAGAAAAACCATCTAAGCCTGATATTGTTGAACAATGTCCTTTTGATGACAAAAGAGATATGATATTACAATCTATATCATATTTGGATAAAAACAAAGTACTTAAGTCAGCCATGGCTTGGGTTCCTAAACGTGATTAAATTTGTTTAAATGTTCAGGAACAACCAAGACAGGTCATCAACAGTGTTTGGCATGTTGACAGTGGTTGTTCACGGCACATGACTGGTAATATATCTTTGTCAAACAACATACAACCTTACAACAATGATATGTTATCTTTGTAGGAGACAAAGGTGGTAAGATTACAAAGAAATATACAGTGTCAAATGGTGTGTTAAGTTTTGAAGATGTTAATTTTGTAGAGGAACTAAAACATAATATGCTTAGTGTCTCTCAAATTTATGACAAAAGGTATTGAACACACTTCACTAATAAAGAATGTCTTATTCTAAAACCTGGATTTCTAATTCCTGATGAATGGGTCTTATTAAGAACATCGAGAGACAAAGACACATACTTACTTGATATGAATGGTTCACATTCATTTGTAACTACATCTTGTTTGTTATCAAAAGCCTCGAAAAGTGATACAATGTTATGGCATCATCATTTTGGACATGTAAACGTTAAAAATATGAACAAGTTGGTTAGAGAAAATCATGTTGTTGGTATACCTTTGAAAGAATTTCAACTAACTAAACATTGTCTGTCATTTTCAAAAGGCAAACAACATAAACTTCCTCATAAACCAGTTGCTCATACCAAAATTGAATTTGTTCTTCAACTGTTACACATGGATTTATTTGGACTTGTTAGTGTTTTAAGTTTGGGTCATTGTGCATATTGTTTAGTCATTACTGATGATATTTCAAGATTTACATGGGTTTTCTTCTTAGCAACCAAAGATGAAATACCTTATTTGCTGATAAAATTCATGATACTTGTGGAGAATCAGACTGACAAAACAATCAAATGCATTCAAAGTGATAATGGAACCGAATTATGTATACACTAAATGAATTTGTGATTCAAAGGGGATAGCTAGACAATTTAGTTCTGCAGGAACTCCACAACAAAATAGAATTGCTGAAAGACAAAACAGAACTTTAATTGAAGCAACCAGAACCATGTTATCAGCAGCCAAATTACCGTCATTCTTTTGGGCTGAAGCTGTTAACACTGCGTGTTATGTTCAGAATCGTGTGTTAATCAACAAACAACAGAATATGACTCCTTATGAAGTCTTTTTCAAACATAAACCCAAAGTCAAATATTTCAAAACTTTTGGTTGTTGTTGTACTTTATTAAACACATCTGATTCTAAATCAAAATTTGATGAAAAATCTGATGAATGTTATTTTGTTGGATATTCAGCCAACAAAGTCGCATATCTGGTTTATAATAAGAGATCTAAACAAATAATTGAGTCATTTGATATTGATTGGCATGAATCTAACAAAACAGAAGCAGGTTCAACACCTTCATGGGTATATAATTATGCTTCATTATTTGAAACATTAATCGATCATCTGTTGCTTCTACAACAAATCCACCTTTGACATCCGCAATTCAAGATATTTTTGCTAATGCTGTTAGATATATCACTTCTCCAGCAACAGGAATATCTTCAGATATACCTTCTTCTTAAAATGTTGTAGCTGCTCCACATTCTGTTTCTGAATCTGATTCATCTCATTCTGATCCAGTTGTTGAACAAGCTCCTCAGGATTCTGATCAGAGTTCTTCTTATACATAAGTTGATCCAATTGATACAATTCAGGAACCATTTGAAGATTTATCTGTTGACAATGATAATCTTCAAGAGGAAGATATTGTTTATCAACCTGAAGGAGGGAACACTGCTGAAGAACCAATTGGTCATATGTCTAACTTAGACGAAGTTATTTCTGAAAATGCCATTCCACAGCTGAGAATTCATAAAGACCATCCAACTGAAGCAATCATTGGTCCGTTATCACAGGGGGTCCGAACTAGAAGCCAATCGGGCACAATAATTACATGTTTGTATTCATGCTTTATCTCACAGATTGTACCAAAAACATAGAGATGGCCCTAAAGGAAAACAGTTGGGTAGAGGCTATGCATAACGAGCTGATGCAGTTCAAGAAGCTAAATGTATGGCATATGTGTGAACTACCAAAGGGTAAGTTGCCGATTGGTACTAATGAATTTTTAAGAACAAAACGGATGAAAAAGATGTGATTAATCGTAACAAGGCCAGACTTGTTGTTCAAGGATCTATTAAATTGAAGGGCTTGATTATAAAGAAGTATACGCTCTTGTTGCAAGACTAGAAGCTATACGCATTTTTCTGGCTTATGCTTCATACAAGAACTTCAAGGTGTATCAGATGGATGTCAAAACTGCTTTCCTATAAGGCGAAGTGAAAGAAGAAACTTATGTTTGTCAACCATCTGGTTTTGAAGATCCAGATCATCCGAAATATGTTTATAAGTTAGACAAAGCATTGTATGGCTTACATCAAGCACCACGAGCTTGGTACCACCCTCATAGAACATTTGCTTGCGAATGGTATACAAGGGGTGCAATTGATCAAACTTTATTCTTACAGAAGACTTGTGATGATCTTATTCTTGTTCAAGTTTATGTCGACGATATTATCTTTGGATCTACCAATGATGATTTGTGCAAGGAATTTGAAGTTGTGATGAAAAAGAAATTTGAGATGAGTTCTCTTGGAGAAATGACGTTTTTCTTGGGTATCCAAGTTAAACAAGATGATAAGGGAATACTGATTCATCAAGAAAAATACGTTCACAGTATTCTTAAAAATATAAGTTTCAAGACTCCAAGATTTCTTCCACTCCAATGACTTCTCGTCCGACTTTAACTCCAGATTTCACGGGTGAAGACGTTGATCAACATTTGTATAGGTCAGTGTGCACATTATCAAAGTAATCTGAAGAAATCTCACATGAAAGCTGTCAAGCGGATTTTTAAATATCTCAAGAGTCAACCAACACTCGGCCTTTCGTATCCAACAAATTCCGATTTCAATTTATATGTTTATACTGACAGTGATTATGCAGGATGTAACTTGGACAGAAAATCGACCACAAGTGGATGTCAATTTCTTGGCAACAGATTAATTTCTTAGCAATGTAAGAAACAGAAAACGGTATCCACATCCACTGCAGAAGCTGAATATATGACTGCATCAAGATGTTGTTCACAGATTGTTTGGATTCAGCAACAACTACTTTCTTATGGCCTTAATCTTTATGACATCAAAATTCTGTGTGATAACACTACAGTGTTAAATATTGTAAAGAATCCAATCCAACACTTAAAGACAAAACACATCGACATCCACATGCACTTTATCCATGACTATTTTAATCGAAAACTTATCCATTTGGAATCAGTTCCATCAGAAAAAAATATTGCTGATTTGTTTACTAAGATGTTTGATCATTCTAGATTTGACTTTTAGTCCAATCTCTAGGAATGATCAACTTTGATTAACAGTTATCCATACACCCTTTTCAAAATTTGTTTTTATTTTTAGTTAAAATTGTTATTTTCTTGCAGATAATCATAATTTTAGGGGGAGAATATTTGAAAATGTCTTGAAAAAGATTTTTATTATTAAAAATTTAAAAATGTCTCGAAAAAGATTTTTGTTCTTAGTGGGAGTACAAGAAAATTTGCAAAAATATTTTGTTTTACATATTAATAAATTAAAATGTTTAAGGATATATAGACATTTCTTTATTTTGATTCATTACATCTTAAGACATAAAAGAAACTGACTTAGGTTATGTTTGATGTGTTGATAGGCTTGACTTTTACGATTGAAAAGCACTATGATCTGTGATATATTTAAAGTAAACTCAAAATGATTGAAGTGAGTTACTCATCAAGGTTTTATGGTAATTCTGACTTCATGTTAAAACAGACTGAGAGTTATAGTCTAGTCATACTCAAGCCTATTATCGTTTGATTCAGTATCTTTCAGAAAAATATATATATGTATATATATATATATATATATATATATATATATATATATATATATATATATATATATATATATATATATATATATATATATATATATATATATATATATATATATATCAAAGGATGAAAAGTATATGACTCTCAAAAACAAAAGAGCAAATAAAGATAATAAAAAGAGCAAAAATATGCCAAAAGACCATATAGGAATAAAAGATGCCAATGAGCACAATAATAAAAGATATATCATAGACATACATACTGTATGATAAATAGTTTCTTTTTGAGAATATGTTCTGACACAGGAGGCAAAATCAAAAGATGGGGCATGTAAGTCCGATTTGGCGTATAAGTCCTAAACGTTTTGCGAGGGAAAAACATAAGTCCGACTGGCTGTTAAGTCCTAAAACTTGTTAATATTTCGTGTTCGAAAACTTTTCTCAGGCTAGTTATGGTCTTAATAGATATTATATTAGAGAAAAATAATTCTGAAAAAGCTGATCAAAGGTAAAAAGTTTAAGTCAAGTTGGGTGACTTGAAGTCTCAATAGTGTATTGAAGCTGGATAAGGTTCTACAGGATTTATTGATTGTGGGACGTACAAATTTCATATAACTCAATCTAAACATGATAAAATCACAGAACATGTGTCTAAGTAAAAATATTGAAGTCTAAGTTTAATATGGACAAAATATATTGACAATCAATATAACCAGTCTTATTTGAATTAAGCTGGATGATGTTTGTGATCGATTTCATAAGAAATATGTTCCGATACTTGAAAATTTACCAAAAATATTTAAGTTATAAATATAAAGAAAAATATAAGCTTGATTTTATGTTAAGTTTTGTTTTACAATTGTTTTGTTTTTACAAAACTTTCAAAAATTAAGGGTTCTTCAATAATTGTAAACACTTAGTTAAACATAATTTTTTTCATAACAAATCAAATGGCTTCATAAAATAAACAAATTTGAAAAAGTTGAAAATTTTTAAAGTTCAATGGAATTGAACTTCTCGCATGCGAAAAGTTCAAATGGTGCGAAAAGTTCAAAGGTGCGAAAAGTTCAAACGGTGCGAAAAGTTCAAGTGTGCAAGAAATCTGACTTCTCGCGCGAGAAGTCAAAAGGCTATAAAAGGAACAGTTGAGCGAAAAGTACACTATTCGCACGAAAAGTTCCAAAAAATTTCTCTAAAAAATTCTAACTGTTAGAACATTGTTTGATACAATATTTGCGTTCATAGTGGTCGTATTTTGATATTCTAGTGATTGATAAGGTATATTAACATTATTTGCATAGATTTAAAAGTGTTTGATTCTTGACCGAATCTTAAATGGACATATACATCTTAAATTGAACAAATTAAAAATAATAAACCTTAATAGTGACTTAGACGACACTTAATGAATATGTTTTATTGGTTAAAACACTCTGAAAATGGTTGATTGAAAATCTAAAAAATTGCAGACTTGTCGCATGCGAAAAGTTTGTTGAAAATGAACAGATGCGAGAGCTTTCAAATTCGCATAGAACTACTCGCGTGAAAAGTAGACTTGCCGCGCGAGAAGTTGACTTCTAGTCAAATTCAGTTTCATGCGAAAACCTTTCTTATCACTTGAAAAGTTGAATCTGAAAACATAATGTTTTCGCGCGAATAGTTAATGTTTTCACACGAAAGGTTTTAATTTCCAAAATTTTTTCTAAGAGTGAAATTCTTCTTGTGTGCTAATACTAGTTTGTTTAACTTTTTAGATGGCGAGATCTATGGTCTTTAACAAGAACCATAATGCTGTGGCTTATCTTGGAAAAGTTCCAGATGACAAAGCCTTATTTAGATCTCTAATTGTTTGACTAAAGACTTCATGGATTTATCATGCCATTTCTGCTAATCCAACTATATATACAGACGTGATAGATCAGTTTTGGCAGTCAGCAGTAAATGAGATAGATGAGGTTGGAGAACCATGTATATCTGTCACTGTAAAAGGCAAGAGGGTTGTTATCACTATTGAAGTGATTAACATTGTTTTGTTATTGGAATGATCAAGTGGTTAAAGATTGCCTGAAGAGGATAGAATATGATCATAGATATCCATCTCTTGAGAAGAAGTACCTTCCACCATTCTGGAAGTACTTGTTTCATGTTATCATACACTGCCTAAGCAATCTGAAAGCCAGAAAGGACAACCTAAGTGTTATATTTGGATCACTGCTGATATCTCTAGTTGATAATCTACCATACAACATATCCAAGGCGATATTTTCTGAGATGCAGAAGAATGTAATAGCTGCAGTTGGAAAGAAGTTTATTATGTACCCACGATTTGTACAGATGATAGTGAATGCTGCTCATCCTGAGCTAGCAATATCCGATTCATCACCTTATGTGGTGATGATGATGAAGAAGGATATATTCGCTTATCTTATGGGGGCTAGAGGCAATGCATGGGATGGAACTCACTTTTCTAAATTTGGAAGGTTTGTAGAAGATTATCAAGAAGATGCTGAACAGACTGAAGAAGTTGCTACATAAGCTGATCAAGTTGGCCCTTCAACTACTATTCCTGAAGATGTTCCTGAATCTTCACAACCAGCTGGAACCTCGATTGATGCTGAGATAGATTCATGGTTCAGTTCGGGAAGCGAAACTAATAGTGATCAGATTGGGAATGTGCCATATGTCCTTCAGGAACGTCCCAGAATGCAAGAAACGCCAGCCAAACGCACTGCTGAGGAACGTGATGCAGATTTTATTCTTGAAGATGTACCTATTTCTACAGGTAGGAAGAAGAGGATGGCAAGAAGAGCCAGTGATAGTCTATGTGGTAGGGGTAGAGGACGAGGTGTATTGAGAAAGTGTCAGACCCTTGTGACCATTATGTTGAGTGAGGAAGAAGTACCTATCTCCGAGACTCCTGCCATAGTTAGCGAGGCTGCTACTTTAGAGACACCATCTACTATACCTGCTACTGAGGATTTGTTGAGTACTCCACTAAGAGATCAAGGTTTGAGGAGACAGTAGGAATGGAAGATTTTCATAACACCCCTCCTGCGCCAATACAAGGTGCTAGTACTTCTACTAGTTCACCTATATTAGTTACACTGGAGCAAAGAGTTAATACATTAGAGAGGGAGATGTTAGAAAAGACTCAGATCATTGATGATATGCAGAGGCAACTGTTTAAAAGGGATGAGAGGATAGAGAATCTTGAACATCAGCAAAACTTCATATTCAATTATGTTCAGATTCTAGAGCAGAACTTAAGAGATCTCACTTCACGTGTGCATTTTTCATCACCACAACAACATGCCACTAAAGTTGGAGAATCTAGTGGACAGCAAACTGCTGATCCCATAGTTGCTCAAGATCCTGTTGACACTACGAAGCATGATGTTGATCCTGTTGTTACAGAAAGGACAATAGAGACTGCTGGTGTTGATTAAAAGCCACTTATTACTGATCATTCTATGGCTACTGAGGATCAACCTATGGTTTATACTGGAGAGGAGTTTGTAGATCCTGAACATGATGTTCCTATTCCAAGCCCAGTACTTGATGATGATGGATTGGATCTGGCTGATTATGACTCTAGTGATGAAGAAGAAGTTGATGATGATGAAGGAGATGATGATGATGATGGTGATGAGGGTGATGATGGTAATAAAGATGATAAAAAAGATGATGATGATGATCAAGGAGGAGATGTAGGCTCTGCATTTATTGCATCTGGTTCATCGCGGACTGACAATGTCTCCGAACCAAGTCCCGATGATACCACTGAGTACATACCATTAGATCTAGCTGAAGCTTATGACAAAGAGTTTTATACATTCCAGAAAAAGATCATTGCTGAGGAGACAGAAGAAGATTTTGGAGTTTTTGATGATTTGGATGAAGGAATAGATTACAAAGACATATTTGGAAACAGTCTTAAGGACTTGTTTTCAAATACATTGACTGAAGAAGGGGAGATCGTAGGAGAGTCGAGCACACAAGAAACGACTGATGAGACTGCTAATGTTATTAGTCAAAGTGCGGTGCGTCAGGTCGGGAACCTAACTGTTGCTGGTCCTCCTCCACTAGCTTACATTCACACGTTGAGACATTCCAAACCTTTTACAAAGTACGAAAACTCAGAACCGATACTTAGCTGGGCTTACGATGCAGAGAAGAAGATGTATGTGCTTACAAGAAAGGGTGGAGCTATCGAGTACTATCAGGACGAACACGATTTCTATACACTCAGAGTGTCAGATTTATATGCAATGGGTCATGTTTCGTTCGTTAACCCTAGTAACTACAGCAAGTCAAAGTGGATCAGGAATATGATTTGGAAGCAGAGCAAGACCAACTTCAAAGACTTTAAAACTGCCAAATCCAAATTCATTGAAGATGAGACACGACTAGATCCCAACACGAACAAACCAATGAAGATACGAGTGTTCAAACATCCAAGATATGCAAGGAAGATCCCTATACACGCTCTTGTGCCAGTTAACAGCTTGTCCAAGCTAATGTGGTGGAGTTGTGAGAAGGAGACGGGGCACGCGTTAATTCATTGTGTTGATAGAGATTTTCGTGTCATCGACCCTGTGGGTTTGCTTAAATTTGGAAAAGAAGATTTGATGAAGTTGCAGGCTTGTCCAATTGCAGCTGATGAAATCTGTAAATTTCATAGCAGTACAGTTTGGTTGGATGATCACGAAGGCCCTGGACAACAAAATGTATGCATATGGAGGTAGTTACAAGGTGGATGACGTGGACTTCTAACGCTTTGATTTACCGAGCCTAGGGGGAGATTGTAGGGGTTGAACCTAGAGGCTCGGGAAATCAAATCAAGATGAAGAAGATCAAGTCACGTGAATAGTTAGAGTTGCCGCGCGATAACTTGCTTCTTGCATGAAAACCTGTTGATCACGCGAGAACTTGCTAGTCGCGCGAGAACTTCATAGAATAGTATAAATAGAAGTTTTGTAATGTATTTCAGTAGTTTTGTCACTTTCCTGATTTCATTCGTATTGTAATAGTTTCTAAATCAAAGAGCAATATAATCAAAGTTTATTTACGTTCTGTGTTGTGTTCTTCAATTACTATTCAATCTTATACCGTGATGTCAACATTCCGCATTTTCATCACGATATCGATCATTGTAACATGTTGATCCTTACAATTATCATATATAAAGAAAGCTAAATTCAAGTCTCATATGTGAATTGATAGATGAACTTGAATAATAATTTAGAAATAGTTACCCTGCTAAAGCACAATTGTGAACGTTAAACTATGTTAAATGAGTCTTACAAGCAAAGATGTCTTGGCGTATTTCAAGCATCGAAATAGGAGTCTTATGTAATGCAAGCGACATGAGTTTTACACATGAGTAAGAACATAGAGAACGTAAATTGAAGCATAAAGTATAGATACCAGATAATGCATGTTGTGAACGTCAAAGATAATGTATAGTAAAGGACGATAAAGAAAGATAGTTAAAGTTTGATGAAGTAATTTTACTAAAGTAAAAGTAGACCTTTCTCAGTGATGTTGTCTTTTGTATGCATATATCTTAGCTTGACAGATATGCATGGATGAATAAAGAGGTTATGGTTAGTTAAAGTTTTTAGATTTTGATGTAATCAATTTGGTTATAGATAATGTTTAAATTTGGTTGCCTGCAGCTAAAAGCATTCACAATAAGTGCTCCGTTTTAATGTGAGTGTGTGCCCTATAACATGGGGGATGGTTGTGAGTGAAGAAAAAAAATTTATGAGGATTGTACCATGATTCATTATATTTGAGGAGACATGATACAACCTCCATAAATTTTTTAATATTTTTAAAAGTGGTTGTGAGTGAAGGTGAGAGAAAATATAATAATATAGATATGAAAAAGTATTATTTAATTGAAAAAGATATTAAAAAATAGTGTTTTTAGTTTAAATACGGGGATGAGAATGGAAAGTTAGTGTGAATGCTTTAAAAACTGTTTAGTTTAAAAACTTATGTTTTTAATATTCAAATCCAACCATGAGATCTCATGAAAACAAAGACTCACATGGGATGCATGTGAATCTTGTAGCTAATCATGAGGTAAAATTTGTCAATGTTAATGTTTCATGTGAATCTTGTGTTGCCAATCATGAAGTAACAATTGTCCCCGTAAATGTTTGCCTACATTTAGAAAAATAGGTCAACTAAGAATTTTAATCACTAAAAATAGTTTACTTATGTAATTAAGAATGATATAATTCCATACATTTATGTTTTACTAAGAATTTAGTCATCAATGAATTATTTAACAATTAAAATTCTTCGATTAAACAAATCAATACAACTTTCAGTAATATTCCATATTAAAACAATCAATACAATCTTCAAGCAATTTTTGCATGTTAATCTATTAACAACTTAGGAATCATGTTAAACTCAAATTCTTTTCAATTGGTAGCGGTACACACTCTACGAATTTCACCTTGTGTCCCTGTCTTCACCTCAATATTACCCATCTTCACCATCGCTCTTCCAAACTCAGCGTTAAATCTTGATCCAGTTTGCCCTCCTCCCCCCAAAAACCTTTGCACAAACCTTTGTGTCCTTTGGTCACTCCATAGTTTTGCATCAGATTCAATAACTCCCCTCCCATTCCTCAAGTTTTCATAGAATGAATTGCCAAAACTATTTTCGCTACCCGTATCAAGCGCCACACGCCTCAACCCATCACCACCATCAGGGCAAAGTGCTCGAAGTTGTGGTAGGAACGCAGGGTTTATATCAGGGTCGGGTCCATTGGTATTGTTGAAGTTATATAATCTGTAGCTAAATAATGCACAGGCTGCTGTTCCAATGGTGTGTCCACCTGAAAAAACATAATAAGTAACAACTTAATCAATAACTAAGGTCATAAAAGTCTATGGAGTAGTCATTGTACGTTTGTTTGGTCTACTTACCGACAAGGGTAACGAGATCTTGGGTGTTGAGACCTTTATCAGCAAACTTACTGATTTGGACACTAATCGGGTCGTTAAACGCAGGCAAGTTTGCAGTATCCGATGCTTGTGAAACCAACCCATCTCTACGTCCTAATGGTACTTGCCAGCTACGTCCACCTGTCTGCAAGATGTCATCATAATAATAATAATAATTAATGACCATAGTTAAGCATTGATCTACAAGTTATTAATGTACAAGCACATGAGGAATCATATTAAGAAAACATCTACTTACGAGAACCACAGAATCACGGGCAGCAAGTGCAACAATATCAGCACATGAGACAACTCCGGGGCAGGTTGTTTCGAGCTGAGACTTTGCAGCATCGATGACTTCAAAGCCTCTCAAGAGGGAGTTTGGCCCTGCTGTCTTCTCCGTCGACGAGCCCTCAATGAGTATAGATGCATCACAACCATTGACAAAACAGTCATGGAAGAACATCCTTAGTAAACCAGGTGCAATCGCAGGGTTGGCGTCGACAGCAGACTGAACCGATGACCGGACTATCGACTCGACACTAGGGCAGGTGGAGCTGTAGAAGCCAACACGAGTGCCTCCACCACCACCGCGATTGCTTTGGGCTAGTGTCAAGGTTGTGAGTGTTGCCAACACAAGAACCAACAAAGCAACCATTTTTCTTAGGAAAGAGACCTCCATTAGTAACAAAGAGTGCTAATATGATGTGAATATGTGATTGTGTGTCAAAGATTTGTCTTTTGGGTTAAGTAATGTATTTTGTAAATGAGATGATGATGTTGAGACATAGCAAGGAGGGTATTTATAGTGTTTGTGTTGGAATGAAATTCAACCATATTATGAATTAAATATTATTTTCATATTCAAACTCAACATGCGCAGGTAAGGAAGGAAGGAGACAGAGAAACTTCAAAGATTTATAAGTTGGAACACATACACAGCTGTATTTAGAAAGTTTCAATATTCAAAAAGAACGAACTATTCACAGTTTATATGGAAACTTTCAATCGTATATCATTTGAAAAAGCATAAAAAAATATGATAATTTGAAATGAAAGTTGACTTTCATAATTTTCATTATTTGAAACAAGCCAAGTCAAGAAACAAAAACGGCGATTAGATTTTTTAATATTGTTCAAGTTTGGCTAATATTATATGAATGTGCAAACACGTTTAGGTTACACTCCAATAAATAAATTTGTTTTCAAGAAGAATCCCACATTCATGCAACGATGTAGAAGAAATCTTGTTAATTAATTTATATCTACGGCTACTATTGGAAAAATAAAGAATAAAATTATGTTTGATCGAAAACGTCAAAACGTGTATATAAGATAACAGTTATTATATATATAACGTGACGTTAATAAACTAATGATGTTTGACATGTTAACTTGACCAAACGAATTGATATTTAATTTATATATAGACATTGGTTTTCTACAGGAAGCTTACAAAAATCACTGGTTTGACACATATCCTTCAATATTATTTTTTTATTGAAAAGCATCCGCGTTAATCTTAGCCGTATATGCAGCAGCAACTTGTATTTATTACAAAACTTTTGTTCATTTTATGTAAGAAAAAGCGTTTGAAGATGAATATCAGACATTAAACTACCAAATTACTAGAAATCTAGGTGTTTACTGTTGGTGTAATTACCGAGCACGGGCCGAGCACATGGACTGGGCCTAAGGGATAAGGCAAGTCGGCTAAACATCAATCAAAATTCAAATATATTTAAATTAGTTTTAGATAATCTAGATAAGCTTATCATCTAGTATAAATACATGGGCTGAGTTATAGTTCCATGCATGGTTTTGTAATCAAGGTTTTTTGAGTTTATATTTTCCTTGGTATTCAATAAAGATCTGGGAGTTATCCACGTTTCTTGTTCTTGTGTTTGATATCGATTAAACTTTTAATTGGTATCAGAACCATAAGATCAAAGTCTGTGAATCAATCAAGCAAGCATACGAACAGAGCAATCTGTTAGATCCAGCAGCCAACGAAAGGACGTTATTGATTCCAAGTCGGGAATCAAACAAAGAAACTCAACTCAGATTCTGGATTCAAAGCCAAGCATAACCGTAACCTTCAGTCGACGAAACAGGAAGAAGACGATGGCGAATGAAACAGAACTAAGCGTAAAAGAAGGAAGTACAGCAGCCCTCAAGTGTCCATGTTAACCGAAACGAACTATACCGTATGGGCCATGCGGATGAAAGTTGTGTTCAGTGTGCATGGTGTATGGGGGGCAATCGAGCCTGGTACAATTACAGATGCAAAAAGAATTCATATGGCAACAGCCTTGTTGTTCCAATCACTACCAGAAGACCAAATTCTACAAGTTGGTAACCTAGGGACTCCTAAGGCGATGTGGGATGCCGTTAAAACTCGTCACCTTGGGGTTGAGCGGGTCATTCAAGCACGATTACAGACACTAATGTCAGAGTTTGAGAACTTGAAGATGAAAGACAACAACACTGTTGATGAATTTGCTTTGAAAATAACATCACTGTCGTCTAAATCAGCTTCACTTGGGAAGACTATTGAAGAAGAAAAATTAGTCAAAAAGATCCTTAGTGGACTCCCGAAGCGATTCATTCATATGGTGGCATCAATCGAGCAAATGGTTGATCTAAAGACGGCCAAGTTTGATGACATAATTGGACGTTTAAAGGCATACGAGGAAAGGATAAAGGATGAAGATACCCCCACCAACAGTCAAGGAAAACTCATGTTCACAAGGGAGAAACACCAAAGTCTTATCAATCTTCTGAGTCAAGAGGACGGGGAAGGGGTCAAAGCTCCAGGGGACGTGGTCGAGGCAGAAATATTGAACAGAGCCGGGACCGCCCACTTCGAGTAGATGAACAACAGAAAGGTAAGAAAGATTGATCTCAAATCCAATGCTTTCGATGCGACAAATTAGGACACTTTGCCTCCGTGTGTCCGGATCGCAAACAAAAGAAACAACAGGAAGCCCACCAATCAGAAGCTGCTGAGAAGGATCCAGACCTTTTTATGATGCATGTGACTTATGAAACTATCCTCTTGAATGAAAGAGAAGTGAATCCGAAGCACTATGAAAGTCCTGATTTTGGAGACGTCTGGTATCTAGACAATGGAGCAAGCAATCACCTGACGGGTAATCGGAATTTCTTCTCCAAGCTTGATGAACGCGTAACTGGAAGAGTAACCTTTGGAGATAATTCATGTGTCGAGATACAGGGAAAAGGTTCAATAATTCTTGAAGGAAAGGCTAGTGAACAACGAATTCTTATGAATGTGTACTCCATACTTAGCCTAAAAAGCAACATAATCAGTTTAGGTCAGGTCACTGAAACAGGTTGTAAAATTGAGATGGAAAACAACCTGCTGCTCATACTTGATGGAACACGTCAGCCGATGATACAAGTGACGCGCGCACCAAATCGCTTGTATAAAGTTAAGTTGAAGATAGGATCACCGGTGTGCCTACTTTCTAACATTGATGATCCGGCATGGCTATGGCACGCCCGGTTGGGGCATATTAATTTCGAATCACTATGAACACTCACGTCAAACAACATGGTAAGAGGTATTCCAATAATTAAACGATGCACTAACGTTTGCAATGCATGTTTAGTCGGTAAACAGGTGAGGCAACCCTTCCCGGATCAAGCAAAGTATAGAGCCACAAGGCCATTGGAACTCGTTCACAGAGACCTATGTGGACCTATCTCGCCATGCACTCCGGGAGGAAACAAATATATATTTCTTTTGGTGGACGACTACTCCCGATACATGTGGAGTTATCTCCTAAAATCCAACGACCAGGCGCTCGATGCATTTATAAAGTTTAAAAGCATGGTCGAAATGAAATCGGTTGCAAGCTGGGGACATTCAGGACAGACCGTGGGGGAGAATTCACTTTAAAGTTTTAATGACTGGTGCGAAAAGGAGGCTATCAAAAGACACTTAACAGCTCCATACTCACCAAAGCAAAACGGGGTTGTTGAGAGACGAAACCGCACAGTCATTGGAACAGTAAGAAGCATGCTAACAGCCACTAAAGTGCCACAAAAATTCTGGGGGGAAGCCACAAAACATGCAGTGTATGTACTCAACCGAGTACCCACTAAAGCCGTGGCACTAAGAACACCTTATGAAGCAATAAAAGGTACAAAACCGACTCTGGAACACCTGCGTGTGTTTGGATGTGTTGGGTACGTTAAAGTGTCAAGTGTCAGATTAAAAAAGCTGGACGATCGAAGCACCCCGAGGGTCTACTTTGGCCCGGAACCAGGTACGAAAGCTCATCGTATGTATGATCCAGTCAAGAGTCAGATTGTGATAAGCCGAGACATAATTTTCGATGAGAAAAGAAATTGGCCATGGGAAAATGAATCCACTGAGCATCAAGCAAGAGAATTTGAGTTGGAATCATGGACTCATGACATGTCTCAAGATACCTCAGTTCCATTCACAGAAGTAAACCACGACATCTTCGAACTCCACCAACAAGATAACACACATGAAGAACCACCGGCCAATAACAACTCACAAAGTCAAGACAATGCCTCACAAAATCAAGATCCGCCAGATATACACGAGAATGAAACAGGCCAGAATACACATCCTTTAAGAAGATCTACTCGAGTCCATGCAATTCCAACACGATACAAAGACTATGTGATTGAAGACGGAGTAAATCGGGGAGGAGATGAAGAATTAATGATAGCCATGGAAGATGAACCAGTTAGTTACTCTCAAGCCAAAGGAGACAGGAACTGGGAAAAAGCTATGCAAAACGAGATGGACTCGATCGAGAAAAATAAAACTTGGGTACTAACCGATCTTCCAATTGGCCACAAATCAATCGGTTTAAAGTGGTGTACAAGGTAAAGAAAAACCCGGATAGAACTATCAATAAATATAAGGCAAGACTTGTTGCCAAAGGATACATTCAACAACATGGAGTTGATTTCGATGAAGTTTATGCCCCGGTGGCACGTATCGAAACAATAAGAATGTTACTAGCATTCACAGCCCTTAAGGGGTGGCAAGTGCACCATTTAGACGTTCAGTCCGCATTCTTACATGGTGAACTCAACGAAGAAGTGTATGTAAATCAACCCGAGGGGTTTGAGGTACGAGGGGCGGAAAGAAAAGTATACCGGTTGAAGAAAGCTTTGTACGGCCTACGACAAGCACCACGTGCTTGGAATATCAAGCTTGACACAATCTTAAAACAGTTTGGGTTCATGCGATGTATTCATGAGCAAGCTATGTACAAGAAGCAATCCCGGAAAGACACACAAATAGTTGGGGTATACGTTGACGATCTAATCGTAACTGGGTCAAATCCTACACTAGTTACAAAGTTCAAACAGTACATGGTGTTGGGTTTTAATCTTGATGGGTCAAAGTCACGGGTCAAGTAGAAAAGTATTTAATAAACTAACTAATCACGTGTTTGTTTTCTGGTTTATTAGAATTAAAGTTGGTGTCAAATGATAGTTTAGTTTGACCGGGTTCTTAGGAAGATGTGGGCTAAGCTGATGAAGAAATCTTAGTACACGTCGGATAGAAGGGTTGTTTAGTGGAAACATGACTAAGTAGGTAATTTTTTATTGTATTTTGTTGTTATTACCATGTTCCCACATTTTCTTCTGTAAGGCTATATATAGCCCATTTAATATGAATGAAGTACAGTGCTTTTCATCTTTCTATTTGTCTTCTACAAGTTATTTTCATATACGTACGTGAGAGTTTGTGTGTGTATTTAATTGGGCCTGAACCTTCATTTGGTATCAGAGCTCCTAGGCTCAAATAGAACGAATGGAAGCAGCGACTCCATGAGAATCGCAGCGGAAGATTGAAGACCGAGATAGACCGTAGTCGCCGGAGAAGAAGAGCCGGTGAAAAGAAGACCGCTGTCGGAATCCGACGGGAGAAGAAAGAAGACCGATATAGACCGACGCCGAATTCGAACCGGCAAGAAAAAGACCGAGACCGAAAAGACCGACAAAGCTGCAAAAGACCGGCGGCTAGACCGACATAGGTGACCGAAGACCGAAGGCTCACCTAAGGAAGAAAGATAGACCGAAGAAGACCGAAGGAGATCGTTGAATCAATAGACCGAAGATTCACAAAGTATCTCAAGAAGAAAGAAAAAACAGAAAAAGAAGTGAAGAATGGCGATGGTACAAGCAAAAGAAGCAGGTTCGATGTCTTACCAAGTTCCGACTTTGACCGCAACTAACTATCCGATATGGGCTGTCAAGGTTAAGTCCATTTTGGATGCACATGGTCTTTTGGAGACGATCGAACCAAGGGCATTAGGTGAAGAACCGGACTCGAAGAAATCAAAACAGGCGCTTGCTTTCCTATTTCAAGCTATACCCGAAGAGATGGTGTTGCAAATGTCGAGTCACACAGACCCGAAGAAAGTGTGGGATGGGTTAAAAATACGATACTTGGGTGTAGATCGGGTGAGGACGGCTCGAATTTCAACGCTGAAAAGAGAGCTTGAAAGTTTGCGGATGAAGGAAGGAGAGCCCGTTGATGATCGTGTTACTAAGTTGAGCGGATTGGCTTCAAAGTTAAGGAGTCTCGGGCATGAAGTTGAAGAAGAAGAAATGGTGAGAAGGATACTTGATGCAATGCCAAAGCCGTATTTTCAAATTGTAGCTTCGATCGAACAATGTTTCGAGTTGGATACGATGCTCTTTGATGAAGCGGTTGGAAGACTCAAAGCTTATGAAGAGAGACTTAAAAGACATGGTGAAAATGAAGGAGAACAAGGGCAACTCTTGATGGCTAGTGAGCAAAAGAATGGTAATGGTGATAGGCAATATGGTCGAGGAAGAGGTCGTGGAAGAAGCAACGGTAGAGGTGAAAGAGGCCGAGGAAGAGGATCGAGTCGAGGCGACAAGAGTGGGATTCGTTGCTATGATTGTGGAACATTTGGGCATTTTAGCTACGAGTGCACAAAATGAAAGGATAAAGACAACGAAGCAAATTTGATCCTAGAGGAAGAACCGACATTGCTTTGATGAAAGAACCTATCAAGATTAAGGGGGTGAATGTTGGGTTTTAATCTTGATGGGTTAAAGTCACGGGTCAAGTAGAAAAGTATTTAATAAACTAACTAATCACATGTTTGTTTTCTGGTTTATTAGAATTAAAGTTGGTGTCAAATGATAGTTTAGTTTGACCGGGTTCTTAGGAAGATGTGGGCTAAGCTGATGAAGAAATCTTAGTACACGTCGGGTAGAAGGGTTGTTTAGTGGAAACATGACTAAGTAGGTAATTTTTTATTGTATTTTGTTGTTATTACCATGTTCCCACGTTTTCTTCTGTAAGGCTATATATAGCCCATTTAATATGAATGAAGTACAGTGCTTTTCATCTTTCTATTTGTCTTCTACAAGTTATTTTCATATACGTACGTGAGAGTTTGTGTGTGTATTTAATTGGGCCTGAACCTTCACATGGAAAAGTATTTTGAAATGAGTGACTTAGGAGGGTTATCATACTATTTGGGAATCCAAGTTGAACAAGGGGTGCATGGTATCACAATTACACAGAAGGCATATGCTATGAAGCTACTCAAGGAAGCTGGAATGTTGGAATGCAATGCCACAAAAGTTCCAATGGAACCAGGTGTAGTGGTCTCAAAAGAAAGTGATGGAGAACCCATGAATCCAACCGAATATTGAAGAATTATCGGGTGTTTAAGATACCTTCTACACACAAGACCCGATTTGTCCTTTGCCGTAAGTATTGCAAGTCGATACATGCAAGAACCAAAGAAATCACACATGCAACTGGAGAAACAAATATTAAGATATATAAAAGGTACAGTCGAGTATGGGATACGATACAAGAAAGGAGGAACCACAAATCTAATTGGATATAGTGACAGTAGTCATTCACCCGACCGAGACGATGGTAGAAGTACAAGCGGTACAATTTTCTACTTTAATGACTCGCCAATCACTTGGAGCACGCAGAAGCAAAAAACGGTAGCATTATCGTCTTGTGAGGCCGAGTTTATGGCCGCTACCGCAGCTGCATGCCAAGCTTTGTGGTTGCGAGGTTTACTCAATGAAATTATAGGTGGGGAAGAAGAACCAGTACTCTTAAGAGTCGATAATAGTTCCGCAATCGCCTTGATGAAAAATCCGGTGTTCCATGGTAGAAGCAAGCATATTCATATACGATATCACTTCATACGAGAATGTGTTGAACGAAATCAAGTAAAGATCGAACATGTAAGTGGTGAAGTTCAAAAGGCTGATATGTTAACAAAACCGTTAGCAAGGATCAAGTTTGAAGAAATGAGGAAGCTAATCGGAGTTGAAGACCTCCCTAATCCGACTCGGAAATTAGGGGGTGATTGTTGGTGTAATTACCGAGCACGGGCCGAGCACATGGACCGGGCCTAAGGGATAAGGCAAGTCGGCTAAACATCCAAGGGATCAATCAAAATTCAAATATATTTAAATTAGTTTTAGATAATCTAGATAAGCTTATCATCTAGTATAAATACATGGGCTGAGTTATAGTTCCATGCGTGGTTTTGTAATCAAGGTTTTTTGAGTTTATATTTTCCTTGGTATTCAATAAAGATCTGGGAGTTATCCACGTTTCTTGTTCTTGTGTTTGATATCGATTAAACTTTTATTTACGATCAAAATTTTAAATTTTAAACTGCAAGCATATGGTAGCAAATTTACAGCCACAACAAACATAGTGACTCCAACAGATCCAGTCGCAAGCAAGAGTCAAGACGATGCTGAATTTGTGATCTTTTATATTGCTCGCAAACCAGTAGCTATAATATAAAGAAAAATTAATTAAAATTATATTTTAAACAGTGGTCGCAAACTAGTCGCATATAAGTGAAAAAATAATTAAAAATAAAATGCCTCTCTGTTATGTATAAGCTGGTGGTGCAGCACTCATTGATGACAATGAGTTCTAAGGAAGTGTTTATGATACCTTAATTAGGCAAATCTTATTTTATTCTGTACACAAAAGAGATACTAAGTAATAAGAAATATCATGCCTCAAATATCATCATCATATTTTGGGTGTTTTGCTCGTAGATGCGAAGAGAACTCCATATATAAGTGTGCTCGGGTGATTACAATCAAGGGACGAATGAACTTCTGAGAATTTTTTTACCCTAAACAAATAGAAACAAATCCGTGAGCTTATTGTGAGTAAAAGTTCAAAACAAGCAACGTTTGTTGGTATGAGAGATCAATTATTATGATGATGTAGTTTAGGAGTACTGGTTTCTTTTTTGTCAATAAACAAAAAAAGAGACCTAGTCATGAAATCAGCCATAAATTTTAAAAATAATTAAAGAAAGAATTATACAATTGTGAATATAATTAAGAAACTCGAGTCAACTTCTTTCTAATCCATTTGTTTTAGCCTAAATAAGTATTTTAATCCTTTAGTCTAAATTAGGGCTTTTTAGTCATTCTCGTTTCATTTTCTTCACAATTAAAGCAAAGATTATAACACCATCCATCTTTCTATTTAACAAAAGGGTCTTTTTATACCTAAGTGACTAATTATGTAATTTTCTAAAAGTAGTACACAAAGAATACAATTAAAACTTTAAAGAATTATTTATGTAATTTACTAAAACCAATCTCCTCCCCCTTCTAACATTATTAAACCTCAATTTCATTTTGACACCCTTAATGGACAATTGACTGTTTAACAAACAAAGAACTACTTAAATACCCATGCACACATAACTATTTATCTACAGTACTTAAAAAAAAGTTCGACACCAATGCCAAGATGACGTGCTTTGTACACAGATTGTGACGCAGGTCATGAGCGTCTACCTGTTGATTACTATGTCAACTGTGGGGAATATGCAGAAAATCGAACAAAACTCTTGGATACTTGTAATCTTTGAAGGCACGTAGTCGCTTTCAGATTGAATCAATTCGGTGGTTCACCCCAAAATATTCAATCGGATACAATCAGAGATTCAGAATGTTTGTATGTTTTGTGTGAGACAGAGAACCAGAAAAAAAAAATCAGTGGAAAAAATTGAGCGTATATTGGAGCAGACACACCCTTTTGGCCTACCCATTAACTGCCTACACGGCAGTTATACAAGGGTTTTTTATATCTCCAATTTTGGTCCCTCAAATTCTGAAAATTAATTTTCTGAGAGATTTTTACCACAGCACTTTAATGGAAATAAAAAAAAAATTCCAGCTGACCTGGCAGCACGACCCCAGCCAGGGGCTCTGCCCCTTGGATCCCGCCAGGGGCTGCCGCCCCTTTGACCCCACTCCCAGGGGCACTGCCCCCGGACCCCCGTTCTTAGGGGCTTCGCCCCTAAGATCATAATAAATTCAGATAGATGTGCACTCCGGACCACCAAGCCTATATGATGTCTTGTTATGATTATAATGATCAAACAGTTAATCCAATTACACTAAAATATCTAACAATCCTCCCCTATTTTAGTGCAATCCTTGATTAACTAAAACAAGTAGTCTCAAACAATCAAACTTTTGCATAAATGAAATGTCGTGACGATTGAATTTCACATTAGTACATTACACATTCCGAATATTCGAATACCAGGGTGTCGCTTAGGATTGAACCCTGGGAACTCATTTTGAATACACGAAGATAATGTACACAAAAGTTTACATACATAGTAGTTCTATCTTGACACAATGTTTTACTAGCCTATGTCCCTATCCTTCATAAGCATATCAAAGCCAAGTCCCAGCTTCTTGAAGCGGCTAAAATTCATGCTTATATAGGTAGCCTTTTTCCTCTTGCACCTGCAATACAATTTGTCAAAAAAGCTATTAAGAATATACATATATTCAACCTCCCTAACTTGCAGGTCTGAACACATACCTTGGGATGAATCTTCTAATGTGTTCCAATCTCTAGATATTAAGCCTTCCATATTGAATTCAGCACCTAGCGTCGTGTGACAACTCATCCAAAACTCACACGATTTCGATTTCCTTGTGCCAATGCAGTAGACCAGTGATGGAACACTCACCATGTAACGCAATTTTCGGGACGAAAATTCTTTCAACATGGGGATAATGTGACATCCGGTAATTTCCGTTACCAAACTCCGTTAGTTCCGTTAAGTCTTGCATACACGTGTCGGGAGCACACACTAGTTGTCGTTGACGTTGGTGACTTAAAAATAATTAATAATGTTAAACAATAATTTCTATGTTGATTATTAGTTGTGATTATGTGATTTAAATTTTTATTGTGAATTTTATCGCGTAACGTGGAAACGTGTGTATTTACTTTGTAAATTTTGTAGCTTGTAAAGATAATACATATAATTGTTACTACTAGTTTATATGTTTATTATTCTAGTTAAAAACATTTTAAAAGAGTATTCAAAAGCCTAATCTTTATAAAATACAAACTATGAGGGTTAAAAGGATAATTATTGCTAAATAATTAAACAAAACACAAAACCCAACCCTAATCTCACCCATTCGGCCGCGACCCTCATTCCCACACCCTCACCATCGCGAATTCAGCCAAGAACAAGCATTCACATTTGAATTTGGATCGATTTCAAGGCATACAACAAGTTAGAACCTTCAATTGCAAACTATTACACATTTAAAGGTTAGATTTTTATATGTTTTTTGATGATTCTCATGTTGGCCGAATGTTCCATGCGAAATCTGCAATTGATGGTCGATTAATGCTTGTTTGTTGTTGTTAATGTGTTTGTTGGGTAGATTACATGTTAATTAACGTCAAGTATGCAATAAAGGTTGGATTTTAACAAGTTCTTATGGAATTTACATTAGGGCCGAAACCCTAATTCAAAAATCTGAATTGGATGTTAGTTGTTGGTTGTTTGTTGATGCTATTATGTTAGTTGGATTGTATAGATGCTAGTTAACGTCGATTATGCAAGAAAGCTTTGATTTTGATTCATGGTTCATAGGTTACTAAGAATAGTAACTTTATTTTGCATGAATTGATGATTTGATGATGTATGAATGTTATGGATGTGTTATGATGATGATTAGATGCTAGGTTGATGATATGAACAATTTAAAATCGAGATGATGTCTCATAGTTCATACATTGCTAAAAATAGTAACTTTTGGTGTTGAATGTTGATGAATCATGATGATTAGGTGTTGTTGATCATGTTTAGATGTTGTCATGGACTTGAATTGGTATATAATTGATGAATTCATGAATGTAGTGTGAGTTTGATGAATTTGGGATGAACTTTCCAAAAGGGAAACTTTAATTGTGCAAATCCTTGAATTGGATGATTTGAGCATGTTTGGGATATTAGAACCATGCTAGTGTGTTCATGGATGGTTTCTAAGGTGATTAAATGTGTTGTTTATGTTGTATGAATGTTGATTTGGTTTGTTACCTGTTTTGGCCTGTTTGTGGAAAAATCATGGTATGAGTTATATAGGTAAGCTATGACTTTTGTGGATTGATGATTGATTAAGAATGAACATTTTAGATTTTATGAGCATGATAATAGTTGAGATTCGCATGACTTGTATGATATCCAGTTGTATGTTGATCATGTATGATATGCTGTTGTGTTAGTATTAACGAATTATCACCTATAATGTCACCAACGGGTCAAACGGGTCAACTGGGTCAAATGTGTCTTGTCTTTCTTAAACCTTGAGTTCCTTGGTTTGTAGAGCACTTAGGGTTTCATATTGATTCTGTGTACACGTACTTATGTACTCATGTTCTAGGTGACCTTTGAAGGTTGTCTTTCCCCTCTTTCTTTCAAGTTAAGCTCTAAGTTAATTCTTGCGCGCATCAGGTGAGTTCTTGCCCCACTCATTTTACATAATCTCTTTTGGGGGAGATAGCATACTGTTGATCACAAACGCTTTTATATATGAGTGTGTATAATATTGATATAGTGCTGTTTACCATGGAAAGTCCTCACACTTTCGGATTGTTAATATTGACTAGCGGGGAAATTTTGGGTAGTACTACTGGGTCTGACGAGCCCCATCTGTGTGACTCGAGGTCATACGGGTGCAATTTTGTCCTAACATATATTCGTCATGACCTGGTAAGTCGTGACGGGAGGCAACAAACGCAACACAGTCAGCTTCGATCGCGAAATCACTATGATTAATATTTTTATGTTAATAGACTAGCTATCTATTGCAATACACTACTTATGATTTGAAAACTGTTTATCGGTTTACCTATTAACGCAAACTCTTGAACTCACCAACCATGTGTTGACTTGTTTAGTATGCTATTCTCAGGTTAAGGTTGCCAGTTGCCTAGGAGCACGCACGTCAGCATTGTTGAGTTGTCTACATTTGCCTTGTTTACAAATTTGGGATTATTTTATATTAAACAATTGTGTTAGGGCGCGTATGTTTTGCGCATTCTCTTTACATACTACTTGTTTTGGGTTTTTGGTTTTAAAAACGCTTCCGCAGTATTTAAACGTTAACTCTGGTTTGTTTATTAATTATGTAGAGTCGTTCTTGGTAACTAATGACTGAGATCCTGGTAGGTCACGCGCCTCGCGGTAAAACCCCGCACGCGGATTTTGAGGGTGTGACACGTCGTACTAGATGGGAATTGAGTATCTTAATATCAGAGATTTCTGGTGGACTTTAATCCCATCCCCATTGCCGACTTGTTCACGAGATCTCTACTCAACCCTTTGGTTAAATGATCGGCTAAGTTGTGTTGAGTTTTCATAAACACCACAGATATCACACCATCCGTGATAAGCTCACATATCATGCTGTGTCTAACACCCAAGTGTCTAGACTTTCCATTATACACTTGACTATATGCCTTAGCCAAGGTAGCTGCACTATCACACCTCATAGATATGGGTGATATCGGTTTAGGCCATAATGGAATTTCATAAATCAAATTCCTTAGCCACTCAGCTTCTTTTCCAGCTGCAGCTAATGCCACAAACTCAAATTCCATTATTGAATTAGTGATGCAAGTCTATTTCTTCGATGCCTAGCATATAGCACCACCTCCAAAAAGGAATACCCAACCACCTGTGGAAGAATGATCTTCCATATTGGTAATCCAACTTGCATCGGAATAACCTTCAAGAACAGAAGGAAATCCAGTATAAGTCAAACCATAATCTATGGTTCCTTTCAGGTACTTGAATACTCGATTAATTGCTTGCCAATGAATTAAGCTTGGATTATGAGTATATCTACTCAGTTTTCCAATAGCAAAGGCTATATCAGGTCTAGTACTAATCATGGCATATATGAGAGATCCAATAGCCTTTAAGTATTCAAGTTGATTCACAACAACTCCCTTATTAGGCACAAGTTTTACATTAGGATCTATAGGAGTACCTATTGGAGAACTATCTTTATGATTAAATTTATCCAACATCTTCTCAATATAATACGATTGAGAGATCGTTATACCATGTTCTCCACGTATGATCTTTATACCAAGAATCACATCAGCCTCCCCCATGTCTTTCATATCAAACTTTGATGACTAGAAATCTTTAGTTAAGTCTACTTGATTTTGGTTAGTACCAAAGATCAACATGTCCAACTTCACAAAAGTTTTTTTCATCTCTTTCCCAGAAACGTTGTTCGTCATCTTTAATAATTGATCCAATCTTTGTGGGGAATATGCAGAAAATCGAACAAAACTCTTGGATACTTGTAATCTCTAAAGGCACGTAGTCGTTTTTAGATTGAATCAATTCGGTTGTTCACCCCAAAATATTCAATCGGATACAATCAGAGATTCAGAATGTTTGTATGTTTTGTGTGAGACAGAGAACCAGAAAAAAGATCAGTGGGAAAAATTGAGCGTATATTAGAGCAGACACACCCTTTTGGCCTACCCATTAACTGCCTACACGACAGTTATTTAAGGGTTTTTTATATCTCCAATTTTGGTCCCTCAAGTTCCGAAAATTAATTTTCTGAGAGATTTTTACCATAGCACTTTAATGGAGATAGATTCCAACGTGCACTCCGCACCACCAAGCCTATATGATGTCTTATTATGATTATAATGATCAAACAGTTAATCCAATTACACTAAAATATCCAACATCAACGATGTCATTTATGATGATAAGACATTCAGGAGTTTCATCTATTAAAATAGATAGCTGATGATTTGGCAACCAATGATCCATTTTTGGATCGTTAGGGGATACAAGATCGCGTTGTAGTTTTACTACTTATCAAATGATCACTGTTGCACTTCGTTAGATGGGATAAGAAACCACAACAGACTCATGGGATGAATATTTAAGGCTGATTGAGAAAATCTGATGCGGGCCCAAGTGTTGAAGACCGGGCCTTAATGTTTTTGGAGGCCCAAGACCGATCTGCACGAAAATGGACATAACCTGGGCTACGAGCCTCCGTTTCTGACGTGCTATCGGTCAAAATGACTGTGGAAACGAGGGCTACGTCATGGTAACCGCCTTAGGGGGGTTATCCCGTTATTTTGCCAAAATAAGGCCTCTAAATGGGTTTTTGGGCCACTTTTATGTTTTTTTCTAGTTTTTTGGTTTTGTTTTGGGCTTTTGTTTGGCCCATGGTTGTTTGTTTTAGGCCCGTTCAAATTTTGGCTTGTTATTTAAGTTGTCTTGATGTAATTTGAATGGTCACTTGATCATTTCTGCAATTAAAAGTTTGTCTTTTCAAATTCGTGACTTTTGGGGTCGAATTTAGGGTTTGGGTGAAGATCATCACGGGTATTCGCAGAATCAAAGTGTTTAAGCTTCGATTTCATTCCGTGCGCTACATCAAAATCACACTAGAAAGTATACAAATTTTATAAGTGTGTCAACAAGTTTTGTGGGAAACCATAAGAAAATCGAATTCAACATTCGACAAAATTTTGAGGTGCATGCATGAAGACATGATTTTTTAGGCATGCTTGATAGCTTGAAATATATGCAATGGGAGTGGCATAATTGTTTGTGAATGAAGAGGTGAATATGATGTGTGTAAACTATATATATTTTTAGTAAGGATTTTTCACACAATTAAGCTTTAATTTAAAAAACGATTATCACTCTTAAACCAACTGCACACAATAGTTAAGCGCGCCTATCGCATAGTAGTATAGTTTTAGCCAAGAACCGAGTATCGATCCATGGACACAATGACTCTCAATACTACATCATCATCACTATTTAACCAATCAATTGAGTTTGGATTTATGAATATTAAAATTAAGCAAAATGATTACAAATTAAATTAACAAAGCACGAAAATGAAGATGAAGATACATAATCAATAAAATATACCACTTGGATTCCAACTCCACTTAGCATAGAAATAACGACTAGCACAAACTCGAGGTGAGATCATTTCTTATACATAATACATGGAAGTAGCCACCTAAAGTCATGCGATGGGAAACGAATGATATAATTATGTTAATGTGAAAGGTGAATTAAACTCCCGTCAGGGTTATTAAACTCCACAAATCTTTGAAAAGTTACCACGATAAACACATGATAACCACCTCAACTTGCGTAAAATAGACAAAACTATGATTACTCTTCAACTCATAAACATCACACCATGATTACAAAACAATTCATAACCAATGACAAGAGAGATTCATGACATACATCATGGTTTTCTCAATCATAAGATTATATACAAAAGATTCAATTATATGCATAAGTCTTGTAAGAACATGAGGTTTTCCAACATAACATGCTTACAACACCCACAAGATTGAACATTTCATCAAACTAGAACAAATACACATAATTATTGAAGAATAATCAAGTTTCATCATGCCATTAACATAAACAACACCAAGAATCATGTAAGTTGTTAAATCATGCTAAGTTTCATCTAATCCAAATGATAACAAGAGTTTAGCCCATGAGCCTTACAAAAATTACACTCAAACTCAAGAAAATAGAAGAACTCATAGTAGATAACTAGATATAGAGGAAAGGAAATCAAATCAAGTGAAAATGGCTTGGATGATGTCAGTCCCTTCTTGAAAGTGCTCGATCTTCAATCTTAGCCTTGAATCTTCAAAATTTTACCCAAAATCACCTAAGAGGCTTGAGAGAACTAGGGTTTTGTGTAAAAATATGAATATGTCTCAAATGGGGGAGAATTGGATATATATCATGATTTTAGCTCGAACATTGCCATGTTCACAATGAACATGGGCATGTTCTGCATCAAGTTAACAAAAAATAAATTTCAGCTTTTCAACATAGGCATGTTGGACTAAACATGGGCATGTCAGAATGTTTTTCTCTTTAAAGCTTTACCAAATCTTGAGTTTTTCTACAAATATCATCAACCTCCCTTCGGAAATCTAAAACATTCAAATTAAACATAAATAAGTTTTTAATTGAAAGATTCACAACCAAAAATACTCAAAATAAGGATTAATACACATTATTTGTATGTGTAAATATTAACATATCAGAATACATGAGAGGAGATCATTATCACTAAAAATAGCCTTAGAAGCATTCACCTTATTAATATATGGATATGGTACATGTTTTTTTTGATGTCCCGGGTCTAAATAATGACATCAATGTTTTTAATCATTCACCAATATTCTACCACATTATTACCAAAGTTGCACAAAACTCTTAATTTCATGTTCGAGCGAATTACAAATACAAGTATTATTAGTAGATGGCATATGCCTTGAATGGTTATGCTTGTTAAAAACTTTGCTTGTTAGGTAGGTGAAAAGCTTAAAAAGTTTGCATAAGCTTAAGAGGGAGCAAACGAGGACATCGAACGAGGCTTTGGCATGCTTAAGAAACAATTACATATAATCGATATGGCACAGGCTTGGACACGAAAAGGACTAACATGATGATGCTTGTATTATTGAAATATATCCATGATAGTTGAGAAAGTTATAATAATAGTTCTTGTGGTTTGATCTTATTGCAAGTTTGGTTCTCAAAATTTAAAAAGTACAAATTTAGTTCAAACATTTGAGAGTTTGTTGCAAGTTTAGTTCCTACCGTGAGTGTCTATTAATTTTTAACGGTCTAGGGACTAATCTGCAACATGATCAAACTATATGGACCAATTATGCATTCTTCTTTAATAAAAAATAAAAAAAATTTAAAAAAATTAAAATCAAATTTAAGAAATTCAATCAAACGTTAGTAATAGAATATAACAATCTTTAAAATAATAACATAGAGGTTAAAAACAAATCATATTTAAAAAGTAAATAAAAGTAAAAGTAAAAAAGTGTATAAAAATTAAAAAAAAAAACAGGAAAAGAGAATTATGCTTATTTTTTCTATTTTTGATGGGGTCCATATGTTATGCATATCCAGAAAATCCAAAATCTTGTGAGAGTCCAAATCTAAAAAAACAAATATATGAAATCGAAAGGTTTTCATTTTTTAACTTTAATTTCATTTTTTAATAATTATTTTGTTATTAGATTTTATTTTTAAGTTTTATTTGGTTTTTTAATCTTTACTTTAATTGCATCATTATCTTTTTATGTTTTTTTTAATTTTTATATACTTTTTTCTTTTTACTTTTATTTACTTTTAAACTTTTTTAATTTTTTATCCTCTATTTAACTTTGATTTAGCGATTAGTAAATTTTATTATTAAAGTTCATTTAAATTTTTTAATTTGATTTTAATTGTATTATATTTTATCTGCTGTTTTTTGTTTTTTTAATTTTTAAAGAAAATCACATAATTGGTCCCTGTGGTACGATCATATTACAGATTTAATCCACTGATCATTAAAAACTAATGAAAACTAATAGTAGGAACTAAAATTGCAACCAACTCCCAAATGTTTGACTTTTATTTGTAATTTTTAAAATTTAAAGACAAAGCTTATAATATGATCAACCACAAGGACTATTTTTGTATTTTTCTCATAATAGTTTATAAACATTAGTTAAGAACTAGTAGTAACAATAATAAACAAAAAAAAAGTATAATCAAGTAATTAATATATCTTGTTCTAGGATATATGTGCATACGATGAATATGAGTTGCAGGACCGGGTAAGGGTGTTAACTACAATTAGTTTCACAAGATGAGTGATCTTAAATCATTTAACAGTTCAAATAGGGAACATGATACTTTGAAGATACAAAGAACACAAGTAATAATAAGACAGAACTTAGAACAATAACACAAGTATTAGTTTTCAAGGATATTGTATATTGATCTCAAGTTCTATTACAAGTGTTTAATGCATAATCTAAAATACAAGGACCTAAGGCTCTTTTATACTACAACCTACAACCGTCAATACTTGGAAGGACTGTTGGAATTGACTGATCTAGACAACAAGATCAATCTGGAGTCAAAAGGCATATTGCCTTTTGACTAGTGACTATGACATGCCATAGCTCACTGACTTTTCCTATTACAAAAAAGTCTATAGGAACAAAAGAAGAAAATTACAGACAAAGACTTTATCTACTATTCACTAAAGCATGGAAGTTTTACCAACTTATACAAGTTGGTGAATTATCAGAGTTGCAGCAGAAAGTTGGTTAGCTTTATCAAAAGTAGATCAGAGAAAGCATCTTTTCTCTGTCTTGCGAAGAAATCAGTCTTCACAGCAAAATGGCTTCGGAAGACTTTGTCTTTGAAGCTTCGGAAGACTTCGTCTTTGGCTTCGGAAGAACTTGGCCCCTAGCTTCAGAAGTTTTTACACTTGGAATATTTTCTGTTAAGTGTAAAGCTTCCGAAGTAATTTCTTCTAAACTTTTGGCTTCGGAAGACTTTACACTTAGAGTTTTAGAGAGTGTAAAGCTTCCGCAGCAAGTTCATCCTTGTTCCTTAATGCATGTTGGAAGATCTTTGGTTGCATCAGCCTCATAATCTTCAGATAGATCCCTACAAACTCCCCCTAGGTTGATGCTACCAAAATAGAGAGATTCTTTAGATGTTGATAGTCCTCATTAGGATCAGCAGCAAACCTCTCTTAATCATATGGTCAAGATCCTTCAGACTCTCATAGAATCTTCTCATGTCATAGAGATCATGTAGAGGAAGGGCAAGCATGTCTTGCTGAAAGTAGACATCTTGACCTCCTTGATCTCTAGTGACATACCATCTGTCTGGATTGTCAGTAAAACTCCAGGACAAGATGGGTCTTCCAACTGTAAGAGGCTCTACTCTGATGGGAGTTGGTTGAGCAGCCTCTTCATGCACTTCCTCAGGATGTTCTGACTCATCCTGAGGTGTAGAGATGGATGCCTTAGTTTCCATTTTCTTTGTAGGGGTTCTTCTGGCCATCCTTTTTCTCCTCTTTGATGATTTCAACTGAGAGGACTGGTCTTCAACACCAGATTATTCAGCAGTGTCCCTCTTAGTTGGGTTCTCTTCTCTCACAGGTTTAGAAGGAGAGAGAAAAAGACCCTGCTATGGATTAGAAGATGAAGTTGGCTGAGATGTAGCTCTAGGTTTAGGTTGTGTTGTCTTAGTGGGTTCAGCCTTTACCTCAACTTCAGGTTACGCTGGACTTGGTGGAGAATGTAAGTCCATAAGCTCTCCCCTTTTGATCTTCAGCTTGATCACCCTTATATGCTCATCCATTATGGATAGAGACATAGAACCAAGCCTCCTTCCAGAGAATCCATACAGCTTCAAGAAGCTCATCATCCTTTTTCTGTCAGCAGACTTCTTTTGGCTTTTATGGATGATGGCTCTTGACTTTGCAGCTTCTTCCCTGAGCTTTCTCTTAGCAGCCTTTTTTTCGTTCATGATTTGTTACTCTAGCAGCTTGAGATATTCAAACTCTACATACTCATAGGATAGGGGAAGAAATGCAGATGCCTGATAGAGGCCTGTGGCACTCAGGTAGTTGATCATGTTGATTTTATCGGATTCCTTGTCTACCTGAGGTTGTGTAGTTGCCACATCCTCTGTCTCAGGGCTTTCTTGAGCTGGGGAGAGGACAGGAGCCTGTTTGTAGAGCCTTTTCAGTCTCTTTTCTTCCTTAGCCTTGAGGAGCAATGCTACGTCCTCTGCCTCCCTCCTTTCCTTTGACAGCTCAGTGTCAGCCAACTCATTCAACTCTTCTAAGGGGAGAGAGATGAGTTCATCTATGTTGTAGTTCCTGGTCCCCAGGTAGTTTAGCCTGGCTGTTCTTAACTCATCTTCATGAGTATTTGGCCTAGGGCAGCCCGGATTGCAGCTTCCATGAAGCCTGGGGACCTACTTGAACTCTCTCCCCTTAGCTTCCTCTTCCTCTCTCTCTTCTCCTCCTCCATCTCCTCAGGAGTTAATTTCCTTTTGTCTTTGTCAACCACAGGCCTTGGTGACTCAGGGTGGAGAGAACTTTAGCCTTTATTGCTTGGTTCAGCAGTCAAGCTTTGGCCAGAGAGAGGTTGTGAGACACCTTCACCAGCTGGTGCCTCACTGAAGGTACTGGGTGCAGAGGGAGATCCTGTCTCAAGGTTCACAGGTTCAACCTCTGGGCCTTTAGTCAAGGTTTTCCCTTTGAAGCTAATCTTAGGGTCCACCTCAACATCCAGTTGACCAAAGATCTTACCTGCTAGCCTCTGTCTATATAATTTTGATCTCAATTTGAATTCCTCTAGCACCCTATCTTGAATCCGGTCTACTAATCTCTCAGCTTGTCTGTTGTGGCTTGGGTTGACAAGTAGAAGATTTACCAGATTGATGCACTCAAAGAAACTCAGGTGTGAGAAGTTGAAGATTTCCGGTTGACCATGAGCTCTAGAGATCACAAGAGCTCTTCTGTTGGTGTCATACCCCCATCCCATAATTGGATTCTCAGAGGGAGCAGACATTGCTCTTGGAATTCCCTCCTCAAACAAGTGTTGAATGAGTAAGTCTATGTTCATGACTTGAGGAGGTTGCTGAGTCTGAACAATTACAAGAGAGGTTGGTGACTCCTCTATGTCCATACTCTGGGAGGAACTCCCAGGTTCTATGGTTGTGAGGACTTTTTTCCCCTTTTTGGTAGCATCGCCTTCTTGCATAGGTGAGCTAGGGGTGTCATCCATCACTTCCATAGGTTCTTGTGGACCTGGTTGAGTCCTCCTTAAGGTCTCTCAGCTAACTGTCCCTTGAGATCGGTGATCTCAAGTTGCTGGTCATTGACCCTCTTCTGCAAGATAGTCACCTGAGATTCCAGGTGAACTACCTTTGAAACTAGATAGGTGCAGGTGATTGTTAGTTTGTGCACCTTATGTTTCAGACTCCCCTCATCTTCAGTTGAAGAATCACTGGGGGATGAGAGAATTGGACCAAAGTCTTCTTCCTTATCACCAGCATAATGTTCTTGGCTGCTAGATTTCCCCTACATCATGACAACTTCTAGAGAAGTGTCAAGAGGCTGGGTTGTCATGGTTGAGGTCTTACTGATGTAATCACTTTCTAAAGTGAGAGCCTCTTCCATATGGATCTCCTGAACATGTTCAGGAAGACCGACCTCAGTTGTGGGTAAATGATATGGGCTAGACCCGGGTGAGTCAGGAGTACTCATTTCTCCTTGAGTATGGGAAGAGAGGAGAGACTCATGGTACTCATTGGAACCCAAGTCCTTATCATTATAGAAATCAAGGCTGGGAATTAGGTGGTTTAAGTCCAGTGGCAGAGGGTGGTAACTATCCCCTGAAGGCTGATCACTTGAGCGTTGAGACTTAGAGTGATGGCCTAAGGCTGTTAGGGATGTGAGCTTATCAGGTTGAGCATGAGGAACCTTAGCACTGATCATTTGAGAGATGGGAGTGGTCTGCTTCTCAGGGGAAGTGGGAACTCGAGATTCTACTTCCTCCTGTATGGGTTGTGATATGGGGACCTGCACATGCTTAGTAGTATGTGCAGGGGTTTGTTTGGTTTTTCTTTTGTAGGTGATGGTAATTTGAGGCTGTGGGGGTGGAGTTGAGGTAGAGGGTGTGGGTTCAACACTAGCTAGTGGTGCTAGGTTCCACCCTGAGCAATGAGCTCAAACATTTTTGGTACCAGGGCTGTTTCTACCCCAGAGAAGCCAACAGTAGGCTTTCTTAGTATTTTAAAGATGTTGGGTTTCATCTGTCCCAATTTAAGAATATTACATGTTCCCCTCAACTGTGAGCCCAGTTCACAGTTGAGAATGTGCTGGACATATCGCGGGAACATGTAGTATTCTAAGGAATCTAAATTAGCAATTAAATTTGTATAGACAAATTGAGAGTACCTGAATTTGACCCCCTGAACCATTCCATGGACTATGAAGGAGAGGTCCTCTGGAACTTGATCCCATCCTCCATGCTTGTTGGAGAGATAGTGTATGATGACATGGAGGAGGTATTTCCATTTGGATGAGACCTTCCCCTTCCTGAAGGTTTTGACTGAGAAGTCACCCTCATAGCCCATCTACTGAAAAGAATGGTTGATAGCAGCTTTCGGAAAGGACAACTCACCTTCTTCATCATCCAACTGAAGGTGTGAGCTTTGATGGCCGGAGTGATAAAGATTGTCCTCCCCTGCACTATAGCAGATAGTACCTTCTCCCCATCCATGGTGACCTCTTGGCAGGTCCTCCAGAATGCAAGTAACTGATCCTCATAAAGAGGAGGATCAATGGTAAGGGAGGTGAAGTAGTGAGACGTAGAAAGGTATCGACAGACCTCTGAGAAATGAGGATCTTTCTCAGAGTCTAACAGAGCAACCTGATTGTGTTGTCTATGAAGGTGCATGGTAAAATCCGGTTGGTTTTGTCGATCAATGTTTGCCATGAAGGAAGTTTGTTGGTGAAGAAGAAGGTTAATTTGGGAGAATGTAGGTCAAGAATTTGTGGAAGAAGAAGAGAGTGAGAAGAAGGGGAACCGTTGAGAATATATATGGAATGGATTTAAGACAAAGTTAATGCAAAAGGATAAACTTTGAAATCCGAAAGTAGGTCCCACTTCTGAAAAAAGCGCCCAAAAAGGTAGTTTTCTTAGAAGTTAAAAATCTTCAGAAGGTAATTTTTTCTTCGAAAGTTTTGAGAAAAAGCTTCCGAAGCCAATTTGGCTTCAGAAGATATTCTTAAGAAATGTGAAAATTTGCCTTCGGAAGAAAAATACTTAGAGAGTTTTTCTTCCGACACATATTTGATTTCAGAAGATATTAAGTCTTGGGAGTTTTATACTAAAGAGAATAAATCTTCTGAGACTTAATTGCTTTCAGAAGATATTTGTTCTTCAAATACATGCAAGTACTTAGAAGCATATTTAAGCTTCGGAAGATATTCTCAGAATTTCTTTCGAAGATAAATTTCTTATAAGTAGTTCTTGATTTGAAGACATAAATTTCTTCCGAAGACAACTTGAAATCTTCCGAAGGAAAATATGTTTTGAAAAATTTTCAAAAAATCTAAGGAATATCATTAAAAAAATTTCTTCCAAAATAAACTGGGCTTATAAAGATGATAAAATAGACAACTTAGGACACACGGGGTTTTAGAAATAAAGTTGATTTAAGTTTTTTTAAGAAAAAATTACTCAAAATTAATCATCCTAATAGCTGATACAAGATATTTAAATCTCTGTTCATCAAAAGCTTTAGTAAACAGATCAACATATTGTTTATTTTTGTTAACTTTGACTAATTTGATTAATCCCTTCTCAAAATTATCTCTAATCAAATGATACCTGATGTTGATGTGTTTGGTCCTTGAGTGCTGCACAGTATTCTCTATAATTGAGATAGCACTATTATTGTCTATGTGGATGGGAGTTTCTTTGAAATTGAATCCATAGTCCAGCATTTGATTCTAAACCTAAAGCACTTGAGCACAGCAACTTGCAGCAGCAATGTATTCCGCCTCAACAGTTGATGCAGAGACACAGGATTGTTTCTTGCATTGCCATGAGACAATCCTTCCACCAAGGAATTGACATCCCCCAGATGTAGACTTTGCAGTCATGTTGCAACCACTATAGTCACTATCTGTATAAACATACAGATTGAAGTCAGAACTCTTTGGATACCAAAGGCGAAGCTTGGGAGCACCGTTGAGATATCTAAGAATCCTCTTGACAGCAACCAGGTGTGACATCTTGGGGTTGGCTTGATATCTTGCACAAATGCATGTGGCAAACATGATATCAGGCCTGTTGGCTGTTAGGTAAATAAGAGACCCAATCATAGCCCTGTAAAGATGTTCATCCATACACTCCCCCTCAAGATCAGGTCCTAAGGAGTGGTTTCTGGCTATGGGTGTCTTAACAACCTTACATTCAGTCATGTTGAATCTTGTAAGTATGTCTTGTACATACTTTGACTGACTTATGAGGATGCCATTATCAACTTGCTTCACTTGAATTCCCAGAAAGAAATTTAGTTCCCCCATGGCACTCATTTCAAATCTGTTCTTCATCAGCCTCTCAAAGTCTTTGCAGAGCTTTGGATTATTTGACCCGAAGATAATGTCATCCACATATACTTGAACTAGCATTAAGTCATTCCTTGTCCCTTTGATGAAGAGAGTTCCATCTATAGTACCCCTCTTATAACCATGTTGACAGAGATACTAAGATAGTGTTTCATACCACTTCCTTGGAGCTTGGTGCAACCCATAAAGAGCTTTATCAAGCTTCCAGACATAATCAGGATGATCTGGGTCTGCAAAGCCAGGTGGTTGTTTGACATACACCTCTTCATCAATCACCCCATACAGAAAATCACACTTAATATCAAGTTGGTAGACCTTGAAATCCTTGGATGCAGCAAAAGCCAGGAATATTCTTACAGCTTCAAGTCTTGCCACAGGAGTAAAAACATCTGTGTAATCAATTCCCTCTTCTTGTATGTGCCCTTGAACAACTAGTCTTGCCTTGTTCTTGATGACAAGTCCTTTATCATCCTTCTTGTTCCTAAAAACCCATTTGGTTCCTATGACAGTCTTCCCTTGAGGAAGAGGACATAGATTCTAAACCTTCTATCTTCTGATTTGAAGTAGCTCTTCTTGCATAGCTTCAACCCAGCTTCCATCCTTCAGAGCCTCATCAACTTTCTTTGGCTCAATCTGGGACAAGAAACAAGAGTACAGACAAACATTTTGGTCATGGGTTTGTCCTCTTGTTCTTACCCCAGCCTAAACATTTCCAATGATGTTTGTGATGGGGTATGACTTGTGGATCCTTAGTTGAGGGATCACAGCAAGTTGATTGGACAGATCCAAATTAGAGAAATTTAGATCTGGCAATGGAGTGTCACCCACCACATCAGCACACTTATCAAGTGAGACTTGATCCAATGAATATGTGACATCATTTATGTTGTCTTCTATGGAGTGATTATCAGCATCAAGAAATTCTTGATCACTATCACCACCTCCATTTCCTCCTACGTTTGAAGCTCCTTCACCTGAGTTTTGAACCTCTGAGCTGGAATTTGAAGGCACCTCAGATGTATCAGCTGAATTTTTCATGCTTGTGCTGATAGGATCTTCATTTGCAGGGTTAGTCACCAAAGGAGCTGAAGTAGTAATCTTGCTTGGTCTTCTCAGCTCAAATCTTGGGTCGGGATCTCCTGTTGATATATTATTTGTAGATCCTGAAACATTCTCACAAGACTTGTTAAAATAGTTGGTAACTAAGTCAAGATCAAATAGCCAATCCGGACCAGAACCTTTCACACTAAGAGTGTGCTCATTGAAGGTCATATTGGCTGACTCCTCAACTACTCTAGTTCTGAGATTGTATACTCTATAAGCCTTAGCTTGGAAAGAATATCCAATAAAGTGTCCATTATTTGACTTCTCATCAAATTCCTGAAACATTCTCATAAGACTTGTTAAAATAGTTGGTAACTAAGTCAAGATCAAATAGCTAATCCGGACCAGAACCTTTCACACTAAGAGTGTGCTCATTGAAGGTCATATTGGCTGACTCCTCAACTACTCTAGTTCTGAGATTGTATACTCTATAAGCCTTAGCTTGGGAAGAATATCCAATAAAGTGTCCATCATTTGACTTCTCATCAAATTTGGCTACTTGATCTTTGGTATTCAAGATGGTGCAAGGACATCCAAATGACCTAAGGAAACCAATAAATGGTCTCCTTTTGTGCCACAGCTTATAAGGAGTCTTACCATGAGTCTTAACCACTAAAACTCTGTTCTACACATAGCAGGTGATGGGTAGTTTAGAGTCAGACAACATGGTTCTTGCAGCTTCAATAAGTGTCCTGTTTCTCCTCTCAGCAACACCATTTTGCTGAGGAGTCCTGGGAGCACTATATTGTCTTGTAATACCCTTTTCATCACAAAATGTATCAAGGATTTGGTTCTTAAATTCTGTTCCTTGATCACATATTATGGTCTTGACCTTGTGATCAGATTGATTCTTAATTTTCAGAATGAAGTTTTTCAAGATCTCAGGGGTCTCATCCTTAGTTCTAAGGAAAAATACCTAAGTGAATCTTGTGAAATCATCTGTGATTACTAAGCAGTAAGAGGTCCTTCCTAAACTCATTACACTGGTGGGGCCAAACAAATCCATATGTAATAGGTGTAGGGGAGTAGTGATGGAGTTTATTTCCTTTGGCTTGTGAGACACTTTGTGTTGCTTCCCTTTCAGGCATGCAACACAGTGGTCATCACTTGTAAACTCTTTCTTTGGCATTCCAGTTACCAAATCATTCTTAATCAATTTATTCATGTTCTTAAAGTTTACATGGCACATTCTTTTATGCCAAAGAAAAGACTCATCACTATTTGCTTTAGACAGAAAGAAAGAAACTTCTCCTGAGGGAGATGTTTCATGTAAATCCATATTGTACATGTTCTCTCTCCTGAGGGCTTTGAGCAGGATATACTCTTGAGGAATGGACCACCCGGGCTTGAGAACAATGCACTCATGCTCAGTGAAGAGCATATGGTGTTTCTGATCATAAAATTGGGATACACTCAGAAGATTGTATCCAAGCTCCTTGACAAAATTTACCTTCTCAATGCTGAGCTTACCATTTATGACTCTGCCCCTTCCAGAAATGTAACCACCAGTATCTCCTCCTAAAGCAACTGGTCCTCCATCAATTTTCTCAAAATTTTGAAGCAGAGAACCATTGCCAGTCATGTGCCTGAAACAACCGCTATCAATAATCCAAACATTCTTCTTGGGCTTTAACTGTTCCTGCACAAAAAGAGGTGACTAGTTACACTTAGAAACCCAATCCTCATTGGTCTTGGGTTTATTAAAATGAGTTGAAGACAATGTAACAGTAAGTGATCCAATATTCAAGCTTTGAGGATCATTTGCTGTTGTTGATGAAGAACTTTCAGTCACATGGTCTTCCTTCATCTTCCACACCACCTTTGGAAGATTGGGCCTGACCTTCAAAGCTTTAGAAGTTTTGACAACTTCAGAAGTTTTGGAGACTGGACCTTCGAAAGATCTTGCTTTCACTGCAGCAAGCTTCAGTACTTCGGAAGCATTCCTTTCTTCCGAGACCAACTTTTCTTCCGAAGGCAAGTTTTCACTTGTCTTCTTCTTCATTTCGGAGCTTCCAAAGAAAACAGATTTTTCTTCCAAAGCTGTTTGTTCCTTCTTCTTCTCAGAAGTGTTCTTCTTGGTCATGTGGATGGTACTTTTGGGATTGTACTTGCAATCCTTAGCCAGATGAGAAGTACTACCACACATGACATAGTCAAGTTCCTTCCTTCAGAGAGTCTTCTTTTGAGAGCAAGACTGAGTTTGATCATTTTCCTTCTCTATCTTCATCTTTACAGATGATAAAACAAGCTTCTTAGGGAGAGGCTTGCTCTTGGAGCTAGATGGTTTTGGCTGTGTAGCAGTGGTACACAGCTGGTCAGTCTTCTTATTCTTGCTGGAATGATTTGGAACTAAACTAGAACTCCTGGTACTAGAGTTCATAGTTGAGTCTTCAATCTTTACCACTTCAAAACCTGCAGAAATGAACACTTGTTTCTGCTTTGAGTCAAAAGTGGCCTTGATTTCTTGAGCCTTCTTTGATCTTCTCTTAGCTCTTCTAATCAAGTTCTTTCTCTTTAACTTGGTCATTCCAGACTCTTTCCTCTCCTCAGGAGAATAGTGACCCTTCTTAGGATGATCTTCTTCACTCTTCTCAGAGTCATCCTTCACTATCTCCTCTTCATCCTCTTCAACAATGGGTTCTATGAGGGGAAGCTCATCTTCACAAGTTCCACACCTTGGAGATCTTACAGACAATAGAGTGTGTGGAGGGGCTATCTCAGTAGATCCCAGTCCCTGCTTATTATGATAACAAACTTTTGCATGTAGGGATGAGGATATTATGTTCTTGAAGATCTCTTCTTCAAAAACACATTTTTTTGCCCTGGCTTTGCTTATCATAAGCTCAGCCTAGCATTCAGTTAACTTTGAGATGAGATCTTTGATTTGAGTCCTGTAGTTAGTGTGCTCATGCTTAAGAGTTGAAATGGTTTTCTCTAGATCTTCTATCTTAAGTTTATAATCATTTTCAGCTCTTTTAAAGTCAGCTTTTAAGATATTTAAGGACTCAAGATCAGATCTCATCTCTAAGTTATAGGACCTGTATCTATTAACTTTAGCAATGCATTCAGGAGTACAAAGATGTTCCAATACCTTGGCTTCATCATGGTCTGCCATTAGTGCTTGGTTTAGAGAAGCAACCTCAGCCTAAAAGCTTCAATCAAAGCCTCCTTCTTCAATAGCAACTGCAGCTTACTGTCTTGGCTTCTCATTCTGGTGAGCTCCCTTAGTGTAGTTTGGCCTGTATTGTGCTTGGCCACCATTTGACTTTGGTGCCTTGCACTCTCTGGCAAAGTGTCCCATTTGGTTACAGTTGTAACACTTCACCTTGTTTTTGCCAGCCCGAACTTTCCACTGGCTGCATTGCTGGGAAACCTTCTCCCAGTCCTCTTATAGAACTTCTGGGCTCCATGAGTGGGTAGAGCCATCTGCTGGACTATTTCCATATATTCCAGATCATCTGGATGGATACAGTCCAGGTCTTCAAGAGTGAAGAGAAAGTTGCTTGAACTTTCATCAGAAGACACAAAATCTTGTAAAGAACTTGTCTCTTGGAATGGGCTTCCAGGGATGTAGCCTTCCCTTGGTATCTCCGGAAAGGTGATGAAAGGACCCTTTTGTGATTTGTCCGGGTAGCAGATGAGATGGTGTTGTGGTTCTTTGCAATCCCTTTCAACCATATGAAGGGCTAAATTCTGATGAGTGTTGGAGTTACCAGATGAGTTCTACATGTTCATCTCCATCTGGTATCCACTGAGTATTCCATATAACTCAGTGAGAGTAAAAGTCTTGAGGTTTTCAGTCCTCTTAATGACCATACAATAGTGTGTCCATTGTCTGGGAAAAGAGGACATGAACTTCCTAATAATATCTCTATTCTTAATGGTTACCACAACATCAGCTAGAGTATCCACAATCTCAACTTACCTGAAGTAATGTTGAGTCATGGTTTCACCTGTCTTGAAGGTGAAAATTTCAAACTGCTGCTTCAAGAGGTCCTTCTTGTTCTCTTTGGCTTCATTGGACCCCTCATACATCAGCTTTAGTGCATCCCATAGCTGTTTGGCGGTCTTGCACTTCTAGAAAACTCTGTAGATGGAGTTAGGAAGAGCAGTTTGAAGGGCTGTCATAGCTTTCTGATCAACATTAATTTTCTTCCAATCTTCTTTAGAAAAATCATCCCTTTCCTTGGTATCATACCACCAGCAGCAGCAGCTGAAGTGGTGTATAGTACATGAGGTCCATTGACAATAGACTCCCACATCCTGGAATCTTGAGACTTGATGAAGCCTTCCATTCTTTGGCACCAAGTATCAAAATCCTCAGGAGTGATCAATGGGGACTTTGTCATAGTTCCAGTTTCCATATCAGCCTTTGAGATAGCTACTATTTGAAAAGTTAAGTGAAGTGTGAAACTAAGAGGATTTAAAATGGTGAGATCTTAGAATCAAGAGCCTGGAATGCTCTGATACCAATTGCAGGACCAGGTAAGGGTGTTAACTACAATTAGTTTTACAAGAGAAGTGATCTTAGATCACTTAACAGTTCATATAGGGAACATGATACTTTGAAGATAAAAAGAACACAAGTAACAATAAGACAGAACTTAGAACAATAACACAAGTATTAGTTTTCAAGGATGTTGCATATTGATCTCAAGTTCTATTACAAGTGTTCAATGCATAATCTAAAATACAAGGACTTGAGACTCTTTTATACTACAACCTACAACCGTCAATACTTGGAAGGACAGTTGGAATTGACTGATCTAGACAACAAGATCAATCTGGAGTCAAAAGGCAGATTGTCTTTTGACTAGTGACTATGACATGCCATAGCTCACTGACTTTTCCTATTACAAAAAAGTCTATAGGAACAAAAGAAGAAAATTACAGACAAAGACTTTATCTACTATTCACTAAAGCATGGAAGTTTTACCAACTCATACAAGTTGGTGAGTTATTAGAGTTGCAGCAGAAAGTTGGTCAGCTTTGTCAAAAGTAGATCAGAGAAAGCATCTTTTCTCTGTCTTCCGAAAAAATCAGTCTTCACAGCAAAATGGCTTCGGAAGACTTTGTCTTTGAAGCTTCGAAAGACTTCATCTTTGGCTTCGGAAGAACTTGGCCTCTGGCTTCGGAAGTTTTTACACTTAGAATATTTTCTGTTAAGTGTAAAGCTTCCAAAGTAATTTCTTCTGAACTTTTGGCTTCGGAAGACTTTACACTTAGAGTTTTAGAGAGTGTAAAGCTTCCGCAGCAAGTTCATCATTGTTCCTTAGTGCATGTTGGAAGATCTTTGGTTGTATCACCCTCATAATCTTCAGATAGATTCCTACATGAGTGTTGGCCAACAATCATCCACACATTTGATTGACGGGTTCAAAGCGTAATGCGTAACAAGTAAATGTTACATAGTTGATAAGGAAATCAAAATATTATACTAGAAATTTTAAAAATATAACGTTGGTATGGGAGAAGACAATAAATTATCTAACCGATTTAAAAAAAATTAGTAAATAAGAAAGAAACCAAAAAATAAAATATTTAATTTTCACTTACATAATTGAAAGTAAAGAAACAAAATAAAGAAACTGCCAAATAAAGAAATAAACCACAAAAGTAAATGGTTGGAGCTTCCCTCCATTTTAGATATGTCTCCTATTGGCATTTTTGGTTGGCTCGATTCTTTATTGGTATCCAACATCAAAAGGAAGATTATTCACGGGATTTGTCTTACTACTTGGTGAGTGTTGTGGCGTTTTAGAAACAAGATGGTCTTTATGCATGGAAAAAAATGTGAACGGCAATATTTTCGATTCCGTAATTAAAGAAAGGTTCAAGTACATATTCTTTTAAAACTAAAAAGTGTAAGAAGTATTAAGATGTTGACACGTGTCATTTTAATCAAAATTAGGTTATGGGCAAAATTGGTAACGTTCTTGATTCTCAAGTTCTACCTTTTTTTAAACATTTATAACTTTTACATACGACATTATTTTTTAAAAAAATTACACCATAAAAACAAGTATTTTTTAATCTTTAAAATGCGTATGGTGTTGATATAAAAAAACAAAGTTTTTTTTCACGTTTTTAACTTATTGTGTAAATTCATCAAGTCATTGTGTAATCTTCTGAATTGATAATGATTACACAATTATCTGATGAGAAATACATAATGAACATGAACTATAAAAAGTTTACATTTCTCATCGATGTGTTATTCGAAAATTATCATTTTAAAAAACACAATGCATAACGCAATGATCAACATTAGACACAATAGGTTACACAATGAACAACACTAAACTCGATGATTAGCAAAAGACACAATGAGCTACTTGATGATTATTACATAATGACCTAATTAGGATTACACAATAAACTGAAGAAAACGTAAAAAGTTAACATTTTCAATATTGTGTTATTTGAATATTACCATTTTATAAAACACGATGCATAACATAATATTCAACATTAGACACAATGGGTAACAAAATGACCAACACTAGAGTCGATGATTAGCAGTAGACATAATGAGCTGCTTAACGAGGATTACAATATGACCTGATCGGGATTACACAATAAACTAGAAAAATCATAAAAAACAATATATTTTCAGCATTGTGTTATTTAAAATCATCATTTTAAAAAACACAATCATAACATAATAGTCAATATTAAACACAGTGGGTACCACAATGACCAACACTAGACTCAACAATTAGCAATAGACACATTGAGCTGCTTGACAAGGATTATAAAATAACCTGATCAGGATTACACAATAAGCTGAAAAAAATATAAAAAAAATTTCATTTTTAGCATTGTGTTATTTGAAATCACCATTTTAAAAAATACAATGGTTAACATTAGATACAATGGGTAACATGATAACTAGCACTAGACTTGATGTTTAACAATATACATAATGAGTTGCTTGATAAGAATTACACAACGACTCGATCACGATTACACAATAAACTGGAAAAGGTAACAAAATTACATGTTTAGTATTGTATTATTTAAAAATTATCATTTTTAAAAACACAATGCATAACAAAATGGTTAACATTAGGCACAATGATCCGATTAATATTACACAATGACCTGATGTTACACAATGGGCTGAGAAATATTAAACAATAAGCTGATGAATATTACAAAATGAACTGAAATAACGTGAAAACAACTTCGTTTTTTATGTATTAAAATTATATGTGTTTTAAAGATTAAAAACACTTGTTTTATGGTGTAATTTTTTAAAATTAATATTGTATGTAAAAGTTACGAGCGTTAAAAAAATCAAACTTAAAAATGTGGTTAAAACCAAAATAACATTGGTCTATCATTTAAAGTTTTAATTATTTACCATTATGCCATCAAATTTTCTTAACCTTAGATTTAAAATCTAATGGATAATAATCATTCTTACACTTTTTAGTTTATTCTCCCTTTTACAATGACCCCACCCCGTAATTAATTACTCTTTTTTGTGGTTGGTCAATAAGAATAAGGGAATGATTCAAATACAAAGTCTTTTAAAACTAAAAAGTGTAAGATGGATTAAGATGTTGGCATGTGTCATTTTGATCAAAATTAGGTTGTGGACAAAATTGATAATGTTTCCTCTTCTTAAGTTCCATCTTTTTTTTAATATTCATAAATTTTACATACGTCATTATTTTTTTAAAAAAATTACATCATAAAAACAAGTATTTTTTATCTTTAAAACACTTATAGTGTTGATATAGAAAAACAAAGTTTTTTCTTAACTCATTGTGTAATTTCGTCAGGTCATTGTGTAGTCTTCTGAATCGATAAAGATTATACAATTACTGATAAGTAATACACAATTAACTTGAAACCTAAAAAAGTTTATATTTCTTATTATTGTGTTATTCAAAAATTATCATTTTAAGAAACACAATGCATAACACAATAGCCAACATTAGACATAATTGGTAACACAATGATCAACATTAGACTCGATGATTAGCAATAGATATTATGAGCTGCTTTGACAAGCATTACATAATGACATGATCTGGATTATATAATGAACTGAAAAAAGTAAAGAATTACATTTTTAGCATTGTGTTATTTGAAAATCATCATTTTAAAAAATATAATGCATAACACAATAGTCAACATTAGACATAATGGGTAACATAATGACCAACACTAGACTCAATAAAATTAGCAATAAACACAACGTGCTGCTTGACAAGGATTACACAATGACCTGATCATGATTACACAATGAACTGGAAAAAACGTAAAAAATAATACATTTTCAATATCGTGTTATTTGAAAACCATCATTTTAATAAACACAATAGTTAACATTAGACATAATGGGTAACACAATGACTAACACTAGACTCGGTGATTAGCAATAGACACAATGAGCTGTTTGATAAGGATTACACAATGACCTAATCAGGATTACACAATGAACTGAATAACATAAAAAAATTTATATTTTTAGCATTGTGTTATTTGAAAATCATTATTTTTTAAAAACACAATGCATAACAAAATGGTCAACATTAGCCACAATGGTCTAATGACTATTACATAATAACCTGAAATTACACAATGAGCTGACGAATATTACACAATGAGCTAAAATAACGTGAAAAAAAACTTTGTTTTCTATGTATCAAAATTATAGGCATTTTAAAGATTAAAAAAGCTTGTTTTTATGGTGTCATTTTTAAAAAAAAAATAATGTTGTATGTAAAAATAACGAGCGTTAACAAAATATGGAACTTAAAAATGTGGTTAAAACTAAAATATCCTTGGCCTATCATTTAAAGTTTCAACTATTTACTATTATGCCACCAAATTTTCTTAACCATTGAATCTAAGATCTAATACATGATAATCTTTCTCGTTCTTTCTAGTTTTTTCTCGATTTTTACAATAACCCCACCCTAAGAATAAAAAGTTTATCTATTTCTTGGGTTGAGTGGATACAAAATCCACTCAATTTCATGTAATTTTGTTTCTGTTTTGTTCTGCTAGCTACTGCTAGTGTTTTTTGATATTATTGACCGTTCAAAAAAAACACAAAACAAAACTATTTATCAAAAAGGAGTCCATGAAAATCCAACCCGGATCAAAGACAAGTAAGAAGAACCTCTTAACCAGCACACCAAAACATAACTTTTGTTTTATGTTTGGAATGAATTGAATAAAACGATAAATATATCGGTAAAAACATAAAGAAAAATACAACAAAAAAGTGTTGACAAGTGGACTAATTATTCTACAGTTTATAGACAACCTTTGCTAAATGTTATTTATTAGGCTAATTGGATTTTAGTAATCTAAACTATTACATATTGGCTGATAGTAATCCATACTATAAATTTGGCCAGTAACACTCTCAACTATCACTTTTGTTACCGATAACAATCCCAGTTACATAATTATCCAAGATTTACGCTTAATTTGCACTTGATTTCACCCACAGTAACAATTATAAACGGAATGAAGTAACATACAAGGGATATCAAGTGGAAAATAAATACAAAACGAGTGTGAATCTATGATAATTTTGCTATTGAGATTGCTATTGATAATAAAAATGAAAATAGGGATTGCCATAGATTAAATTAATATTATAGATCATTATAAGCCAATAAGTAAAAGTTAGGATTATTAAAATCCAATTTGCCAATTTATTTAAATGTGCTAAATATTAAAAAAAGAATGAACTATTACAATTTATATAAACCTCCTCTTAAGATTGCATGCATGTACCAATGGGTTTAATCTAATGAGTCTAAACTATAAACTTTGGGCTTATATCATTTGTTAATATTTAAATATAATTTACATATTCTTATAAATTATTTGAGGTTACAATGAATTACAATTCATAAAATATAATAACAAAAAGTTTAATAAAACATTTTAATCTTTCAATTCAAACAAAAAAGTTAAAAGATTATTCGTGAAACCTAAATATTAAAAAAATTAAAAATATAAATTAAATAAGTAACTAATAGGCTAATTATGTTTATAAGTGTATAAATACACCTCTAAATTTACAAGGTAGGTTTGTATGGTTTTTAGTTCGGCTTTATATTTGGTTTTTGTTACAAGCAAAACCGAAACCGAAACTGAAAAAAAAAATCAGTTTTTAAAAAACCATCAAACCAAACCTTTGGTTTCTTATTGGTTTCAATTTTTTCGGTTCGGTTTCCTCGGTTATTTCGATTAGGGTTCGGTTATTATGGTTTCTCGCACGCCCATAAAGTAAATCATAATTAAAGCATCAAGTATGACGATTTGAAAAGTTGACTTTCATTATCTAAAGCAGGCCAATTCAAAGAAGAACATACTAAACCATTAAAAAAGATGTTTAAATTGTGATTAGGTAATACTAAATAATAAATAAAAAATAGTTGTATTAAATAATATTCTCAAAATCAACTGGACTGGAATACGCTCCCAAAATCTGTTTGATTGACTATCTTATACCACGTCAATTATATTTAAACCGGCCGATTGTGATTTAATTTGACAAGTTGATTCTGCAGAAGAGTTCCATTTTTCTCTTAAAAATCTCGTGTATTGTTTATTTATTGATTCAGGCTCTATATTTTTCTATTCTACTCTTCATGTCTTGTTAACATTGCAAATTTATACCAGAGAAGATAAGGTAATTTCATATTTTTGTTTTGAATCATATACATAGATAGGTACTTACATACATGCGTATGTGTGCATGTGTACAATTATAGCATGTAAAATGCATTTATATGTTTTATTAAAAGCGTAAAACCTTGTATATATATGAGCTAAATTTAATATTGTACGACAGAAGAAGTGATCAATACACGGGATAAGGCATCTCAACAAATCTATATCCAGCATGAATATATTAATGATGCTCAATGTCTCCATTTGACCAAAAGAATATTTTCATATTATAAAGTTTTAGAGTTAAATTCCTTTTACACCTATGAGATTTGACTATTTTAATTAGTTCAGCTGAAAATGAGATTTTTGATGTCCAATTTTTGCTCATGACACTTGCTAACTCTGTTAGATTTTTTCTTTTAGGAAAATCCTAAAAATGTTTCTTTAACCAAAGTTTTTCTTAAAATATTCATTCCACTAAAGAGTACTCCAAATGTCCAACCAATACGAGAGGGTGGTGGCGACATTCTTATAGCATTGTCACGTCGGCTCTACCTCTAGATGTTTTGTTTGATAAAAACGTAAAAAAAAAAAACGACTCTTCGCCTTTAAATAAAAAAATATAGAGACGGAGTGACCATGAAATAGAAGTGGTCAACCTTAATATTACACAAGCCACCTCCTCTATTAGGGGACATTTTATGGTTGTGTAAAGTCAAAGAAACATATTCATTTAAGATTGCAGTCTCTATATTTTTTCTTTTTTTCTTTTATTTCTTTTATGAGATGACCAAAATAACCATTTTAAAAAATATTAATCTAAATGAAGACCATTTAATAATAAATCATATTTAACTCAAACTAAATAAACCCCTCACTCCCCCCCCCCACACCCCCCCCCCCCCCCCCAATCACTCTCTCTACACAAAGTCACTACCCCGATCACTCTCTCTATCATTATATCTACACAACGATCACCATTACGGTTACTCTTTCTACCACTAAAACCAATTAAACCATCCACAATCACCACCACATGCACAACGCAAATCAACGATCACACCATTTCTAATCAAGAACACCACCCACTTCTCTCTCTTGAAATCCCAAAAACCCACCCACCCATTTTCTTCTTTCTTCTTGAAAAAGATCGAAGCTTCAACAAAGGAAAAAAACATGCAAGAAACCAAGTTAGAGCTAAAACAGACTTTGATCACCAAAAATCACGACCTCAAGCATTCAAATCAAATATTTAATCGGTCTTGATGTGTGTGTGTCTCTCATCCAAAATTGTTTTCTAGTAATGAAGACATCAGGCAACTGACACCATTGATAAATTCCTCCTTATCGAAATGGCTACGTCAATTTGTGAAGGATATTCCAAGATGGTCAAAGTCGTTGGCAGCTATTTTCGTACATTGTGACAACTAATCAGTGATTGGTAGGGCTCAAAGTTCAATGTACAATGGTAAATTAAAGCACATCAAACGTAGATACAACATGGTAGAACAACTACTTTTTATGGGAGTTATTGCAATTGACTATGTAAAGTCTAAGGATAACATTGTGGATCCCCTTGCAAAAGGACTAAACAAAAAGTTGTCACGTTGAATGGGACCAAAGCCTATGACGAAAGTTAATACAAATGAAAACCTACCCTAACATATTGGAGATCGCAAGATGTGGGTTCAATAGGACAAACTATTTGTAAAAACTGAGGTCACTATAAGGGAGTTCCTTAAATGATTTGCATACTCCTTAGTCCATTATAAGAATAAATTTATGATATTAAGACGGTTAAACATGTTTTTTAATGATTTGTAAAAATCACCTATGTTATAGAGAACTGATGTTGCTTCGATTATGCATATATCCTAGAGCTCTTGTCGAATCAAACTAAAACATAACAAGGAATGGTTGAATAAGAGTATTGTGTGATGTGTAATAATGTTACATAATTGATGGTCCATTCAAGGACATAACGTCTATTAATCACTAGGAGATTAAGTATATATCATAAAGTAGGGTTCAAATGTTAAACATATCTATCATGCACTGCTCAGCCGTTGAATTGTAGCCAAGAACGTTGTACATATGAAACGGTCTCCATCCATGTGGGGGATTGTTGGAAATTTATTAAAAAATAATTTTATAACAAAATAAAGAAATAAGTTTTTCCTAAGTCTGGATATAAATAAATATAATTTAAAACAGTTAATATATTAGTTATTTATAATTTTTGGGATAACAGAGTTAGGATGAACTAGGTGTTTAAATAGATAAAGCTGTCAAAATTCATTAGATATGAATTTAATAGGTGCATCTTGTCTCATATAGGAGGATGAACAAAACTTTTTAGTGGTATATATGTGGAAGCTTCCACAACTAATTGTTTCCTTTAGTAAGACACAGAAGTGGGGATCCCAAGGGTGCAAAGCACCCAAACTCGCGTGCGCTCGTGGCGTTGGCGATGGATGCAATGTGGCGTTTTAATGACACGCACACTCGCATCACCACAAGCCACTTGAGAGGATCTTTTCTCTAATCAAAGGTTCACCGGTTCTCTGTTGCGATGCCATCAGAGGATGATGGGTTCTTCTGCTGCGATGCCATCACATGATCTATACAAATTAAATGACCTGATAGTTTCTACTGTATAAGAACTAACAGAAAGAAACAAAACAGAGAATCACGAGTTGCAACTTGGATTTTCTTAGAGTCGTGATAAAATCAAATCGAGGCACACAAATGTTTTATCGGATAAAACTAAGAATGTTTCAAGAACGAATTTGATTTTGAGAAAGAGTTTTTGTTGTTCTGTGCCCTAGAACTGTGTTTGATCGAGATATATCTTGTTCCAGAAAGGAACCGCTCATAACTAATCATCGGGTCAACAACTTGGGCTAAAGTCATCCAAATGGACTTCACAAATAAATGTTGAACACAACCCAATCAACGTGCAAACATTGAAAATGAATCGTTGAGTATGACCCAATTTGTTGCCACATATATCCAATATATTCGCAATATATATACAGCCCACACATAAGATATTAACTCACTAAATGTTTAAAATTTTAAACATTATATTTACAAGTTAATAACTTAACCATAGTTATTAGTTATAAACGTTCATGGTCATTAGCTTAAACGAGTCCATCTCCATCTCCTAAATCGTTAATAACTAATAACGTGTACTCGATCAAAGTTAATCCAATATCATAAAATCTACATTGATAATTAATAAAATTACCAATATTCCTCCCCCATTTTAGTAATATCAATGATTAACTCAATTCAACTCTTTCACAAGACAAACTTATGCATAAATGAAAATGTCCTATGGATTGAATTTCCATATTAGTATATCACACGATTCAAATATTCGAATACCAAAGGTGTCACAAGGACCAGAAGGTAATATAACACAAGTTTACAAACTCATTGTTCTTTCCTGACACTATATTTTACTAACTTGTGTCATAATCCTTCAATGAGTATATTAAAGCCAAGTCCACAGCTTCTTGAAGCAGCTAAACCTTATATATAGGTAGTTCTTTAGTATCTTGCACCTGCAAATGCAATTTTTCAAAGAATTATTAAGAAGCAAAACTTCAACCTACTTTTAACTTGCAGTCTGAACACATATCTTGGGATGATTTATTGATGTGTTCCATTGTCTTAGTAACAAGCATTCCATATTGAATTCAACAGATAACATTGTATTAGATGGAAATTGGGTGTCTTGTAATTAGACAATTTTTATATGGACTTTAAACCCATCCTTACGACTGATCTTTTCACGAGATCTCTAGTTAAACCTTTGGTTAAATGATCAGCCATATTAAGTTTTGATTTAACAAACTGTATAGATATCACACCATTCATGATTAACTCCCTAATCATGCTATGTCTAACGCCCAAGTGTCTTGACTTTCCATTGTACATGTTACTATAGGCTTTAGCCAATGTAGCTGCACTATCACATCTGATAGATATAGGTGATATCGGTTTAGCCCACAATGGAATCTCATAAATCAGATTCTTTAGCCATTCAGCTTCATTACCAGCAGCTGCCAAGGCTACAAATTCAGATTCCATAGTTGAATTTGTGATGCAAGTCTGCTTATTTGAAGCCCAGGTTATTGCTCCTCCACCTAGAAAGAACATCCAACCACTTGTAGAAGAGTGATCTTCTATATTAGTTATCCAGCTTGCATCAGAGTAACCTTCTATGATTAAGGGAAAACCTTAATAGGTTAGCCCATAATTCATAGTTCCCTTCAGATATTGTAACAACCTGTTCACTGCTTGCCAGTGTTGGGTACTTGGATTACAGGTAAATCTACTCAGCTTTCCAACTGCATATGTTATGCCTGGTCTTGTACTAATCATAGCATACATCAAACATCCAATAGCTTTAGCATATTAAAGTTGAGAAACAGGACTGCCTTTATTAGGCAACAACTTGATATTTGAATCAATGGGGGTATTCACTGGAGAACAATCCCAGTGATTGAACTTTCTTAACACCTTCTCAATATAATATGATTGAATCAAAGAGATATCAGTGTTATTTCTCTTTATCCTTATTCCCAGAATAACATCTGCTCCCCCAAATCTTTCATGTCAAATTTAGATGATAACAAACTCTTTGTTTTGTTAACCAATATTTAATCAGTACCAAATATAAGCATGTCATCCACATATAAACATATGATGACTCCTTTTCCTGAGGAATCAATCTGCTACAAACACACTTGTCAGCCTGATTCAAGTGGAACCTATTAGACAGTATCACCTCATCAAATTTCTGATGCCACTGTTTAGGTGCTTGTTTAAGACCATACAGTGACTTGATGAGCTTACACACCTTATGCTTATTTCCAGGTAATATGAAACCTTCTGGTTGCTTCATGTACATTTCTTCTTCCAGCTCACCATTTAGGAAGGCTGTCTTCACATCCATTTGATGAATTATCAAATTGTGAATAGAAGCAAGTGCAATCAATAACCTTATAGTGAATATGGAGCAACCTCCGGGGTTCGTTGATCAAAAGTTCCCGACACATGTCTGTAAACTCAACAAAGATCTATACGGGCTTAAACAAGCTCCCCGAGCTTGGTTTCAGCGCCTCAGTTCCTTTCTTGTTTCGTACGGTTTCTCTTGTAGCCGTGCGGATCCGTCTCTATTTGTTTTTCATCATGGTGATTCTCTAATGTACCTTCTTATATACGTCGATGATCTTATTCTTACGGGTAACAAATCACCCCTTATTTCTACGTTTACAAGTCGGTTCAATCAAGAGTTTACCATCAAGGATCTCAGGTCTTTGAACTACTTCCTTGGTCTCGAAGTTGTTCAATCCAACTCCACTCTTTTCCTCACACAAACCAAATACGCCAACGACATTCTAACTCGGGCAGGTATGAACCATGCTAAACCTATCCTAACTCCTCTTTCGACCACCGACACCTTCACTTCTGATGGTCCTCCCTACTCGGATCCTACCCATTACCGTTTCCTAGTCGGCGCTCTTCAATACCTCACAATCACTAGACCGGATCTCGCCTATGCCGTAAACCAAGCATGTCAACACCTTCATGCTCCAACCGAACATCATTTTCAATTAGTTAAACGGATCCTTCGCTATGTTAAGGGAACTATTGCTCATGGTCTTGTGGTCACTCGCCCAAAGTCATCAACTATATTGGGGTATTCGGATGCGGATTGGGCGCGTTGTATTTGAGACTCGGAGGCAACATACGGTTATTCTATTTTTTTAGGCGACAACCTTGTTTCATGGAGTGCAAAGAAACAGCCAACGATTTCAAGATCGAGCTATGAGTCTGAGTATCGTGCAATGGCCAATGCCGTGGCTGAGATTGTTTGGATAACTCATCTCTTGAAGGAACTTCATGCAATACCTGCTTCAAATCCTACTCTCTTATGTGACAATCGCAGTGCATTATTCATGTCTCAAAATTCGGTGTCTCATAAAAGAGCAAAGCATATTATTTAGAAAACCATTTTGTTCGAGAGCTAGTTCTGTCAGGAAAATTACACACTAAGTTCATTCCTATCAAGCTTCAAGTCGCGGACATTTTCACTAAGAGTTTACCACGACCACAGTTCGAACATTTCAGAGACCTGCTACGTGTATGTCCACCGCCTGTGCGCTTGCGGGGGGATAAAAGATAATATTGGAAAGGAAACTATCATGCCTATAATTTCTTCTTTCTTTATGTATAGTCAAATGTTGTTAATATGTTTCCTATTTTTATTGTATTGAAAATTAATATAAATTGAATACAATCCTCTCTCAATATTCAAGAGAGAGTTCACGTATCACATCATGCCACTTTTGCCTGTTGTAACATCGGTGTAGTCTATTTGTGCACTAACATGGTACAACATTAACGTACCAAACATTTTAAATTAAACAATTTACTTTGTTCCGGAAAAAAAGGTCGTTGCGTTAGTATCAATGAATGGTTATGGAACAAAGTCAAGAAAGGTTATAAAAACAACCTCAAGAATTCTTGCTTGATAAAATCAATGTTATTATTTTTTTGTAACGTTATATTTATTATATATTAGCGAAGTTTTACTGTACTACGGTGAAGTCTAAAGATTGTTGCATATAAAATACAATTATATGTTTTATTGAAAGCGTAAAACTGTGTATATGAACTAAATTTTATATTGTCCGACAGAAGAAGTGATCAATACACGGGATAAGGCATCTCAACAAATCTATGTCCAACGTGAATATATTAATGATGTTCAATGTCTTTATTTGACCAAAAGAATTATAATTAATTTTCATATTATAAATTTTTAGAGTTAAACTCCATATAAATGAGATTTGACTATATTAACTAGTTTTTAAAATGAAATTTATGTTGTACAATTTTTGCTCGTGACAGTAACTCTGTTTTAGATTTTTTCTTTAGGAAATTTTTAAAACTTTTCCTTAAACAAAAGTTTTTTTTTTTTTAAATACTCATCAGCTAAAGGCTACTTCAAAATGTTTATCAAGTAAGGGTGGTGGTGACTTTTCTTACAGCATTGTTACGTTTTACGTTCTGCCCTGCCTCTAGATGTTTTGTTTGAAAAAAAGGTACAAAAGTCAGATGACTCTATTATGGAGATTTCCAACTCTATAATAGAGTCGTCCAACTCTATTCGTTTGGTAACGACTCTTCGTCTTTTTGGACATTTTTCAAATAAAAAGTTATAGAGCCCAAGTGACTGTGAAATAACGTATGTTACAGGAGGCGCTGCTTGTGAATAATGAAGTCGGTTTTTACTACAATAAAGGCAGCTCTGCCCTTGTTGAACACGTGTTTCATTATGAGTGGCTTAAACAGAGGCGGTCAATCGTAATAGTATAGTTGTCGCATCCTCCGTTGGGGAACATTTTGTGGTAGTGCAAAGTCAAAGGGACATATTCAGGTAAGGTTACGGTCGAGGATGTTTCCAGAATTTTTCTTTTTTCTTTTAGTTTTTATAAGATGATCAAAATAACCCTTTTAAAATTTAAAAAAAAATTGCCAATGAGTGCTAGGACAATTGGTTTGGAAGAAGTCACCCCATTGCTTTTCAATGTGAAGGTTATGTATTTGAATATTACTTGATACAATATGTTTTAAGTGTGCCGAGGGTTTTACCATAATGGACTTTTGGTGATGGGTTTCCCCTAAAATGGTGGTGAGATAGGTCACTAACGTTGTCTGTGTTCGCAGGGTGTGGGTGGTCTTTCACAATAGGTTTACCCGAGTGACCAGACTTATAGTATTTGTTGGTTGTTAGGATAAAAAAAAAAAAAAATCAATCTAAAGTGAAACCCACTTAAATAATAAATCATATTTTCTTAAAATTAAATAAACCCCCCACTACCTTCACGACCACCGCCTCACTCTCTACTCTATTCTATGTCTATACTCACTCTCTCAACTGAAGAACACCACCTCCCATCACTCTCTCTACACAAAGTCACCACCTCGATCACTCTCTATCACTACATCTACGCAAATATCACCATTGTGATTACTCTTTCTACCATCAAAACCTATTAAATCACCCATAACAGCCACCACACAACACTAATTAACGATCACACCATTTCCAATCAAGAACACCACCCACTTGGAAACCCTAAAACCCACCACCCCTTTTCTTCATTCTGCATGTAATAAACCAAGTTAACGGTAAAACAGAATTTTATCACCAAAAATCACGACCTCAAGCATTCAAATCAAAGCTTTAATCGGTCTTGATGTGTCTTTCTCTCATCCAGATTGTTTCTTTAGTAATGACAACATCAGGCGACCACCACCATTACTAGATTTCTCCTTCTGAAGTGGATACATCAATTTGTGTAGGATATTCCAAGATGATCGAAGCCGTTGGCAGCTATTTTCGTACATTGTGATGGCCAATTAGTGGATTGGTAGGGCTCAATGCTCAATGTACAATGGTAAATCAAAGCACATCAGATATAGATACAACATGGTCTTACAACTACTTTCAATGGGAGTTATCATAATTGACTATGTTAAGTCTAGAAATAACACTATGGATCTCCTTACAAAAGGATAAAACAAAAAGTTAGTTCAAAAGTCATCACCTGGAATAGGAGCAAGAATCGGTTCTCTTTGATCGGAACTGACAGAATCGGTTGGACCAAAACATTTAGAACCAGTTGTACTAATATAGGTTCGATTCTCGATTCCTAGAATATGCGTGTTTTCAACCGGAATCGACATAACCTGTTGGACCAAACCGTTTAGAATCAGTTGTACTAATATAGGTTTGGTTCCCGATTCCTATAATATGTGTATACGATTCCTGATTAGTTCCGGTTCCGGTTCCGAACTCAAGTATGTACATAAAAACCGATATCCCATGAGAAGTTTGAATTCTAATAAAATGTTAAATTGTTTATGAACCAAGATTTACAAATCGTTAACCTGAAAGGCGTCTAATCATATCTTCTACTTAAACCCCAATACAACATTGACTTCCAAATCTTTACAAATCAGAAGAAACAATCCCCACCAAAATCACCATTGAATAACAACGTTCATTGACGAACAACCATGAGAGCATAGTGCTAGCAGGGAAATTTTATGATTTGTGTATCCAAACTGTTATTTAATTTGAATATTGATTTGCTTTTTCTAATTCATCAAGTCGTTATTTTAAGTTTTCAACAAGACCAGTTCCTTATTGGTTCTTCAACAAGAACAGAACCGGATTGCCCGATTAAGAACCGAACAGATAGGTAATATAAGGTTCGATTCTAGTTTTCATATTTAGGCTATCTAGTTCCCGGTTTAGTACTAACTGGTTCGAATAGGTTGCACACCAACTCATGTTTTTAAACACAAGGGTGACACTTTGTTGCAAGACACATAAAACTACACCTTGATACTCCAAGAATAACCAAATCACAAGAGCATTCTAATTCTCTCTCAAACTCCAGCAATCTTTATCTTTCTTCTGCACGTTCTTAAGGTAACAATTTAGATACTAGTTCTTCACTGGCAGTATAAACTACTTCAGCTGTTCTACCATGAAAAACAAACGAGTTTTATTGGGAGACTAGACATTTGTTTTAAGAGACACATGTTAGACACGATTCCTCAACCATCATCTTCTACTTCATCTACATCTCTTGCAATTTACTTCCTTCATTTGTAATTGTATTGTAATTTACTTGCTTTCCTTTCATTTAAAAATGTTATATTATTATTTTGCTAACGGTATTCCTATATGTGATCCTCGGGAACCATAATTTAATGCTCTCAAGCTTATTCTTCATTAGATTAGTAGCAACTTAGATATATATTGAGCTTCAAGTATATGTGTCATCCGCTTTTGTCTCATATTTTATTTGAACTTTGATTGGGGAGGTTGACTTAATGCCCGTCCGTCCACTTTGTGTATTGTGCATTATTGGGTGATAACCTGTTATCTTTGTCTTTCAAATGTTATGTGATTATCTTGGGCTCTAATGGTGAAGCTGAATATCATGGATGTTCTAATATTTAAGCTATTAAATTAATTCGTCATTGAGAATTAAATAGTACAACATACGAACATCTTTTACACATACAGAATCCAAGACTATGATAGGAACATCATTGCAAACAAACAGAGCAAAAAGCTTACCCTTTCTTTTTCATTAGAGTGGTGAGCTTGTTGTAGTCAGTCCTAAAGGGAGAACCTCTCTGCTTGTTATATCCTCGTGTCCTTGCGTGGCTCGGCTCGTTCTTTGTGCCCTGCATTACTCTTTCCCCTCTTCCTCATTTAATGTGCAAAACAAGTCTTGTGGAGTATAGCCAAGCTATTCGACGTACAAAAAAAGTGTTGAACTACTTCAACAAGTCTGCGTGTGAGATATTCTGCATTCCGATCAACAACTTCGAGGTATGGTTGAGTGGCTTAAGGCATTGGTTTGCTAAATCAACATACAAAAAGATTGTATCGTGGGTTCAAATCCCATTTCTTGCGGATTAGAATTGAAATGGGTGGGTGAAATAACATGAGAGAAAGAACCTTTTGGTTGAGTCCTGAAAGCTTCTTTTTGGGCATCATTGTCCCTTGCTTCATGCCACTTTTGTCTATTGTAATATTGGTGGAGTCTATTTGTGCACTAACATTGTACAACATCAATGTACGCACCAAATATTTCGAAATAGACAATTCGCTTTGTTCTGGAAAAAATGTTATTGCGTTAGCTTTGTGTTCTTCATGTCTCATATATATGTTCTTCATGTCTCATAAAGCTCTCATTATATGTTGACATCTCCACCAAAGGTTTGACATCATCACTATTTATTAATTTCTTTTTCAGTTAAATGTTTGTCGTCCTCTCGTTTAAAGTATAGGGTGCTATAAAAATGGTATATATTTTAGGGTTAAGCATTATAGTTGGTAAAAAATCCCTCAATGGACTTGAGATATACCAATCTTCATACTACATATGTGCTAATAATTTCCATTAAAATTCACCTTTAGTTCGGCTTATGATTCAAAAAATTCAATTCACACTTCACAAAAGTAATAAAGAAACATCAAATTACAAAGAAACCTTCGATTCAACAATTCAATCTTTGATATTATTCCACACTGAAGAAAACTAAAAAAATTCACTCAACAAACTTAAGTTTATTCAAACACCAACCTAGCTATGAATCATGTTCACCCCATATCCTTATCAATTGGTTGCCCTACAAACTGTCCGAATTTCACCTTCTGTTCCTGTCTTCACCTCAACATTGCCCATCTTCACCATCGATCTTCCAAACTCGACGTCGAATCTCAACCCAAGTAGCCCCCTAAGTCCCAAGAACCGTTGTACAAACCTTTGTGTTGTTGGATCACTCCATAGCTTTGCATCAGACTCAATAACACCGCGTCCATTCCTTAAGTTTGCAAAAAAAGAATTATCAAAACGGTCAACGCTTCCTGTGTCTAAGTCCACACGAACCGACCTATCACCGCCATTGGGACAAAGTGCGCGAAGCTGGGGAAGAAATGATGGGTTGATATCCGGGTCGGGTTGGTTTGTGTTGTTGAAGTTGTATAACCTGTAGCTGAATGTTCCACAACCTGCTGTTCCAATTGTGTGTCCTCCTAGTATAAGAAAATTATATAAAAGGTTAATATATATTTTATTTGAAACAATATGTTGAATGTCAGTACATGTTGTAAGTGTTGTAATGTTTTTTTTCTACTTACCAACAAGAGTAACTAGATCTTGAGTGTTAAGACCTTTATCAGCAAACTTTTGAATTTGGACAGCAATCGAGTCGTTAAACGCAGGCAAGTTTGCAGTATCCGATGCTCGCGAAACCAATCCATCTCTACGACCTAATGGCACTTGCCAACTACGTCCACCGGTCTGCAAAATGTCATAATATGAATAATAAGTTAATAACAATAGTTAGCTTTGCATTTAATAATGATATAACTACAACTTAATTACAAGTTGTTAATGAATAAACAACATGAAAAAGTTACCATGACTACAGAATCACGGGCAGCAAGGGCAAGAATATCAGCACATGAGACTACACCAGGGCAGGCGGTCTCGAGCTGGGACTTTGCAGCATCAATGACTTCAAAGCCTCTCAGGAGCAAGTTTGGGCCCGCTGTCTTCTCGGTTGACGTGCCATCGATGAGTATAGATGCATCACAACCATTGACAAAACAGTCATGGAAGAACATTCTTAGTATACCTGGTGCAATTGTAGGGTTGGCGTCGACAGCAGACTGAACCGCTGACTGGACTATGGACTCGACCCTAGGGCACGTGGACCTATAGAAGCCGATACGGGTGCCTCCACCGCCACGACGACTGCGTTGGGCTAGTGTTAAGGTTGTGAATGTGGCTAACAAGAGAACCAATAAAATAAATGTTTTGCTAAGGGATGAAGCCCCCATTGCAACCAAAGATTAATGAGTATAATTTAAAGTATTTGTGTGTGAAGTTTGAGTGTTGTTTTAGTGTGTGAGTTGATGATATGCTTTGCGTAGTGGGAAGGTATATATAGCCGTTGAGGGAGTGACAAAGTCAACTTTGTGGGTTTAATTAAAAGTCAATTACCTTAATATGGAGGTATAAGGAAGCAGTGGAAGTGAATTCTTCATACTTTACTAAACAAGTGTTACAAGTGGAATTAACCAATTGAAATAAAAGGTTACTTTAATTGTATAAAATAAAATTAAGAGGTTCATTCTCTGTCATTTCTTGATAACATCATGTATCCAACTCAACCTTTTACGTGTGGGCGTAAAACGGATTTTAATGTAAATTATATATATTCTTTTCTTTAATTACAATTCTAACATGTGAGAATATGATTACATAAATTTTTGTAAATTATTTTTTAAAAGATACACATATTACGGTTGAAGTAAATTATAGTAAAAAAGAAAACTCTATCAAAATTTGCTCCAATTGTCAAAACTTGAAAATTGAGTGAACTTTCTAACTCTTACAAAATTAAATTGAAGCCTTCTAGGTTCCGGTTTAGTTTTTATACAGTTGAATAGTCTCTAATAGCATTCACATTAGCATTATCTTCTTTCTTTATATTTTAACTAATATCACATTTTTACATTTATCTCTAAATTTTATTTAGCATTGCACATCTTATTTTTATCTTTATTTTCATTTACTCGTAAACACTTATTTTATTATCTGTCTCGCTCTTATAAACTCATAAAAATTATAAAGATTGATGAATAATAGATATTTATTTTTAAAGAATTACTATTCATAAAACTCTATAGTTTAAAGATAGAGATAGAGATGAATATGAAGATCTGATGAAGATATAAAACAAAAAAAAATCTCTAAACAATATAGATAAATATAAATGCTCTAAATATCAAAGTATGATCATATTGAAACCACCTCATTAGAGAAAATCAAAATTCCTAACAAAAATGAAAAACATCAATTATAAATGCATGTATATTGGGTTTGATATAACTTAATGAAAGAAATCAACAATTCATTATAGGTTTAATTAATAGCTTATCTTTCATGTTGGAAGTAGCTGGGATTGTGCTTGTAACTTATTTATATGATTCTTGAGTTTTTAATTAAACAATAACTAAAACCAAATAACCAAATTTTTCATTATGAATCGAACCCAACCGAGAACACCCTTTAAACAAAGCACTCGCAACGAAGCATATAGACATCCATTGAGAGCCCTGATCAAAGAGCACGGAATCTTTCATTTTGTTCCTTTAGACTTCTTCGTATTATGACCTTTTTAAACATTTTTCTGAATATACAATATAGATTGCATATATCATAATAATAGCTCGGTCAACAACATTATATTATATTTGATATGATTTGAATATTGAAACTTTTGAAGGTGAACCTATACCGCCCCTAGTTAGGTTTGGAAAATGCAAATTTTGTAAGAACAAATCATTTATTTAATCAACTCATTGATATAGTTAATTAGTTATCAACCAACTTGTAGTAATAATCATAACTATTTAACTAAAGAGTTTTCCTTTAGAAACCTCTCTATAGTTATTCATCCATGCATGTATATATATATATATATATACATGCATATTGGTCAAAATTTTGATTGTAATACGCTAAAGTTGATAGAGAATAAAATGATTATAAATATAAAACAATTAAATCTACTAGCTAAATTGAAAGTGTCAAAACGAGTATTGTATCTCACCGAACCTAACGTGAAGCAAATATATTATTGATGTTCAAAAGTTCAACTTATAAAAATAGTTTTTTATTTATATTTGTTGAAGGTCCATCGTCGGTAGCTATTAATAACTTGATATGGTCGACATGTGTTCTAGTGTAGGGCTTGTTCGATATTATTTTTAAGTTCAAAAATTTTTAAAAACGTAGAAAATTTCTACGATGTAGGATAACTGTGAAATAACAATGTGTCTATGTCTATAGGCATAATAATTAAATAGTGTTTGGTTCGACCAAAGTTGGAACGTCCTTTTTAAAAGATATGTAATTTGATTAAATAATCTTACTTTTAAACAATCGTATGGTGAACACATCTCGTTTGGGAAGATGTTAGTTAGGCAGTGAAGCATAAAAACCCATGTTATAGAGAATTCTACAAAAAAAATGTTAAATATTGAGAATACTTAAAACAAAATGAATTATTTAAATTTTAAATCTTAAAATTTTTAAAATGGAAAAATTATAGAAATGCAGTGTTATTTGTGTCTCCTTAAATTCAATAAAAAATATATGAACAAATTTGGTTTATATATATCACATACACATATAGAGGAGGGATCTGTTGAAAATCATGTTATAAATGAAAACCAAATGTTACGTGTATTTAAGTAGGTGTTGTTAAACGTACAACTACGGGTTACATATATGTAACTCATACAAGTTACGTATACATAACTTGTTTCGTCATCATCTTCGTTCATCGAGGTATAAATTAAAAAATATATAATGATCTTAAGTAATGAGGTTGAAGTTTACTTAAATATATACAATTAAAACAATAAATAAATAATAAATTATGTGATTTGTTAGAGTTCGCTTTCACGGTTTACGATTATAAACATAATTTTCATTTGATCACTACTTTATACATATAATCTACACCTGTATAGGTAAATGAATATACAATAAAACTAATTTGATAAGTTTTTCCTTACATTAACATGCACATTTATGTACAAAAGGTATAAAATTTAAAAAAATATAAACCCTTGAAAAACAAATTAAATGATTTAGATTTATTTTAATGTTGATTAGTGTTATGTAATCATAAAACTCACCTATTATCATAATTCTTTACTACTTTACTACAATTGATTTATAAAATGCACGAAATTTTATATTAAGTCATGAATTTGACAAAATTACAACGGAATGTAATTTCTTACGTGTTCGAGTAACATTATCTTTCATTTGATTGCTCGATTATATTCCCTTATTGACTTTAACCTCCCCCTTTTTTAATAGTTTTGACTTTTCACAACTCTTGAAATTCTATAACAAATTATCTTATCAATGAATACTGTTTGTAACATAATTTTATACCAAGTTGACTTCTCCTTTGGCTTCAATACCCACATAACATTTTAATCGATTAAGAATTGAAATTGGTATAACTTTGTTGTGAAAAAAATAAATTACTTACGTTACAAAACTAGCAAAGACAACATTCTACCAACGGGTTTTCGTACCAAATTGTGTTGCTCCTGACTAAGAGTTATTAACAAAATGAAGAAGACCAGATAAGATGAAGATGAAGATTTTGTTTATCTTTATTTGGTAACTATATTTATTATAATTTTTTATTCATCTCTAAATACTGTTTAGAGATTATAGGGATTTGTTAGCTAAAGTATGAGCATCTGAAATTGTCAACATAACAATTATTGATGTAATTTTTGGTTAAACAATGTAGTCTATGGTTTTTGAATTCTTGATATTGACCTGTTCTTGAGTTCTTGTATTTTCTTTCTATTAATCATGATTATACTTTTATGAAAAAACAAACAAACGTAACTAGCATAAAAGAAGGTTTTAAACTGGTCCAAGTGTTATATCGGAGCTTTGTTCTTGAATCAATCGATTTATTGAGTTCCGAAGATGCTCTTTTTGCTTCTTTTATGATCATGAGAGAGAGATAATAGAAAATTCTCAACAAAAACGGTTAGATATGAATGGTTTTGAAAGTGGGTATACCAACAATCCATCGAGATTGGTGAGCATACTGTTCTCTATCTGGAATGAACTTTTTCAACATCTATGATGTTGAGTTCGGAGCTAAGTACAAAATGGAAAACATAATCCAATTGCTACAGTGATTGATCCAAATCTGAGAGTTGTTGCCAATCAACAAGTTTTGCTACCGATGATCATTTGCTACTAAAATACAAGCTTTGCTACTGATCAAGAATTTAATGTTGAATACATATTTTGTTACCGAGTCATATTTTGCTACTAAAGATCAACATTGTTTATGTTGATGTCAACTATCAAACCAAGATCCTAAATTAGTCATTTTGGTTATATCCATATACTTAATTTAATTACACATAAAGGTTTTAGCTTTTGCGAGAATCATGGAATGTGTGACCTCTAGGTGTAACCATCTAAAGAGAGTTAGGTGTATTTGTTTTTTTAAAGGTAAAATGTCTGATGTCTACATTCTGCGGATCATATTCGCAAACATCTGTAGAAGAAGAGCTGGACCAAACCTTTATAGTCTGCAACAATAAGACTGTTTGGTTTTTAACTTGTGGAGACTGTTAAAATATACTGAAATTTAAATAACTCACATTCAACCAAGAAAAATAAAAGTTTAGATTAGTAAGCTAGATTAACACATTTCATAGAAACAAAGAAGTTGAGACTTGTAAACAAATCAAAAAATCAGATTTAACCCATATTTAACCAGATCCACATGTATTAAAACAAAATTAAACAAGAAAAACATGTTACCCGATGATTAGGAGGGTGGCTAGCGGCTTTGATGACCGAGATGGGGTGTGCGACGGCGAGATGGAGTGGACGGTGGTCGGCAGCGAAGAAGGCGGTGGTGGGGGTTTGGGAGGCGGTTGGAAGATTAGAAATGGTAGAAAGGATTTGAGAAAAGGGTTGAGAAGATTAGACGAGGTTTGAGAAAAGGTTTAAAGTTTTATTTTTATGTGTGCACCAAGAAGACCACGCGTGGACGTTTTTTAATGAAATCTCTTCAAAAAAACAAACAATCTGCAGACACTCACGTCTCTGTGTGGTCTGCGCGATGCAGACAGAATAGGCTTCGTCGATCTTTTTGAAGAAAACAAACACCACCTTAGAATTGAGCTCCGTATGTGTACTACATTTTCATTTCATATTCGGTAACTTTGTATTTATCAATCTAAGAGAAATATATATATGATTTAGTGCTACATTATAATGTTCTTAGACTTGTTCTTACTATTTCATCGTAAACTTTTATTGTAAGTTGAGATAATTGGTTTAGATTGATTCCATCAAGCTAAAGCTAATCAAAACCAACTTATTTATTTTCAATCCTAGTAAGTGGTATCAGAGGATCAAAATGGATTGATCTAATAATCATTTGATTTGAGTTTAGTTCTATGAGTGATTCAGTTTGTATCGATTTACTTCTATAGTATCTTGTCAAGCTATTACTCATCAAAGATGTCCCTCATCAACTAATTACGACAATATAATCAGGTCTGCAAACAAACCATCGAGATCGATTTCAGATGATTATGATATGGCCGGATTACACCAAGTGATCATAACTGGGATCAGGGTATGTAATTGTGTTTTTTGACTTTATTTATGGTTGCATCTTACACTTGATTATATCATATTTATACTTGTATTTATATATTATATATATGTAACAAAGTGGATATCTTTATCATCATCGAATTAACAAGTGATAACACAATTTTATTGAATGTTTTTATGATAGAATATCAAGGTACCTATGGTGCATATTTATACTTGTGTTTTATGTTATATCTATGTAACAAAGCGGATATCTTTATCACCATTGAGTTAACAAGTGATAACACAATATCATTAAAAATTTTATTATAGAATATTAGGTACTTGTAAGCATTAACACGTGAATATGAGAAACTATTTTTATGTATTTATTCGCACATTAATTCAAGAGACGGTTTATAGCAGTATGTGATCTCGTAGAAGGTCAAAAGGAAAAGTATTTATTAACTCTCTAGACTACTACACTACAAAGAGTGAGTCTAGAGACAGAGAGGGAGAGCTTAAAGAGAGAAAATAATAAATAAGAAAAATAGATTTGCAATTTTTTTTCAAAAATCATCTAGATGTTAATTAAAGTCCTTAAAAGTATCAAAATTCTATGTAAATATAGATACCCCTTCTATTTGTCACGCCCCTCTTAAATTTTTAGATAATCGCAATGTAAACTTTAGTTTTTCTAATTAAAAAATAAACAAAAATCGAACCTCCTATGTGGTTCAAATTAATTACAAAAGCATTACTAAGTAACACCCTATGCAAAAATCGAGTTTCACTCCAACTTAAAAACAAAGAACAAAGGAAATCGTGGTTTTAAAAGGAAATCATTCTTTTAAGCAAAATACATCATACAATTTGTTAATATATTAGCCGATGTAAATCGAAACAATAGAAGATTGAAATTGTAGTTTTCTGAAAAGGGGTATAATAAATAAAAATATAACATATGTGGGTACTTATAGTAGGGAAACTATGCAAATTAGAACTTGTTAGAATATATTAGAATTCTTAAAAAGAAATTTAACAAAATGATCGTTCGACCAATCAATTTACCAAAACAAACGTCAGACTTTTGACATACTTTTATCAATCTTCAAATAATAGTAAGGTCCCAAATACCCCTTGGAGGTTAAGTTAGTTACTACCTAGTCAATCCAATAATTGATTTGGTATCACTTGAAATTAATAAAAAACTGACATGTGTCTCAGCTAAACTGGTTAAATTGTAGAAGAGATAGGCTTTTGGTTGTCCCATATGAACCGTTTATAATTTAGCCAGGTAAATGTTTATTTTGAAATTTTTTTGTAGTTAGATGTTATTTTAATGATTTTCCTATTTTTAAATGGTGAATTTCATATAAAAGGGGAAACTTGTGGAAATAATTGGTATACATGTCAATAGGTTGAAAACCTAGTTTAGTCAATGCATATCCATCAAGTGGGAACCAAATCAACCAATTGTGATAAACATGTTAATTTTATATTGAGTACTTGTAAAATCGGAACATCAAAATATATAGGTAAAATGCAAGGAATTGACATGGAGTTTGATCACACATAAAAAAATCTTTAGATAATATTTTGTATAATGACATGTAAGTTTTTTTTGAAAAATTAAATAAATAAGTAGTCAAATTACATTATATACAGTATTTGTTGTTCCCAATTCATCCATTCGGTCATACGTCCATGCATAACCCGCTTGTATCTAAATATAGGATAATTATTATGGTTTGATGAGGGTATCCACATTTGAACATTTGTATGCCAAGTGCAAAGGTAGTTAAAATTGGTAGTGGAACATAGTTATGTTGATTTGGATTATTTATAGGGAAATTTCACATTCAGCACCTTAATTCAAACAAACTTATAACTTAAACCTTTTAATTTGATTTGAACTTCAAGCAACCTTAGAGTTGTTTCGCATTAGAAATTAATCATAACTAATTACCGAATTAGTATATTGACATGTTTTGTTGGTGGATTAGAGCATTCACAGCCTGTTCCTTAAACTTATGTGAGTGTATTCCCTATATTATATGGTATGGTTATAAGTGGTTGTGAGTGAAAGATAAAGAAAATTTACTGTTCAATCTGTATTTTTGGAAAATACTGTTCAAAACCCTATAATATTTTTAATATATTTTATGTGGTTGTGAGTGGAGGAGAGAGAAAAAGATAATGATAAATATATAAAAAGTATTATTTAATTAAAAAATAGAGAAAAAAAATAGTGATTTTTAGTGTAATTATATGGACAATGACGGAAAATGAGTGGTGTACTCAATTTATCTATAGGTGAATTTTGTTTTCAGACTTTTATTCTACTGCCTTCCTTTTCATCTTTTTAGTTTACAACTCTTTTTTGTTTTGCTTTAATACTATATCTAATCAAATTTTATTTTTGTTTCAATGTATCGATTGATTGCATCAAATAATGGAAAATTTCCGTGTATGTTATCTAGAGCTGTACAACCTTTGGTTCGAATTTAAATCGATCCAACCGTGTTTTTACCAGTTTGGTTCGAATTTAAATCGATCCAGTCTGAGTCATAAAATCAAAACTGGTTTATAACCAGTTTGCTTCAGGTTTGATCGGTTTCAACCCACTTTGAAAGCATAGGCTACAAACCAATTTCAATCCTAAAACTCGATTCGGTTTCTAACCGGTTGTTTTCAAACTGGTTCCGGTTTCCAAACAGGTCCTTTTAACTAGAACTGGGCCGATTTGCATAAATCACTAAATGTACGTTAACAAAGCCCATAAAAAAGCCCATTTGCACCATCATTCATTCATTAATCATTCTCACCCAAACCAACGTCGAATCGTCAAGTTTCAGGCTTCATCGTTGAAACAATCAAACCCTCTGCATCTCACACTCACAGCTATGAGTTTGTCTTTAATACAGGGCTATTCATCTCCCGAAGAGGAAGAAGATGACCAAACATACCTCACTTCCGACGAAGATAACGACGACCACGACAGCCGGAACCACCATGCCTCCGCCGACCGTACAACCGGCGACGATTTTCACAAGCCCTTGTTCGATCCACCGAATTCTTTGGCGTCTTCTACTCTTCCGTCGGCACTCGCAGCGTTTTCTGAAGTAATTTCGCTCTCTGTCTCTCTCGATTGTTCGTTTGTTTGTTGAATCATTGTGTTTCGTTGAGATTAATGTGGAAGAGAGGCTGTTTTGAGCTAGATTTGGAGTTTACAAGTTAAATTTGGGTGATTTTTAAGTTGATTTTGCTGGAGTGAGTTGTTTAGCTATATGGTTAGTTTGTACAGTTTGATGTTCAAATTTTAGGTTTATTTCATGTGCAGAACGGGATGATTGTGTGTTTTTGTGTATTTGGTTATCTAGTATCTATCTAGATGGAGGAAATGTTAGGAGAAGAAAGTGAAAGAGTTCATTGCCCTATTGTTACACCCTGATAGACCATGAGATTAACCAATGGCACCTTTAAGATGATTGCTCATATGCTTAGTAGCAGGGAGCCAGGGAATACTGCAATGGATGAGTGGATGACCATGAGAATGAGCATCGTTAAGACACCCTCTTACAAGCTGATGTGAAATGCTATCCTTTGAGTGATTAGAATTTGTTATTGACTAATGACTGTAGAACCTAGTAACGGTACCTATAAGCTGATGGAGCTTTGATAAGAGCTTTGATATCAACAGGTTAAAAGGTAGCTCTATGTTATTTTGAAGCGAAAGGAGATATTTTTTTTTGTTAGAAATAAGCTGTGATAAGCAATTTTTTGGACCCACAATGTTATTGAAGCTTTTGTTGTGGTGAGGCAAACACTAGTTAGTAGTAACTGGGGCTCTGGGAGAAATAGGAAAAACAAAGGTGCAGCAGTTGATTGGGAAGCAAACCTTCTAAAAAGGCTCTACTCTTTGACTTTTATCTGAATCATATACCAAAAACACACCAATTAAAGCATAATAACACAAGATGAATCTCTGAAGAATTTTAGGGATAGAAAATATAATCTGTGGTTTTATGTGAGTATATCTGTTAAAATTTTGTGGGAGAAAATATGGCATGGATAGAGCAAGGTTGAGAAAGAATTTCATTTAAAGAGCAATCACCATGCTTTAGGTGTGAGTGTTAGCCCTATTAATACACAATCAACTACTAGTTACGATTAAGTATTTATAAAAGGAGGCCTTAAACTTACACCCTAATAGTTCTTGCAGTCCTTTACAGATAATGACAGTGGGGACACGTGACCATGTGAGCAACACCTTTAGCCAGCGACCCCTATGTTGTATGCTTGTCCAGCAATTTGATTACTGCTCAAGTATTATTAATTGATTAATTTAGGTCTTTTGTATCCTATAGTTGTGTCATAAAAATATCCAGCAGTGCTAACGGTGGTTCTCAATAATCCGCCCTCCCTAGCAGCATAAATACAATACTTTTAGGATCTTTAAGTTTGCTACGGAGTAAAAGATTTAAATGTTTTGTGTATGATTACTCACGTCATTAACATAATTACTAGTAATTGGACTAGTAGAACTGTTACAAAGATTCATATCAGTTTTGCATCCAAAAGAGCTAAACTTTCACACAAAAGAACCAGAATGAAGATATTTCTTTAGAATAAAGGTGGTAAGTTTTTTCTCTGTAATGAAAGGGAGCACCTGGTCCGCTTAGGCACTCGGATGAGGCTGTTGTGCCACGCAAGGTGATGCTCTTTAAAAAGCGCATTGGAGTTGCGTGCCTCTGTCCAAGCACAGGGTGAGTGAAGCGGTCGCCTAGTTCAAACTCAATAATCCCATAGAATTGACTGATGCCCTATAAAGGAGTTTGGACTTTGTTTTATTTATTTTTTCTGTTCTAGGCTTTTGTATTTTTGTTGGGCTTTCATCTTTCCTATTGTTTTGGAGTATTTATTTTTCATGTTTGGATGTTTTTTTCTTTGTTTGGGCTTTATTTAATTGGGTAAATTAGTGAATTATACAACTAGAGATATTACATACTTTTAATAAAACGATTTAAAAGGTATGGTATTTTAAAGTTGTGACATTAGTCGGATGATTATTGCTAGTTATATTAGGTTTTTACTTATATTTAGGGTTTTATATTAGTTTTCTATATCTATAAATGTATGTGTGTGTATTCTTGTGTTGCCAGCATGTACTTTTGCATCTTATGCCTAAGCACAAGCAATCCCTTTGCACCTTGAGTACGCTTTATACAAATAAAAGTGTATTATCTTATCTTCAACATAAATACCAATTATACTTGTTTTGAATTATTGGAGATTTCAAGCCCACCACAGTTTCTGAACAATTCTGTTGGAGAATCAGCATCAGCAGACAAGGATAATGATGGTCTACTGTGGCGGCATGGTCATCGGAGAAATCGTAGAGATAAAAATGACATGCCTGCAGGTAGTTTCTCTTTTTGACCAAATGACAACCTTTTATTTGTGCAATTTGGTAATGTTTTAGATAACACAATTTTTGTTCTCTATGCCCTATAGATATTATGAACAATTATCTTGTCTTAGTTTACAATATTTTCATTAACGCTATTTATATTATAGGGGCTGTAATGCAGGCTAAAGCTCAATTAGTTGGAATCCGTGACAGAGTGAGCAGTGATGTCTCCAATGTATCTTCAACCGAGTCTGGAGGATCTGCAAAACGTGTCATAACTGCCACTAATCCAAATGCAGAAGATGCTGCAGATCTTCTGAGGTACTCCTGAAAATGTTTTTTGTTTCAAAATATTATGTCAAGACATTTTATGTTCATAAGTTGAGTTTCTCGATCTTCAAGCGGGGACACAATGGCAAGTGCTTTAGGTTGGAATCCAGCTTCCAGCCTTCAACCTATTGTCTGCCTTAACCCCTTGAAGGCCACAGCGTAAACTACACTTTACTAGGTCCCACTGGTTAGCATGGTATTCGTGGGGTCTGGTCATGTGAGATTTCTCTAACGAGTCATCATGGTTACCGAAAATATATTTACCCTTCTCGTGTCCAGGAATGGATAAAGAGTATGTTCTCTAATTTCTATTCATATAAATAACAACATTGTTTTCCCACAGGATGTGTGTGCAATGCGGAATACCAAAAACATTTTCCAATGCACGAGGGATGGTATGCCCCGTGTGTGGGGACCGCCCTATCAAAGAGACTGATGAATCAGCTTCAACAAAGAAGAAAGGGTCTATGATTAAAGACAAGGAAAAGAATAAACGAATGAAAGGTCAGTCTTCACACGCGACATGGAAAAGTGAAACGGAAATGCAGCTTCGACAACAGTTTGATTAGCAGAAATTATTTCGTGGCCCAATTAGTTTGTGATGTAATGATCTGCCTTATAATCAAATGAGGTTTTTTTTTTTAAGTTTAAAATTTGTTTAACATTTTTACCAAGAGTTTGTTGCATGTACTATTTTGTAACCTGATAGTCCTTGGGCCTTGTAAGCAATTACAAGATTTTATGATAGCCGAGCCATCAACGATTCAAATTAACTAACCGTTGAGCTGATGGGTCGGATGATCCGGGTTCCAACCCGATCAGTTTAATTTGATCCGAACCCATGAGCCCATGTATTAATAACCAAGCTATGCACACGTCCTATAGCTTCAAATACCTCACGTTTGTTTTACCACCTCGTGCATGTGATGTTTTTTATTTTATTGTTTTTTTATTTTTGATTAATTTTGCATGTTCTATTTAGTAGTGGTCAGTAGTAGTTAGCTCATGTTTAGAAGCAGTTTATTTTCCTTGTAATTTCTATATGGAATGTATCGATGATGTTGCGAAGGGACAGTGAGTTTGAGAATGAAAATTTATGTTGATTTATCTCACGTTGAGTTAAATTGATTTGTGTCTTTGCTAGCTCAACCGTGGCACGTTGGGTGGTGTTCTTAGACTGGATTCTCTAACCGTAGTGGTGCCTCTGTAGCTCCGGTTAGATATCGTTGCCCTATCGTTTGTTTCGGTGGTGAATCTGTATCCGAAACGAACCGTAGATCTATCTTACTTTTGCACATTGTGTTTGAATCGATGTTGTTTGGGCTTGCTTCTATCATTTTACTTCACTGTAAGTTTCTGACACCTTTTCTTTGAAACAAGAAAAACTTGAATGTTTGTGCTATTCATAAAAGAATATTTACAATTCGGTTGGTTTTGATGAAAATTTTGTCCTAGACTATGAGCTTACCTTTTTTGAAAAATAACAAACAAAACCATTGTTGGATGGTTTAACAACAGTTTGGTGAGCTAGGTTTATTATTTATTCTAATATACAAACACCAGTACACATGTTTAGTGAGCATAACTATGTAAATACGACTACACCGACTACCTATATGGCGCATAGGTGACTATGCTTTGTGGCCATAACTTTAACAATAAAGTTAACAATTTACTCATTCTCTTCAAACAGATTCAACCATTTTATCAACACAAGCTAATAATTATTGTCACATAATAAGTACCATACAACTTAAAACAAACCAAGAGCCATCAAAGTCAGAATTCAAAGATTACTGATCAACTCAAACATAACATTATTTCATCATGTACGCAAAACAATACCATGTCAGCAAAGAAACATGAGTTTCCAGGTTACACTACTTACAGGTCCAACCAACAGTGCACCCATGCCCACGGTTACAACAAGCAGAACACAGGGCAACCATTTCAGTTAATCGGATCCACCAAATTCAAGGGATAAATTTCTATAATGACTAAATGATATACACCAAGAAATTGTAAAAGCCTGACTTGTCGTATATGTTGTAAATCCATGAAGGGCCGGCCTCTTGGATGATTTATACATTATATAACACAACACAACATAAAAACACTAACTCTGTTCTAATTTCTGTTGCCACCCGTCAGTTTATTTGACACCCGCAGCTTCTTCCTCAAAAACCCGTTTCTCAGCCAATGTAGACCATCTGGGAATAGACCCGTGGTTCTGTTCATCATAGACATAACAATCTTGTAAATATTTCACGTCTGTGTATGCTATAATCACACACACACAAAAAAAAAAAAAAAAAAAAGAAAAAAAAGAGCCAGAAACCAAACAACTATGCATATTTTACCAGATTCTGCTTGGGAGGAAATGAAGTAGGCAACTTAAGTGATTCTGAAGGCCTATGAAACAATAGATGTGCTACCGACCGGTCTATAGGATTTGTATCAGTCTCCATATCCATGAATCCAGGGCACCTGAAATCCGAATGTATGAAGGATAAGGATAAGAAAAACCAAAGCAAGCGGGATAACAAAGAAATTAAACAGATAAAAAGCTTATATAGTGTTTTCTGGTAACTTTTGGTACGGGTCAAGTCAGGTTTGTATTGGGTTGCAATAGTAAGAATATTAATGCCTTAGATTCATAGTTGTCAATAGCGAATAGCGGTAAATAGCGACAAGCTACCTATACGCTACATAGCGAATAGCGGTAAATAGCGCCCGCTATTTCGTGTTTAGCGATAAGGTAGTACAAACTTTAAGAAATGTTTTACATTCAATAAATAACATGTTTAGCTATGAAGTAGTAGAAAATTTAAGCAAACACCACCAAATTAGCTAAAATACTCTATTTGGGTCATTTTATAGTTATAAAAAAATTAAAAAAATATTAAAAAAAAGAAAAAAATCGCTACCGGTCGCTATTTGATCGCTATTCACAAATAGCGACACCTTGTCTATACGCCATGTAGCGCACTATAGCGGTCGCTATAGCCGCTATTGACAACAGGGCTTAGATTTGATCACAAAAACTATACTAGAAATACTAATATCACTGTTAGGAGATTATAGGCATAAAAAATGTGATTTCTATGAAACTAAACCATGTTTAACCAGGATTTTGAAATAAAACTTGATTTACTTATTCGACCCGTTAGAGATTTAGCATAACCTAAATCAATCAACCTAATGTAATAAATATTCCAATTCCCCTGAATTCTACGAACCAAATATGTAGTGTCGACATGTTGGGTTCACAGAGTTTGTTGGAATTAAAAATTAATGCCTTAGATTTGATCACAAAAACTATACTAGAAATACTAATATCACTGTTAGGAGATTATAGGCATAAAAAATGTGATTTCCATGAAATTAAACCATGTTTAACCGGGATTTTGAAATAAAACTTAATTTACTTATACGACCCGTAAGAGATTTAGCATAACCTAAATCAATCAACCTAATGTAATAAATATTCCAATTCCCCTGAATTCTACGAACCAAATATGTAGTGTCGACATGTTGGGTTCACAGAGTTTATTGGAATTAAAAATTAATGCCTTAGATTTGATCACAAAAACTATACTAGAAATACTAATATCACTGTTAGGAGATTATAGGCATAAAAAATGTGATTTCCATGAAATTAAACCATGTTTAACCGGGATTTTGAAATAAAACTTAATTTACTTATACGACCCGTTAGAGATTTAGCATAACCTAAATCAATCAACCTAATGTAATAAATATTCCAATTCCCCTGAATTCTACGAACCAAATATGTAGTGTCGACATGTTGGGTTCACAGAGTTTATTGGAATTAAAAATTTTGAATTCCATAATGTCTTTAATTTAATTGAGAATATATTGCAATTGGAATTAATCGGCTCAAATTATCTCTCATTCCTTGAAAATGTGAAGAAATTCAACAAAAGGAATTAGAATCTATGTCGTCGCATCCGCCACCCCCCACCACCACCCCCCAACCACCACCACCGACCACCCTTGTCACTGCTGCCACCATCACCACCACCGCCCCCTCCACCGTTGTCTTCACTACCGCCACCAGCCACCCCAAGGCAGCCACCGCCATGGTGGCAGTGATGGTGACCAGTAGGTGAAGGTGGTGCCAGTGCCAAACGCAACAGTCGCCGGTTTTTTTCTTTTCTTTTTTTTTTTTTTTTGTGGGTGGGTGGGGGGAGGTGCGACCAGTGGGTGATAGATACCAATCCCTTTATGCTTGTTGTCACTTGGAGGCATTACAAATTCAAGATCTTTTAAAGGTTCTAATTCCTCTAATTTCCAAATCCAATTTCTTTTGAGTAATTCCAATTCCTTTAAAAAAAATCCACGAACCGAACCAGCTCTAAAAGTAAACAGGTTGTACTTGCCACCTCTAAACAGCACCATATATAATTATATAATAAACCAACCAAAATATCTCATGTCAACTCAACAAGGTAAATGGCTCAAAACAACAAAAACATGCTTGGCTAGCAATTGAAACCATGAGTCACTACCAGCTAAAAAGAGAATATTTAAGAGGAGCTAGTCACTTGCTATATTGAAAGAGTAACTAATTTAAAATATGGAGAGATAGTGACAGTACTTGTTAGTTCTTTCAGACATTATAGGCCCACCAAGTTCATTAACATCTGCGACACCGCTGCTTACGCCTGGATTATTATGCCGTTGCTCTGCACTTCTAGCCAAACGGTATAGACTGTCCCTTATGCACAACTTGGTTCTCATATCCAACTGAAAGGAACACCGATCAAAATCAAGCAACTTTAGATATTTAATCAAGACAATAAAAAAAATCATCAGGTGAATGCAACCTGCCGCCAGTTAAGCCTGGCAAAACTGGCGAGTGAGTTGAGTAAAAACACGTGGGCCAGACAAAACGGTTGTTCGGAAAATGTATCACTTCAGTTAATGCTAACTTACATGCTAAACTGCCCATCATGTAAGGAACTAAAGCCTATTGCCTGAATTCTGTAGCCATAACTGCATTTTGTGTTATTTGATGGGACTTCCTTTTGTTGCACACAACCATTCTGCCGATCACGTAAATCGATATCTACCTCACAAACATAAAATCATCTCGAGTTCTATAATCCATGGTTTTGCAATTTTATGTTTATCATAGCTCATGCGCGTTATTCGGATTATTAGATAATCTGTATGCTAAGGGTTAAGTTAACTTCCAGTTAGATCTATTATTTGGGCCACATAGATAACCAAACTGTTCTTCTACTTCTATTTCAGGTTCTTTCTTGTGATTAACAGGATCTTTATTTGGTTGGTTAGAACTAACTATTATAATATTTTTGGCTTAACTTTTACCTATGAGTGATCTTACACAATTTGTGGTGCAACAATTAGAAGTTGAAATGAAACGTCAACATGGAAAGACTACAGCCCAGCTCCACTATGACATTAAAGCCTATCTACCCATAGCCTATTGTCAATGGTAATTGTAATGGACCCCCAGAAACAAATGAATCGTAGAGGTTGTCATGAAAATAGCAATATCATCATACCTGTTCTGTAACCTGTCTTAGCTGGCGAAAACTATTAGCTTCAAGTGAGATTTCATCCAACTCAGAACTAACAGAGGAGCTTTCCTGTGCGTTTAATAAACCTATCTCAACTCCTTCCTTACCTCCTTCAATATCCCTTTGACTTTCATGTTTCTTTACCGACAGATTATCTTGCTTTTCATCAGAAACCAAAACACCTTTTGAAGACTGAAACATCATACCCATCTGTCTTGGGCTTTCAGTAAATAAGGGCTGAAATCCTTGTGACTGTTTTCGCACATCAGTTTCAGCAGCAGTCCCTGAAAATGAAGGATCACCAGAACTCTGGTTAGATGCATAGGAAGACCCCATTGGGGAAGGAGACTTAAGACCCTTATGTGCAGATTTAATGCCAGACAACATTGGAACATGTGTTGTTTGATGGGGATAATCTGGAGGTGGATAACAATTGTTGCTCTGCATGTGACCAAAATAATCAAGTTCTAGGGTTCTATACTGCTGCGTGTTGCCTACGAAGGTAAGACCTTGGTCGGATTTATTGTTTGAAGACAGCCGACTGTCATTGCTTCTCAAATCACTGACTTGAGAGAAGGAGCAATGATCATTTCCTACTCCTTGTCCTGCTTTTTTTCCTCCAGTTTGATTATGATGTTTTGACTGCCCTTTCTGCAAATTGGTCTACCAAAGGTACACAGTTAGACATAACCTTAGTATTCACAAACAAGACGATGCATTATGAAATATATATTTTATGGCTGAGTAAGACAACTTTAAGATCATTCAAATGTAAGATTATATGTATATAAATGTAGCTGTCACAAAAGAAAGGAAATGTATATACCTGGTCTTTGAAATTAAGCTCATCTTTGCTTTCAGAGAGACAGCTAGACCTGTGATTATTTGATTCTGGAGACTCGTGATCTGGGTGAAATATATTCTTCAAATCACTTGGCTCAGGACATGGAAATTTAAAATCCATCTTTAATTCTTCTTGAGTACCCTCAATATGATCTGATGTAAACCAGCCAAATTCACCATCATTGTCAGTAACACCTAATCCAAATGATGAATCACAACTCCTATATGAAAAATAAAGCATATGTAAACCATTGTGTTATTAGAAACAAGAGAACAAAGAAAAACATGATTGTTAACTTTTCAATGTAATTTCTACCTTAACATCTTGTCAACATCCTCAAAGTTTCCTATATCAGGCCAGCCATAATATAAAAGATCACCTGATTCCTTATCCTCACAATTATTGCCAACAAAACAAAGATCTGCTTGGGAAATCTGTGTTGGTGGGTAACTGTACGAGTCATTATCACCTGTAGCTGATGTGGCATAGCTACTTTTGAAGCAATCATCTGGCATTCTAATGTCATCAGATGCTATATTAGGCATGTCTTTTACAATTTCACCATCACATGAACCATTAAACACACTCTGTGGTGCATGAGCTGATGATTCCTTTTCCATTATTTTATTTTTTGTATCTAATGGCTTAATATCCTTTTCGGCCTTTTCTTGGCAAATAGTTTGGGAAGCATCAAGGTTGCCAGTGTTACTCAAAACAGTCGTTTCATGCTGAAGTTCTTTGCGGATGTCTCTTTCAGATGAATTTCTACTAGTGCGAGCATTAGTAGGGTGTGGTACTATATGGTCATCACCTCGGTCAAAGTCCTCCCAAATAAAATCTTCAAGCTGCAAAAACAGTCAGAAAAGTAGCTGTAATAACTGAAGCTTTAGATAACTTCTATTAGTTTTATACGAACTGCAAGGAAAGTCACCAATTAATTCAATTCCCAAGTTCTTATATCTTCATAAGTCTACATGAATTCTTTCACAGTTTAAGGGCATGAAAGGATCAATAGCTTCTAGACATCAAACATTAATGAGCCTTTAAAGAGGTACAACTCTATATATTTATGAATCTGTAAATGATCCTTAGGCCTTTATTTGGTAATGTAAAATATGATGCATCTGTCACTTTCATGCTTAAGTCTATTATTTTTGGTTGTCCTCAGTAATATGATTTTATAGGCTTAGCATATCAACGCATTAAAGCCTCTTTAGTTGTATGCTATATGCATGGCATATTCAGGAGGATAACAAGATATGTGCAACCAAACAAGCTCCTTACTACTATAGTGTTTACATGGTTTTACTTGGTACCAGTACAATCATGGTTTTGATTGGTACAAGTAAAATCATGATTAAAAATTGTGATAATTTGGAGTTCACATAACCTATGACCTTGTTAGCTCATATATCCTGGTAATTTTCCTCCTCTTGGTCATCAAAGATGTAAAAGATATCAAGAACAAAGGTGATTTTAATAGTCCAGGAGATCCATAATCTATTGTTCACCAAGTGATTAGGCTGCACTCAAAGAAATAATGCATGAAACTGTCACTTGTATTGCTTTCAAAGTTGAAATGAAGAATACAAGGCGACTCAAATAAGGGATAGGAAAAAAGTTTCTGACAATTAGTTCAAGGCAAGTGAGTGTGTTTACATGTGCAGGTATTAAATTTCAATCCTTTAGACACCCCTCATATTTCATGGTAAAGTTAGCTACTGGCAAGAATGAAATTTGTGATTCTATGAAAAAGTTTATTCTTTACATAAAGATTTCTATAAATATAAAATAAAATAATAGCATCTTCACTAGCTTTTCGCATCTTTTTACCATCAACTAGACCTTGGTCTCTCAAGCATTAAAAACATGCTATCATTGATCATTTAAATATGATGAACTAATGTCAACACGCTTTAGGATAACTAATCATCAATGCTCATATAAGTATGCAAAAACAAGCATTGATAACCATACGACTATGCTAAAACAAAGCATTGAAGATCCTACCTCATACATAGACAAGTCTGACATTCCTTCAAAATCTTCTATCCAGCACTAACTATGCAGCCAACGCCAAGATAGAACTTCATAATTTCCCCAAGATAAGTACACAAAAAGGAGGCCTCCCTTCACCTCAGTTGGACACATCAAAAAGCAGCAAAAACAAATATTATTAGACCTAAACTACAAGATCCACATTACTTTCCATCAAACCAATCATACCTTTAAGCAAAACAAGCATTCAAATCACATTCAACCTCTTCACACAACAGAGATTCACCACAAACGCAAACTAAAACAGCACCCTGCCAAATAAAACAGTGATAAACTTCAATCAAAACAAAATAAATCCATAACTAAACACCTTCAAAAATATTCATTTTCCTCTTTCTCTTCTCCTCCTCCATCCGTAAACAAATCCACACAACAACGAAATCAAATCCTAAAACCCTACGACAAATCAACAACCATAAAACAACTTCAAACTACAATCCACAAAACAGTCTGCAATCAAATTTCAACACAAATCAACAGCATACACCATCAAAACCATATTCAAACAAATTAACGTCAAATAACGTAAGATCCACCGGAAAAACTCACCGGAATCACCAAATCAACCACCAAAACCTTCAATACCTCCACCAAATTCCACCAATAAACCCTAACTTCCGATAACAACAACAAAAACTCGTATCTTCTTCGATCGATAAGCTCCAGAGAGAGAAAGTGTGTGCGTTTTTGTGTGTGTGTGAGTGTGTGAGAGAGAAGAAGAGACTTTGTGGCCTCAATTAAAAATATAAATAAATAAATAAATAAATGGGCGCAAAGTTAGGGATAACGAACAGGTGACACGTGGCATGGAGATCAAAAGGGAGCTTGAGAGGAGAGAGAGTGTTGTTGGGTATCTAGTAATTCGTGGAGGAGACATGTGATCTGTTATTGAAATGTGATTGGTCCACGTAAGCATTGCTCTAATGCACGCGTAGACATCAGCCGACACGTGCATCTTAAGTAGCTTTAATTAATTGTGTGGGTTTAAACTTTAAACTAATCCCGTGACACTTAATTATACCTATAGTTTATGATTACGTCGTTGGTGTTTGCCGACTTTTCTTGCCCAAATTGTTTATCTTGTGATTGATATAAGTGGTTGTTAGTTCATATAAATATTGAATCATGATAGTATTATATTTTTAACATATTAGTCATTTTATTGGTTTATTAACCGGTCCATCCAGTTTAAAAACAAGATTTTGTTATGTATGTGACCGATGTCTTAAGATTTGTCTTTTATAGCTTAGATGTTATGAACATCAACTTTAACTCCTTATTGTTGGATAATAATAATTTCTTTTTTGATATAATGAAAAGCAGTTTTATTTAACAAAAATTGTTAACTTTCAACCAATCTATCATGTAATTTGAGGGGTTTAAGGCCAGTTGTACGGAATGATTATGACATGCGAAAACAAGGTGCCCATAGATGATGCTTTACGTATGTAATACTTTTCAAATAATAAAAATTTAAATTTTTTAACCTACAATGATTTAATCAAGAAAAATTCAAAAAATATGAAATAGAAATATAAAAATATTATATATTTTATTATATATAATATTAATATATGTATGTAAATGATCAATGAAGCTTTTAAAAAAAGACTATTCATATTTTTTCATCCCTCCCATAAGAAGAAGTTGATTCTAAATCTTCGTATTATAATAAAAAGATAACTAGAGTGTACATGTGACATCATCATATTCATGTTTATTAATTTTTTTTTGCTTTTCTCTTCTATTAAATAATCACATTAAATACTAATAATATTCTTTAATTCTTTTTTATATTAAAATAGCTTTTTATCATTTAACTAATGTTATTTCTACAGAAAAAAATTTTATGAAATAAGTAAATTTTATAAAATATAAAACATTTTTAAAATTTGAAATATTTAAAATTATAAAAAGTAAAATTTTTATATACAAAAAATAATTAAATTAAGTAGTTATAATAAGAAAGTTTTTAAAAGTTATATTTTTTTAAAATGTTCTTTTTGAAACAAAACTTTTTATTCTATTTATATTAAGAAAGATTTCAATCATATCTTATATTAAACTATCGTTTTATTATTAACAAATTTTAGTTCTATTTAATATTTTATTATACAACTCATGTAATAAACGAGTTTACTAAAACTAGTCTATACTATATAATAAAAGAGTAACTAGAATGCCACATGGCACTCTAATGTTACTCCTCAAAAAGATTTTCCCGCCTAAACTAATATATTATTTAGTAAAGTTTTTTATTTTAAGAAACTCAATTAATATTAATAATTCATTTTGTTTTGAATTTAATTTTTTATATTATAAACTTTATTGTGTAATCATATTGTTTTGAACTATAAATATTATTATAGCCAAATAAGATTAAATTAAAAAAAAACTAAAATGAAAACAATATTTATTGATATATTTATATATTTTATATTAGTGTGATTTTAAGACAACTGGTTTTTAATTTTACATGGGTCAGTTGTATGTTATATTATTCAAAAAAGTATTCGGATATTTATAAGTTATAAATGTAACTTTTTATTTTTTCATTGTTATAGTAATAAGTAACTTAATCATACGAAATATTTATACATTTATAAATTATATTGTTTTTATATTTTCAACCCGTGTATTATACGGGTTTACTAAAACTAGTTTATTATAAAAGAGTAAAAGAGGTTCACACGTTAAAAGAAGAAATAGCCAATTGAGCATGATGTGTTGTGTGGATGTTGTGCTTGGACTCTTTCGTGTAAAGCAAGTGGGTATATAAACTTTTGGTTTATAGATTTTTCTCACATGATCGAGTTTTTTTTTAGTTTAGAGCCTTTTTTAATAACTAATTGGTTCAATGATGTCTCAACCATTGGTCTCTGCAACTAGACCTGTGGCATACATGGTTTCCGGATAAAATGTTGGACCACTGGTTTAGTTTGAATTTTAGAATAATCGATAAACTAGTGTCTTTTCTCTACTGCGGGAGCGCATTGTGACAGAAAAGTTCCAACGGTTAAAAGGAACAGAAATGACAAAATTCTAATATGTGTCCCGTTTTAATTCAAAAGATTATATAAGGAAACTGAACAGTAAGAAAAATAAAACCAAAACACTAATAAAAATAAACTTGACGCAAGGAAGAGTAAGTTCTTAAAAAGGTAAATTAATTAAAAACAATATAAAATAAGTAAATAAAGATTAAAAGACAAAACAAAAAAAGTAATAAAAAGAGGGGAGTAAAAGAAATAGCATAAAGAGGTAATTGTTGTAGCGGATCTAGAATAAAAGTTCAGGGGTAACGTAACAAAAAAAATTTAACCATACATTTATATTAATAAAAGAAAAAAAAATAAAGTGGCCCGAAGTAAGATCATTCAAATCAAATCCATTTGGAATCGAAAGAATTGAACTCGAAAGAATTGTTGTCTTAATATCATTATCATTATTAGAACCAATATTTTCATTTTAAAATTTTTCTTTAAAAAAACTACCAATAAGAAGTTGTTTTTTCATCTTTCAAATCCTTAATTTTATAACCACAATAAAATTACAAACTGCACTTAGTAAATAACACAATTTCAAATCCTTACTTCATATACCTAATTGAACAAACCATAAATATTATAAATTGAACCAAATAATCGTTAACCAATATCCTCCTCTTGAAATCTTTCAAATCACTAATTTTTATATGAAATAACACTTAAATATTAAAAATTGGAAAACATAAACCCTGCATCCCTAATTTCATAGTGTAATAGAGGGAAAAAAAAACTAAAAAGTTTACCTTGAATTATTATCTCTTGATTTGGTAAAAGTAGAAAGATATCGATTATGGGCTGGTGGCAAGGTCGACGCAGCAGCACGGAGGACGGCGGCGGGCGGTCACTCCGGCTAGGCTGTGGTCGGCCGGCGATAGGGACACAGGCGAGTGGCGACAGGCTGCTGGGTGATAGACAAGGTGAGGCGGTGAGGGTATTTGGGTATAGCTGATTATTTTTTTAAGTTGTTTAGTTTGGGTTATGGGTATTTGGGATTGTAAACTTGTTAGACTTTTTAAGTTGTTTAATTTTTAGGCTTATTTTAATTTTCAGCTTGTTATTGAGTATTTCGGTATTGTTAGTTATTATTGTTTTTATAAAATGTAATGTGTTTTATAAAATATATTCTTTTATTTTTTATAAAATGTAAAACTTTGTATGAAGTGTCAAGATTAAAATTTTTTTAGGGGTAACATAATATTTTCTCAGGGGTAACGTAAAACCTTAATTTTTGTATTTTTTTACATAAAAGTGTAATTCTTTTTTTTTCACTACCCATAAAAAGTTAAGGGGTAGCGGAGGCTACCCCTCCCCCTAATGTATATCCGCCCCTGTTAAAGTTATCATAGTAACTGATATTCAACCATATATTCACTTATAACTAGTACTAACCCCACACGTTGTAGCGAGGGGGCGAAACCGTGTCAAATGACACCAATGTCACACCACTAATAGCGGCCACCAACACCGGAAAAACCTCGTATTTAAAATAAAAAATAAAAAAAATAATAATAAAACCGAATAGAAAGTAAATGTAAAAACGTTAAACCACATACGTGATACGTAAAACATTAAAAACAATAACTAAGTCGATCTATGACCCGCACGTTGCGACAGGGCCGTTAAACGGGAAACTTAAGCGTAACACCATTGAACTGAAATGTAAAACAAAAAAATTGTAAAAGATGATAAGTATAGAGAAGCAAAATTGAAAATAAAAATTATAAGGGTTAAATTATAAAAGATGTAAAAATATTAAGTTTAAAATAAAAAATTAAAAGAAAGAAAAAAAGATATGATACAACCTTTATTGCTTATGGTATAGCAATTAATGCAATTTTAGGTTGATAATTAGTAATATTTAAATTAAATTTTTTTATATTTGGATTTTGAATGATACATTTTAAATAAATTTGAAGGTTTCATCACAAAAATACAAGTGTGCGTTTAAAAATTGTTTTAAATAAATTAATACCATGTGACATGAAAAAAAGGCGACGGCGGTAGTGCAGGGTGGCTCTGAGGCATGTCGTTGCCTCTCGCCGCATGCATTCCTTCCACACTAAGAATGACCTTCTATTTATAGTGAACTCGAAATTAAAACACTCTTCAAATCATTACTCAAAAAGTAAATTCAATGTTAAAACATTGAAAAGTTTTAATTCAAAAAGTAAACACTTAAAGTTGTAACACCTAGATTAAATTCAAACTTAAAAGACTTTATATAAAATAAAATAAAACTTAAAAGCTTAAATACACTACCTTTTATTTTTTTATTTTTACATATTATAAAAATTCCTCTCATTTTCTCTAGATTTCAAGGAAAAACAAAGTTATGTAACATCTATAAGATAACTCCATCAAGTAACTTTCACAACCCTCCACTACAAAGGACCATGTTAACATGCTCATTTTAAAATTTCATTTTCGTATGAAAAAAACCTAGAGTATGAAATTTTGAAGATAAAGGAATATATATGCACAATAAAATCGGTAAAGAAGATAAGAAACATGTGGGGTATTATTATAATGGCTAGATTGTACATTTGAAGGCATTATGTCCTAACCATAGAAAAAGAAGACGTCTAATTTTGTGGGGCTAGATTACGTGTGTTTAATGTTAGATTTCTAACCATATTAGATAGGCCTTTTTTTCCAAGCAACTTTTCATCTCTTTGAACTTGACCATTGGAAATAGTTTGGATTTGATTATTAGCTAAGTTTTTTTCTGATTCTCCTTAGTTCCTTGATCTTCACTTGTTCTTCTTGGGTTCGATACACCGTATCACCAAGGTCCTTTATCCCGAACAATATTCGTAACTTTTCAAATTTAATTTCTTGAATCATCGTTGAACACATCCTCCTTGGGAAAGCTATGATATTGAATTTCAATCTACTTGTTGATGACCCATTACATCCGACACTGACTTGTGGCTTATCACCTCTTACATCTTTGAACTGAGAGCACATCACCCATTCTTCTTCTTCAATCCACGAATGTTCTTAAAAACCTAAAAAACCATCTGACTTTGATCCTTTAGTGACAACAAATTATGGTCACTAACCTTGATCAACGAGTTGATCTAAGGTTTTCTTAAATGTAGTTGTGTTGAATGGCTTGTCTCTTGTTTGAATGGTTTTGTTGGAGTTTTCTTGATTTTCTTGGCAGCAAGTTATATAGCCTTGGTTCTTTGGTTCCAAGAATTGATAAACAAGACCCAATCAAGCGGCGATGGTGTCACCGACTTTTATGTAGATCTAGCGGTGTCTCGAAGCTAGCTAGTAGGCGGTGGCTTCTTTGATCTTCCTCGGTAACATCGTTTACCCGCAAATCTCTCTTGAACGCCTTCACACGACCCTAGATCTTCTTGGAAAAACGAACAACCCTAGATCCCTTTCTCGATAACGCCTATTCAATCAGCTTCCTAGCGGATTTTAGTATCAATTCCGGGTACCTAAAACTTGGCTCTTGATTAACCAAGCTCTGATACCAATTCAAGATCTAACAATCGAATCAAACACACAATATCATAATGCTCACGGATGTAATCAAGAAAATATATTCTCAAAAAACTTGATTACAATTGAATTCTCGTACTTCTGCCCTATGCTTGGTTAGGTATTTATAGTGATAATCCAACTTGATCATCAAGCAACAAAATATTAAAAATAATACTAAAGCTTATCTAAACTGAAGTTTATCTAAAACTAGAGTTTATGTAATTTAATATTTATCTAATTCACCTCCCTTGAGCCAACTTGCATTCCAAGGAGAATTAGTTGGGCTGCCAACTTGCAGTCCAGTCTTTTCTACTTGGGTCACCGACTAGTGAGCCCATGTTTGGAATTACCCATTCAATAATCATCTCCCTAATTCCAAACCAAAACTAGGGTAGTCTTCAACTCCGAGCAATGATTTCATCTCATTAAATTTTATCCGTGGCAAGGCTTTGGTTAGTATATCTGCCTTCTGCATCTTGCCACTCATATAATCAATCTTCACTTGTTTACGTTCCACGCATTCACGTATAAAGTGATATCGGGTATCAATGTGTTTGCTAAGCCCATGAAAAACTGAATTTTTGGACAGCTCCATAGCAAACTTGCTATCAACCTTTATGAGCACAGGTTGGCGATCCCAACCAGTTAATTCGCTCAGAACCCTTTGCAACCATAAAGCTTGACAGGTTACTACTACGACTGCCATGAACTAGGCTTCCCAGGATGATAGAGCTACAGTTTTTTGTTTCTGCGTACACCAAGTAATGGGTGCATCGTTGTAGTAAAATACCATCCCGGTGGTACTTCTTCCATAATCTCGATCGGCCGCATGACTACTGTCACTGTACTCAAATATCTCTCGATTTCCTCCTTGCTTGTATTTGATTCCATACGACATAGTGCCTCTAATTTACCGAAGGAGATGTTTTACAGCAGCCATATGTGTTTCCATAGGGTTCTGTATGTACCGGCTTGTGATCCCTATTGCAAAGCTTATGTCCAGCCGAGTATGTAGCAAATAACGTAGACGCCCGACCAGACGTCTATAGTTTGTAGCATCTACCGGGTTACCAGCTTCATCTTTTGTTAACCTTAGACCAGGTTCCATGGGGCATGCAGTCGAGTTGCAATTGATCATACCTGCTTCTTCTAGTATTTTTCTTGCATAACTTTCTTGCTTCATTATTATTCCATTTTTGATTTGTGATACTTCAATCCCAAGATAATAAGATAAAGGACCTAGGTCACTTATTTCAAACTCCTTTTCCATTTGATTCTTGAACTTCATAATCTCAGCCAAATTCGATCCGGTTATCACAAGATCATCAACATAGACTCCGATGATCAAGGTATCACTTCCCACATTTTTAGTGTACACAGCTTGCTCATGTAAGCACCGCTTGTATCCTAGATGTTTTAGCGTGCCATCTAGTTTTATATTCCAAGCCCGAGGGGCTTGCCGGAGTCCATAGAAGGCTTTTGAGAGTCTATACACCTTGTCTTCATGGCCCTTCTTGACATAACCTTCTGGTTGGTCAACATGTACTACTTCTTTTAAGTCACCATGTAAGAAAGCTGTCTTTACATCTAGATGGAGTATTTCTCACTTATGCTGGGCCGCCAAAGCAACTATCAACCGAATTGTTTCAATACGAGCTACCGGGGCGAATACTTCATCGAAATCGACTCCATGTTCTTGAACATACCCTTTGGCTATGAGTCATGCTTTATACTTGGTAATGTTCCCTTTCGAGTCACGTTTAATTTTAAACAACCATTTGAGGCCTATCGATTTATGACCGGCAGGTAAACTTGTTAGACTCCATGTCTTGTTTCGTTCGATTGAATCTAGCTCCGACTTCATTGCTCTAACCCAGTTTATATCTTCTTTGGCTTGGGAATAACTTGTCGGTTTATCTTCTACTGGTAGTAGTAATTCACCGAGACCTTCTCGATTTATTCCATCTTCAACAATGTATTCATTAAATCTCTTTGGCAAGCAGTGAGTTCTTGTTGATCTCCTTGGTTGAATACTTGTTCGAGTTTGAGATGAACCTGCATGGGAATGAATATTTTGGTTAATATAATCCGGTGGGTTTTGAGTTTTTAACTGGGACCCTGTATCTTCATTTTCATATGTCTCATGCTGGGTAAAAACCGATGAATCTGGCCTATTTATTTCAGCCCACTGCCTAGTTGTTGGTGAGCCCAATGGATCTTGTGAGCTTTCCATGTCTATCACCTCCTGGGAACTATTGAAGTTACATACTATTTCAACTTTAAAACCTTCTGCCAAGTGGTTTGTCTCATTAATTGACCAACACCAATTTTGTTTTTCATCAAATCTCACTTCTTTGCTTATAGAAATTTTCTTTTGAATTGGATCGTACATTCGAAATGCTTTTGAGCCTGTTTCAACTCCAAAATAAACCATTGGTAGGCTTTGATCATCTAGTTTCTTTTGATTTACTCTGAGCTCCTTTACATACCCAACACACCCAAACACTTTAAGATAAGATATGTTTGGTTTAACTTTTTATAAAGCTTCATATGGCACCATGTTAACAAGAGCTCTAGTCGGGGAGCTGTATAAAACATAAATTGCATGGTTTACTGCTTCGCCCCAAAATTCTTGTGGTACTTGTTTGGCTTTTAGCATACATCGTGTTAACTTTAACAATGTGGTAGGCTGTGATACTAAATCACTTGTACAGGAAAACAACAATGAAAAAAAAGGAAACTGAACTGTGTACTCTCTTTTGAAGCAAAGTCTAAAAAATTACATATATAGAGAAAGAAACAAAACAAGACTATAAAGTACAACTACTGAAAAGCAAACAAATAAACTACCCACTAATACCATTACTAGTCTACTACCCACTACTATGAAAAGATAACTTGCAGTTTAAATGAAAGAACATGGGTACATGGACATGGGTACATGGACCACATAAGCAGTCACATCATCTACTATTTCATTTTTTCCATGCACACGTAAATAAAAGTGGTGTTGCTTATTCAACATACTCCTTCTCAACATCAACTTGTTGCATTCCCATATTAGACACAAATTCCATCAGCTTGATTCTGGGTAGATCCTTAGTTAGAACAACAGCAATCTGCAGTTTAGTATCCACATAAACAAGGTCTATTTCACCCTTGAGTACCTTCTCACGTATATAATGGTAATGTATTTCTATGTGTTTCGTACGTGCATGAAATGTAGGATTTTCTGCGAGTTGAATAGCCGGCTTGTTGTCACACCACAACACAACTTTGTTCTCTATCTCTTGCTTCAAATCTCGCAGAACTTGCAGCAACCAAGTGCATTCTTGTGTTGCCATTGCAGCTGACCGGTACTCTGCTTCTGTTGTTGATAAAGATACCGTAGGTTGCAACTTACTACACCAAGACACATCCCCACTACCCAGCAAAAACACATACCCTGTGGTTGATCTCCTGTTGCTTGGGTCACCCCCATAATCAGCGTCATAGAAACCAACAAGCTTTGCACAAGGCTCCCTCTTGTACAATATACCAAAGCCAATAGTGGCCTTAACATATCTTAGCACACGACGTATAGCATGAAGATGTGGTCGTCTCGGTTTTTGCATGAACCTGCTAAGAACACCAAGAGAAAATGAAATATCTGGATGGGTCAACATGAGATAAATTAAACTGCCAACAATCTTCTGGTACATCGTTGCGTCTTCAAGTTCAGTTCCTTCACCTGGATACAATTTTACACTTGTGTCTATGGGAGTCCATGCGGGTTTGGAATCGAGCATGCCAAAACGCAGCAGTAGATCAGTAGCATATTTACTCTGGTGCATCAATAATCCAGCTCCCCCATAGCTTAATTCCAGACCCAAAAATCATTGTAGTTTTACTAGATCCTTCATTCGAAAACGGTACATAAATTTGCTTTCAGTTGTCGAACTTCATCTTCATAATCACCCGTAATGATGAGGTCATCCACATACACCAACACAATAGCTACTTTGGAACCAATACTTTTGACGAATAGACTTGCATCAGAATTGGAACTTGAGAACCCATTATGTTCCAAAAACTCAGCGATTTTTCCAAACCAGGATCTAGGTGACTGTTTTAAGCCGTAAATAGCTTTCTTCAGTTTACAAACATACTCAGGGTGAGCTTCATTTTCAAAGACTCATGTAAATCACGTGATCTAGGGTGCCATATAAAAACGCGTTATTAACATCCATTTGATGCAACATCCAGCCCTTATTTGCTGCTACAGCTAGAAGAGCCCGGATAGTGGTGAGCTTTGCCACCAGGCTGAACATCTCCTCGTAATCTAACCCGGGTTGTTGAGAAAAACCCCGAGCTACAATACGTGCTTTGCATCGTTCCACTGACCCATCCGGTTTGTATTTCAGTTTATACACCCACTTGCATGAGATCGGCTTTACTTCGCCGGGCTTTGGCACCAGATCCTACGTCTCATTCCGCAACAATGCACTTATTTCTTCATTCATAGCCTCCCTCCATTCCGGTTTACTATTGGCTTCAATAAATGACTCCGGTTCCACTACCACATTAACAACGGTCGCAACATGGGCGTATTTAGGGTTAGGCTTTTTAACCCAAGCTGAACGTCTTGGTTCTTCACTTTGATCAGTGTTGTGGTGAAACACTCCTGTGTTCCAAGGCTGTTGATTTTGACTTGTGTTTGAGAACTGATCTTGCTATTATGAAGCTTGAGTTTGACCTGTAACTACATCAATCTCATCATCAGCACATGAACCAGAAACAGAAAGACTAACCATGCTGTTTTTAAGTTCCTCTTTCAACATAGATGAATCTGGCAGCACTTCTTTAGATGTAGACCACCACGAGGAAGTCTCATCAAACACCACATTTCGAGAGATGTAGCACTTTCCTGTTAGTGGGTCACAACATCTCCAACCTTTTTGGTCATTGCAGTACCCAACAAAGATACATCTCACAGCCTTTTTTTCTAGTTTATGTCTTTGTGAACTGGGAACAAAAACATAGCACACAGAGCCAAATACCCGTAGGTAACTTACATTTGGCTTGACTTTGAATAGTTTCTCGTACGGTGACTTATAATCAAAGCCTTGCTGAGGGACCCGAGTGATTATATAGGCAGCCGTTCGCATGGCTTCTGCCCAGAATCGCCCGGGTACGTTTTTATCATGAAGCAAACACCCTGAAACCTCTGCAAGGTGCCTATTCTTCCTCTCCGAAATACCGTTCTGCTGTGGCGTGTTCGGGCAAGTGAACTGTCTCCTTATCTTGTACAAGTTAAGAAAATCAGAGAATTCTTTACTCACGTACTCACCACTATTTTCAGATCTAAGCATTTTCATAGTCAAACCTGTCACACTTTCTGCTTCCGACCTGAAACTCTTGAATCTATCAAGTGCCTCATTCTTTTCTTTCATAAAGTATACCCAAACAAAACGTGAGAAATCATATATAAATGTAATCATATACCTCAATCCACTAACTGAAGCTTGTTTCACCGGACCGAACACATCGGTGTGAACAAGCTCTAGTGGAGCCTTCGACTTGTAGTTTGAGGCATGAAAAGGTTGTTGATGTGCTTTTCCAAATTGACAGCCTGAACACACGCCGCCCTTTTTGACTTCCAAAACTGGTAAACCTGCTACAAGCTTTTTGGTTATCATCATGGTCAGCTTATCATAAGCCACATGCCCCAATCTTGAGTGCCATAAATCCATGTTTTAGATGCCTTTAGTCTTCTCAATATATGCGGACTCAGCCGAGAATACATACACTGTTTCTCGCCTATGCCCACGTAGAACAGCCTTCGAGAGTGTTCAGAATTCCTCAAACACTCACATCATCAGGACCAAAGACCACATATTTTCCTGTTGAAGTTATTTGAGAGACAGAAAGCAAATTCTTTTTCATACCTGGCACGTGGTAAACGTCCTTGAGAACAAGATCCTGTTTATTATTGCTACTTGTGAACCTAACATTACCAACATGAGCTATATGATGCTTTGAATTATCCGCAGTTACTACTAATCGACTACCACCGTATTGGATTGGCTTTGATAACCGATCCTTTTCTCCGGTCATATGATTTGAACATCCAGAGTCAACAATCCAATCTTCTAGCTTGTTTGAGCACGCCATTGCTGTTGCTGCCATAACATCATCTTCGACTACTTGTGCCATAAGTGCTTCGGCTTCCCATTCAGGTTCATGAGGAATAATCGTAGCTATGTTGCCTTCCTCTCGGATCTAGTCACAACTCTTAGCAATATGACCCTTTCTTCCACAATTATAACATTTAAATGGGAATCGCTTACCATATGACTTGGACTTTCTATCATTTGATCCTTCGCCTCTATCATAGGACCGACTCTTCTTATCTCCATATTGTGGTTTTGACCTTTCACTGTTGCGGTTCTGACTACCACACGAACTAGACTTGTACTTGTGCTTCGTCCTCCCAATATACAACGCCTCATCTTCTCCTTTGATTTTAACACTCGTGAACTGCCTTGCAAGCGACTCTTGGCTGGCCAAAAGGTTTTCAAACTCAACAATGGTAGGCTGAGTTTGCCAACCCTGAACTGTTGCTACAAAGCTGTGGTACTTGGGCTTCAAACCATGTATGATGATACGCTTCATTCGTGCATCACTTATCCTAGATTGAGGGTCAAGCTCTCCAATTTCTCTACACAAACTTTTCACTTTATGAAAATACTGAGAAATTAACAACTCTTTTTGGGTTATAGAGAGTCTAGTAATTGTAGTAGTGGGTAGTTTCTTTGTTTGCTTTTTAGTAGTTGTACTTTATAGTCTTGTTTTGTTTATTTCTCTATATATGTAATGTTTTAGACTTTGCTTCAAAAGAGAGTACACAGTTCAGTTCCCTTTTTTTTCATTGTTGTTTTCCTATACGAGTGATTTAGTATCACAGCCTACCATATTGTTAAAGTTAACAAGTGGTATCAGAGCTTGTATTCTAAGATGTCGGACTAGAATTTAGTTGGTGGTGTGAAGAAGTTGAACAACCAAAATTACAAAACTTGGTCTACATGCATCTCCTCATATCTGCAGGGCCAAGACTTGTGGGAAGTGGTTCAGGGCAACGACACCGTTCAACCTACTAGGGATAATCAGAATGGAGTGCAACGGAAGTGGAAAGTTAAAGCAGGAAAAGCAATGTTTATATTGAAGACGACGGTTGAAGAAGAAATCCTTGAACATATCAAGGATGCCTCTAGACCAAAGGAAGCCTGGGATATACTGGCAGAATTGTTGTCGAAGAAGAATGATGCTAAACAACAACTACTGAAAAGCAAACAAAGAAACTACCCACTACTACCATTACTAGTATACTACCCACTACTATGAAAAGATAACTTGCAGTTTAAATGAAAGAACATGCATGGACCACATAAGCTGTCACATCATCTACTATTTCATTTTTTCCATGCACACGTAAATACAAGTGGTGTTGCTTAGTCAACACATCGAACCATGCTTATAACGGTCCTGTTTCAACGCTCTACTACCCCGTTCTGTTGAGGGGAATAGGGTGTCGTCAAGTTTCTTGTAACTGCATTATCTTCACACCATCTTACAAAATCTCTTGATGTGAATTTTCCGCCTCTGTCGGTTCGTTGAGTTCCTATTTTGTGCGCAATTTTATTTTCCACCACCTTTTTAAAGCTTTTGAATGATTCAAATGCTTGATCTTTAGATTAAAGTAGATAGCACCACATGTATCTTGAGAAATCATCGATTATTAAGAATATATACCGGTTTTGGCTTGCTGTGCATGGGGTTATCGGACCACACAGGTCTCCATGCACAAGTTCAAGCGATCTCTTTGCTCGATATTTTGCCTGGTCCGGGTATGGTAATCGTGCTTGCTTTCCTACCAAACATGAATCACAAACGTTAGTAATGTGCTTAATATTAGGAATACCCCTCACCATTTTCTTGGTGCTTAATTTCCTTATTGACTCAAAATTCAGGTGCCCCAACCGGGCATGCCAAAGCCATGCTGGTTCGTCTAGCTTTGCAAGTAAGCATGTTGGGGAGCCGGACTTTAGGAGTATTTTGTAGAGACGTGCATTAGATCGATAAACATTCATCAATAGTTTCCCCATGTTGTCATATATGCGAAGCTCATCATCCTTCATTATGACTTCATAGCCGGATTCAGTGACTTGACCAAGGCTTATCAAATTACTTCTTAAGCTTGGTATATAGTACATATCCGTTAGCAGATGATGTTCACTAGTGTTGCTTGTGAACAATATAGATCCTTTGCCTTTTATCTGGACACATGAGTCATCTCCAAATCTTACTTTACCCGACACATTCTCATCAAATTCAGCAAAGCATTCACGTCTACCGGTCATGTGGTTCGAGGCAACGTTGTCTAGATACCATATGTTATCGTTTTTGGTTTCAGAATCATACTTTTTTGGTATTAACTTCTTTTCATGTAATAGTATAATTCATGCAAGAATACTATTGGATCTCTGTCTTTAGTCTCACTTAAGTTTGCCTCCTGCGTTTTTTGTTTTCGATCTGGACATGTTGAAGCGAAATGTCCAAATTGGTCGCACCGAAAACATTGTACTTTGGATCGGTCTTTCTTTCCTTTTTCTTCCCCGTCTCTGGCCTCGGTGTTTCTTGACCCTCCTGTCATACTTTTACCACGACTAAAGGAGGAGTATCGACCTCGACCACGCCCATGATTGTTTGGACCCCCTCGTCCTCGACCTCGGTAGCTGTCACGATTGTATTCTTTGTGTTTGTTGGATGATTCTGCTTTTGAAAAGAACACTTTATTTTGATTTTCATTCAGTTGATCATCTTCTTTGATCCTTTCTTCATACACCTTTAATCGTCCAACCACGTCTTCGAATCCAACTTTTCTGAGATCAAGAACTGTTCTATTGAAGCAACAATGTGTATAAACTTACGTGGGAGGCTCAAAAGAAATTTCTTTACCATTTTGGATTCTTCAATGATTTCCCCTAATGATGCAGATCTAGAAGCGATCCCGGACAGTCTGCTAGCATATTCATCAATGGTTGCTTTCTCTTTCATCCTTAAACCATCGAACTCGGTTTGTAATGTCTGAAATCTTGCTTCTCTAACTCGATCAGCCCCAAGGTCACGTTTTTAGTGCTTTCACATCTATTAGCACTATCTAGATTAGTTGCCCCGGTGTCGAAGACCCGATCAAATAAGAAAAGAAGTTTGCTTGTTTTATGATTCCTAAATACCTTAACTAGTTAGGGTAAATAGGGTGTCGATCCCACGAGGAGTCCGTGGATGGTGTCACGCGTAACTGATTTAAAATTTACTTACTTACTATTGTCACTAAACTGTAAATTAGAACTAAATGAAATTAACAATAAAAATAATCACTTTATGACGCAAGACGAAACTTGGACTTGGTTGAAAACTATTGCGATGAAAAGGGATCACACCCGGGTTTCAGGAATGTAAATGAATATATAACTAATGTTTTACCCAATCTTGAAGTTACATAGACATAACTTGCTTATCACGTATGTTGAAAAGTAATTGCGAACTTGATATCCGATTATGTAAATTAACTAGTAAACTAACTAATGCCACAATCTAGAAACTTTATTTGCAATCACCAATTAATGAAGATAACCTAATTACTACTCAATGGTTAACAATGTAAAACTGATAACTTGATAAGTAATAATCAAATCAACTAACACGAATCTTTAATCAACACATCGTTCAAAACACATAAACGAATAAAAGTTGTTAAACAATCAAAGTTTATGTCTTGACTAGGTAAACACATACGCATGCATAATCCAATCACAAACCGTCCACCCAGGGATGATCACGGGTGGTTTAGCCTTGCATCTTCATCATAATCGCTTCAATCTTCAACTTGGGGATAGAATCCTTGATCAATTGATGATTAAAGATAGTTCCAAAGGCTCCAAATAGTCTAAAAATTCGTTCTTGGGGTTGGAGGGCAGTATCTTTTCGAAACCCTAATGTTTGAGTTTAAATAGGTTTTGAAATTTGAAACAACCCCCAAAATATCGCCTTAGACCGTAACTTACGGCCTATAGGCCGTAGGTTACGGCCTACCTTCAACCAGACGGCCAAACCTTCTGTCTTACGGGGTTCACAGACGGTGTTGATACAGGGCCGTAAGTTACGGCCTTAGGCCGTAGCTTACGGCCTCCCTGCAGTTTGCACAGTTTTTTTATTTTCAGCACCTTCCAACCCGTAGTCTTGGTATCCTTTGTATCCTTCTCAAATAATGTCCGTTAAGCTTCATTTATCCTACATTTCAAACACGCAACAAAGTAATATTGTTCGACATATAAAATATATTAAAAATGCAATATTAACTATACTAAGTGCATGCATATTAACCAATCATCACATCCCCACACTTACCCTTTTGTTTGCCCTCAAACAAACTCACTTGTACACTTTAACACTAATTACTCAAATGCATCAATAATCTCTTAACCTTGTGTGAGTTAAGATCCCAAGGCATACCTGGCTCTAATGTTTATATTATTCAAGATTGACAACCCAACAAGTAGCCGCTTGTTTGAAATCTTAGGATTACCTAACCAAGCATAACTTACCTTCGGTTTCCAACACACATGCATTCACCCTCTCACAATGATCACTCCTCTCAGGTTGATTTCTGGACTAGTGATTATATACTAGTATATCTGGAACACTCAAACCAGTAATGCACATTATCATCATAAGCTAGTATAACAATCACATCTCCATCAACTAACGCACTACAATACACAAATCAAGAGGTCTTTTACGGGTTGTACTATTAGGCTAGGGTTAAGGGTATGCAAAAGGATCTAACGTGGTAGATGGTGAATGAAATCCAATTCAAACATGCTAAATTTAAGAACTATTATAACTTGGATCACATTGACCCGAACACACTACAAGAATTCACGCTATTTTTTATTTTTTTATTTTTTTTTTTTGTTGCTTCATACTTTGGTCATTTTAACCTCATACATCGCCATTTTTTTCTTTTTTTTTTTTTCAATTTTTTTTTTTTTTTTTTTTTTTTTTTTTTAACAACTTAGACATGTAACAAATTGGATTTCACCACGCGGCTTAATTAAAAAGGCTAAAGGTTTAATAGGGTTAATGATGTGGCTCATTCAAATGACACGTTGGGGCTCAAAGGGGCGTCTAAGGGGAAAATGTTAGGGTAGGGGAGTCAAATGAAATGGTCAAAACAAAATGGCTATCCTAATGCCTCTATCACGTTTGTGCAAAGTAATAGTTCATGATCTCGACATGTATTAGTTACACGAGTTCTAAAATAGATGCACATTATGGTAAACACTAAATATAATAAGAAAAGAGCAACTAGATATATCATGGAAAATGCTCAATTAGGCTCAAGTTCTCACGGAAACGAAGAAATGGGTTAAGGATATGACACATGCATGTTGTTAACTGTCTAGTTCGTTATACTTAACAAGGCAATCCTACTTAATTTTATAGAAACTACCAATTGGGCATACCTTCCTGTCACTTATAGCTAACTATGCCAAGGGATCTCTACCTATACACAAGCAAGTGATATTTAGCGATTTACATTGAGAAATTAGGTTTGATGCACAATTAGTTTTATTTTTTTATTTTTTTTTTTTTTGTTTTTTTTCAAAATATTTTCAACTTTTCTAAATTTTAAGATTTTAGACACCTCATCCCCACACTTGAACTACATTGTCCCCAATGTAGAATGAGTTTATTAGGACCTTAGTTCCCCCAAGTGCAAAGTTAAATCCCTTATAATTGTGTTATGCATACTGAGGCTCGGCATTAACTAAAATGCAAATTAACACATTCCCAAACAACAAGTTTGTTACGCCACCAAGTACATAGAAGAAAACGACCAGTCCACATAACACAACTAAAAACAAGAAGTGACAACTTAAACATCATAATAGCATAAGTTCAGAGAAAAGCACGTGGACCTGATCTCATGTGATCAGAGAATGCAAGATCATCCATCATATGATGGTCGGGGGTATGGCTGACCAAACATGCTCTCATACAAACTCCGCTGGATGCTCCTCATGTCATATGGGTCGGCTTGAGTAGAACTACCATGTGCTTGACCCATGTTAGTGTCATATGGCACCCATTCTGATGGAGTTGATTGAGGATAATGGGGCATCTGATGGCTTTGCGCATATGGAACAAGATCAGGAGATCGCCAGTCAGTCGGGTGAGGCCTCTCGGTGTATGGCAGACCCTGCTGGAAGTCGTGATAATGTCGAATCTGTTCATGATATCTGAAGTCTTCATTCCGGTAGAGCTCTTGAGTATACATCATTGTTCGCCTGTTCCTCCGATTTTCTTCAATTTCCTGCGTTTGCCTGTCAAACATAATTTGCTCACAGTCAGTCCATCGATTAAAATTAGTGGGACGCGCTTGTGCTATTGCGTTCCCATCACTACGTTGATGAGGTCTCCAGTCCTCGCAAGGCACATCCTCCGTTGCCGCGGCTGTCGGCTCCACTCGTTCTTCTTCCTCGGCATCTTCTTTCAATACCTCCATGCATCGCCCACTTTTTCTGTCGGTCAACCGGTAAACACGTGCAGTCTCTTGATACAACCATTCTGTAGCTGCTAATGTATCTAGGCGGAATGGTACGTGCTTAAATTTCTGAGGTTTCACTCTGCGGGGCAACACATTAGCCCTTTTTAGCAATTTGGAGAGCAGTCGACAATGTGGAACAGACTTCCTATCAGCTTTTTCTCTGGTTTCCCATACATTCCACAAGATAAGATGACGGGCTGATAGGACAGGTGTTCCCGTCACAAGAGCATGCAAAATCATCACTTCATACAATCTGACTGACCCTTTATCACCTAGTCGGGGCATTACATTCTGGTTTAAAAATATCATGAGTAACTTGGGTAATGGTTTGAGATGTTGCCGACGTAGAGGCCATCTTGCTACATCTGTGCCTTGAGGCACAACAAACAGTTCTCTGATCATATCTCTCCACGTGTCTTCATTGGCTTTCTTACAAGCTAGTAATGCATCGGAGGGATACTCATATGGTTCATCATCTTCGGCCCCCGTGTCGAAGTTGGCTATTCTACTCAAGATCTCAAATGATAATGTTACGGGTTTGCCATTGACCTTTCCTACTAACTCTATTGTCTCCGGTGGGTTGTTGCCTAGCTTCTTTTGAAGTGTTGACATCCACTCTATAATTGCATCCATGTAAATGTCATCGCTCCCATCATTGTTAAAAGTCATGTGTTCTTCCCATCCCAATCTTGTAAAGCAATCAGGAATCTCGAATTTGTCAAAATGATCTTGATTAATTTGCCTCTCACAGATCATGAGGGATTGAAGCGACCCTTTAATGTCCCTCATCTTCTTATGATACAGTAAAGGTTGAATTTCTTCTGCAAATGAGGATAAACGTCTACTTTTTCTCCACTTGGGTAATCCATCCTCATCATATTCTTCCTCATTTCCAGACTCTTCTTCTTCCTCCATATCAATGTCTTCTTCCTCAGTCCTAGGTGGATCTGATTCGGGAAACTTTCTCCTTTTAGTGCCTGATGTCGAAGCAACCGCTTTCCCTTTACCTTTTTGGTTATTACCTGCCATCGATCCTGCAATCAAACAATGATTAAGTTACTTATGAGTAATTAACGTGTATGATAGTTTATGATGTCGTTAGTGATAATCTTTTACATGCTTCTTTTACTTGTTGAAAAAGAAGTTTAAACCTTAAACAAAGATACCCATTCCATCAAAGAAAGGTGGCATATATCTTATTACTACTCATTGTGTTTGTAATCATCATAATTCTCAACATACACATTCTCAGCAGCATGAACTAAGTAACCAACCTAGATACCATTTCACCCTTTGACTATCGCCATTAACCATTCAAGGTTCTCCCATTATACACATAGAACATGCCAATTCGAAAGAGCTAACAATAATAACACCTACAAGTAACCTTTAACCCAAAATCTTCCCCACACTTGAATCTTACTACCACATTGATATCAACCATTCGTTAATTTCTACAAATTAATGTAAAACCTGTGATATGTCCCAAGCAACTAGTTGTACTAACATCATGTAATTCATGGTTTCAACAATGCAAAACATGCCATGTTCCCGATAAATTTACTCAATAATCATCATAAGTAAGTGAGTACCTTCAATGATAAGCGAAAATCAGTAAATAACATACCTTGTTGTTGTTAAAGTGATGTCTACAACGAAAAATGCAACCTTGACAACAATGTCACCAAAACCCCAAAACTCTCGAGTCCTCTTGTAACTAGATCTAACAAACGATCATGAATTGGAGAAAACTACACCATGGGTTGTGTTTGTCTCGAGAAATTAGCCCAGATGCATATGAATTTCATATGTTTGATGAAGAATTGAAGAAGTTATGTGAGAGGGAAGAACTAGGGTTCTTGAGTGTTTTTTAGAAGGAAGGTGAAGAGGGATGAGTAAACTGAATTTGGTGGTGGATGGAGTAAAAACAAAGGGTGTGTGGAAATTGGGAGGTCAAGAGTTGGCATTGCCAAACCTATATTTACCTGAAAATCTAAAGGCTTCCACTTGCTGATTAGTATGCATCCAAAGACTGAAACGCAAAACATACCAACTACACAAATACAAAGACACAATAATTGACGAATCTAAAATAAAATTCTAACACTCACTTTCGTAGGAATCACGGTTGCATTTAGCATATGCAACAAGCCTTTTAAACCTCTCGGTAGGCCCGAGCGGACGAGTTAAGTCTCGTGAGGGTTTCTAGTGAACATACCCACAAAGTTCTCCGAGTTGCCTCTCGGAAAGCGCTAAGTTTTAAGTCTTCAGCCAGACCGTACCTGATATACTAGTTTGTCGCATATGTTGGTGAATCCACAAGGAATTTCACCGAATCCATTTGTACCTTGTTGATGTCAGTCGCCTCCAAATATGGTTTCAATCTATGACCATTCACCACACGCCTTGTATGATCTTTCAGATCTTCAATTTCAATATCTCCAAAGTGGCCAACTCGTGTAACAATAAACGGGCCTGTCCATTTGCTTTTAAGTTTGCCTGGAAAGAATTTAAGTTTGGAATTGTACAGCCACACCTTCTGGTCTACTTCAAACAATTTCCTTCGGATTTTGGCATCGTGAACAGCTTTCATTCTGTCTTTATACACCGATGCACAATCAAATGCTTCGTTCCTTAATTCTTCCAATTCACACAGCTGCAACTTTCTCTCCTTACCTGCAGTTTCATAATCCATGTTGACAGCTTTCACTGCCCACAATGCACGGTGAGCTAACTCGACAGGTAAATGACAACCTTTCCCATAAACCAAGCGATATGGTGTGGTTCCAATAGGTGTTTTGAAAGCGGTTCGGTATGCCCATAAAGCATCATTTAAACGTAAAGACCAATCCTTTCGGTCGGTTCTTACCGTCTTTTGCAAAATCTCTTTAATTTGCCTATTCGAAACCTCAACCTGACCACTTGTTTGTGGGTGGTATGGTGTTGCGACTCGATGATTTACACCATACCGTTTGAGCAACTTTCCAAAGTTAAAGTTTTTAAAATGAGACCCCCCATCACTTATGATCACACGAGGGATGCCAAATCTTGAGAAAATATTGGTTTGTACAAATTTGCAAACAACAGTATGGTCGTTTGTTTTAGTAGCAATGGCCTCAATCCACTTAGACACGTAATCCACTGCTACTAAAATATAATAATTGCCATGTGAATTCGGGAGTGGTCCCATGAAATCAATCCCCCAAACGTCAAAAATGTCAACTACAAGAATTGGTTTCATGGGCATCTCATCCCGTTTGGAGATACTACCAAGTTGCTGGCATCTTAAACATTGTTTAGCATAAATTGAAGCATCTTTAAAAATTGTGGGCCAGAATAACCCGCAAGATAGAATCTTATGCCCGGTCTTGTGACCACTAAAATGTCCTCCACATGCAGACGAATGGGTTAGTGTCAACACTTTTTGCACTTCCTCTTCTGGCACACATCTTCTGATAATCTGATCAGCACCAACTTTAAAAAGGTCCGGTTCATCCCAAATGTAATGCTTTGCTTGAGCTAGAAATTGTTGTCTTTTCCTTTTGACCAATGATCTGGAACTATACCTGCAGCTAAATAATTAACTATGTTAGCAACCAAGGTAAAGTGGAGATTGTTAATAGTTGCTCATCAGGAAATGTTTCGTTTATCGCTTTAGTATCATCCGCTTCCATAACAATTCTGGATAGATGATCAGCCACAACATTCTCACACCCTTCTTATCGCGTATCTCCAAATCAAACTCTTGTAATAGCAAGACCCATCGAATCAACCTTGGTTGGCATCCTTCTTCTCCATCAAATACTTCACTGCACTATGGTCTGAATATATAATGACTTTGCTTCCCCAAATATACGACCTGAACTTATCAAGAGCATATACCACTGCAAGCATTCTTTTTCAGTAGTCGTGTAATCATTGAGCACCATCTAATGTCTTACTAGCATAAAAATTGCCACGGGTTCTTGTCTACCCGTTGCCCCAATACAGCCCCGTTGCGAAATCACTAGCATCACACATAATTTCAAATGGTAATGACCAATTTGTGCTTGCAGAATCGGGGCTTCAACCAATTTTTCTTTAGTGTTGTAAAAGCTTTTAAACATTCTTCATCAAAACAAAGGGCACATCTTTTATTAACAAATTACATAACGTTTGGTGATTGTGCTAAATCCCTTTATAATCTCCTATAAAATCCCGCATGACCCAAGAATGAACGATGCCTTTGACATTCGTGGGAGGAGGTAAGTTGAAATTACTTTGATTTTTGCATAATCAACCTCTATCCCACGTTTAGAAATGACATGTCCTAGAACAATACCTCTTGAACCAAAATGACTTTTTTCCCAACTTAAAACCAAATTTGTTTCGACACATCGCTTCAATACTTTGGTTAATTGTATGAGACAACTGTCAAACGATGGACCAATATTGAAAAGCTATCCATGAAAATCTCCAAAACTCCCCAACCATATCTGAAAAGATACTCATCATACACCTTTGAAAGGTGGCTGGGGCGTTACAAAGTCCAAATGGCATTCGCCTAAACGCGAAGTACCAATGGACACGTAAACGTTGTCTTTTGTTGATCACAGGATGAATGGCAATTTGATTATACCCTGAGTACCATCTAAAAAGCAATAAACTTCTGACCTGCTAGCTTCTCCACTATTTGATCTATAAAGGGAGTGGAAGTGATCTTTAGAGGTAGCCGCGTTTAACTTTCTATAATCAATGCATACCCGCCACCCGTAACGGGTCGGGTAGCAACATGCTCACCTTGTGCATCTTTTACAATTTGGATGCCCGATTTCTTGGGCACCATCTGTGTCGGACTTACACCCATGTGCTATCGAAATAGGGTAAATGATTCCGGCATCTACCATTTTAATACCTCTTTCTTGACAACTTCCCTCATGTTGGGATTGAGCCTTCTTTGTGTGTCACGGCGGGTTTTGCATCTGCATCAGTAATAATTTTATGCATAACAATGATGGACTAATACCTTTTAAATCGCCATGGTCCATCCAATTGCCGCCTTGTCTCTTCTAATACCTTCAACAATGCTTCCTCTTGATCATTCTCTAAATCTGTGCGATTATCACCGGTAATGTTGGGTCTTTTTGAGGAATGCATACTTTAGATGCTTTGGCAACTCCTTGAGTTCCATAATTGGGAAACTTTCTAACGATGGCTTCAGCTTTGAGTCAATTTTCCTCGGTAAGGCTCCACTTGATGAGTCCATGGTGGTCTACCTTCTTGAATTGCCAATACCTCTAGTTGCTTTTCTTCTTCCTCCAACTGTTGCACAAATTCAGCGTCTTCCCTGGCACATAAAACACATGTCTCCTTGTGCTATCCTCATTTTTATGAGATCACACCCGTCAATAATGTCCGCCATAAAGCATCATTACCAACGGAGAATTAGATGCATTTTCATAAACATTGACTCTTAACTTACGGTTTCCATGCATGTCGACTGTTCCATTTCTACAATTAATTTGAGCATTTGCGGTTGCTAAGAACGGTCGGCCAAGAATGACGTTAGATTGTTTGTTATTATCAATAGCCGCATAATCAAGAACCAAGAAATCCACAGGATAGTAAAATCTTCCACCTTTACCAATTACATCGGTTACTATTCCACGGGGGAGTTTAAGAGTAAGATCAGCCAAAACCACGGTGGTTTCGGCTTTTTGAAGTGGACCAAAGTCATATTGGTCATATAAACTCCCTGGTAGGATACTAACACTGGCTCTCCGAGATCCAACAATGCCCTAGCCATTTTAAAGTCACCCACTTGAATGGGAATAACCGGCGCTCCTGGATCCCGAAGCTTTGGTGGAAGGGCACCTGATAGAATGGCACTCACATTTGCGGGCACATCAAGTTTCTTAGGAAACTTATGTTTCTTTTCTGAGTGCACATATCTTTCAAGTACTTTGCATAAGCAGGAACCTGTTTAATTGCATCTAAAAGAGGTAGATTGATTTTAACTTGTTTAAAAACTTCCCATATTTCTTCTTGTTGTGGCCTCTTTTTGATAGATGAAGCTTTCACCGGATCAATTAAAGCTGCTGGATAAGGATGGTATTCGCCTCCACCCTTTATCCTTGTTTTCCTTAGTTCATCATTTACAACCAATTTAGTGTTTTCTGAAAAAGTTGCTTTCTTTAATGGTTTAGACACAACAGTTTCATACTCATCATCACTATTTACACTTTCATCAACATCCTCCACCACTCCTTCTACAAAAGGTGTTGGAGGGATGACTTTGTTGTCATATACCTCCATACGTAGAGTACTTACCTGATTGACTTGATGTTTTTTCCCATTAGAGCTTTGATGTGGTTTCACTTTTTATCACTTGGTAATTTGCCCGGTTCTTTCTAATTTGAGCAATATCTTGTGCAAGTTGTCCCACTTGTTTATCAATGCTTCATATGCTTTCTCTTATTTTCATTCTCCTTCTTATTTTCCTTCATCATGTTCATAAGTGCATCCAACTTTGAGTTTATAGAATCATCATTACTTTAATGTTCCCGTTTGATTACCTTGGCAATTCTTAGATGAGCTGCTTTGTTGACCACCTGATTGTAGCCACTTTGATTGTAGGAATTTCTTTGAGAGCTACCCTGATAATTCCCTTGTTGGCGGTTTGGATACGGCTGATTACCTTGATTGTAACCTTGAAAGTTTGGGTTCATTTGGTTAGTACATTTCCATACCTGAAATTAGGATGATTCCTCAATCCGGGGTGATAAGTATTGGAGTTCATATCAAACTGCTTTCTCTCTCCATATACTTGATTCACTTCTTCATGTTGTCCCAGCCAACACGGACAATCTGCATTTAAATGCCCCAATTCCCCACATTCATTACACACATCAATCCAACTGAAGCTACATCTTTGGCTCCCCACGTCCCAGCTTGGCCAATTGCCTTTCCAAAGAAGCAATTCTTTCTTTAGTCTCATGGTCAATGGTAGTTGATCTTGCTGGAGCAGGTTTTGACTTCTGCTAGCCGAAGCTTGAGCCTTAGAGTTCTTGCACATTCTTTCTAAAAATTCCCAATCCATGTCTTCATGATTAGATAAGAACGTACCGTTACTTGTGGAGTACAAATATTTTCTTTCCTCCGGTGTTAATCCATCTGAAAATGCCTTAATCAATTCCACCTTTCAATGCCATGGTGAGGGCACATGCGGATCAACTCTTTGAATCTTGTAAACGCCTCATGAAATTGTTCACCCACTGTTGTTGAAAGGATCGAATTGCATCTCTTGCATCACTAGTCTTCCCATAGAGTAGTATTCTTCAAGAAAAACCCTTTGCATCTCTTGCCAGGTATGAATGCTGTTATCAGGTAGTGTGAGAAACCATTGCTTAGCTCTATCTTCAAGTTAAATTGAAACAGTCTCAGTCTACTTCATCTTGTGTAAAGTGATTTCCACCGATAGTGCTACATATTGCATCAAATTCAGCAAGATGTACATATGGTTCTTCTGTTGCAGTACCTCTAAACGGCGGAAGAATAGTGATAGTGAGGGCGTACGTCAAAAGATCTTCTCTACGATTTGAGGTGCAATAGGATTCGGGTTTTCAGAAATAGCTGGTCTGAAATACTATCCACGCCTTGTACAGGTGCTCTCTGAGGTCTTCTTTGTTGGTTGACATTATGTATTATAACCCCACCCGTTGTTGATTGATAGGTGGTGCATTCCACCCGTATGGTCATTCTCCAATTGTGGTTTCTATTATATCCATCACCTCTCACCAAAATGTCCCTCCCACGCATCTAATTTGCTCATTATATGGTTCTTCATTGTTTTCCACTCATCTTCATAATCTTCATCACCAGTGTGGACACTATGCATGCTCCACATGATCAAATCATCTCCTTGATTACGGTTATTTTGATTCATGTTATTGTTGGGTGGTGGTTGATTCAAGGTGTTGCGGTTGTTATTCGGTGGTGGGGGTGGATTCGGGTTATTAGGTTCACGGGGGGTTTTGGTTCGGAGCTACATTTCCTCCTTGTGGGATATCTACCGGTCCATCTCTACTGACTGAGATGAACTAGAAGCTGCTTGTTCAATGGCACGAGAAATTGGTGGTACTGGAATTCCCGATCTATGCAAAAACAACGATTTCTCTTGCGGATCTCTCAATCTCTGGATCAAACAAGTGGTGATTTCCGACCGAATAACGAGTATGCATGCAACCTGTCACCTGCACACTGAAACACACCAAGCGTAACAAAGAACAGAAAGAAAAACAAAACAAAACAAAACACACACGCAATTAAAAAAATAAAAACTAAAGCAATCAATTAAACTAACACCAAGCGCACAGTCTCCCCGCAACGGCGCCAAAATTGATCGGTGTCGAAGACCCGATCAAATAAGAAAAGAAGTTTGCTTGTTTTATGATTCCTAAATACCTTAAACTAGTTAGGGTAAATAGGGTGTCGATCCCACGAGGAGTCCGTGGATGGGGTCACGCGTACTGATTTAAATTTACTTACTTACTATTGTCACTAAACTGTAAATTAGAACTAAATGAAATTAACAATAAAAATAATCACTTTTAACGCAAGACGAAACTTGGACTTGGTTGAAAACTATTGCGATGAAAAGGGATCACACCCGGGTTTCAGGAATGTAAATGAATATATAACTAATGTTTACCCATCTTGAAGTTACATAGACATAACTTGCTTACACGTATGTTGAAAAGTAATTGCGAACTGATATCCGATTATGTAAATTAACTAGTAAACTAACTAATGCCACAATCTAGAAACTTTATTTGCAATCACCAATTAATGAAGATAACCTAATTACTACTCAATGGTTAACAATGTAAAACTGATAACTTGATAAGTAATAATCAAATCAACTAACACGAATCTTTAATCACACATCGTTCAAAACACATAAACGAATAAAGTTGTTAAACAATCAAAGTTTATGTCTTGACTAGGTAAACACATACGCATGCATAATCCAATCACAAACCGTCCACCCAGGATGATCACGGGTGGTTTAGCCTTGCATCTTCATCATAATCGCTTCAATCTTCAACTTGGGATTGAATCCTTGATCAATTGATGATTAAAGATAGTTCCAAAGGCTCCAAATAGTCTAAAAATTCGTTCTTGGGGTTGGAGGGCAGTATCTTTCGAAACCCTAATGTGTGAGTTTAAATAGGTTTTTTGAAATTTGAAACAAAACCCCAAAATATCGCCTTAGACCGTAACTTACGGCCTATAGCCGTAGGTTACGGCCTACCTTCAACCAGACGGCCAAACCTTCTGTCTTATACGGGGTTCACAGACGGTGTTGATACAGGGCCGTAAGTTACGGCCTTAGGCCGTAGCTTACGGCCTCCCTGCAGTTTGCCAGTTTTTTTTTTTTCAGCACCTTCCAACCCGTAGTCTTGGTATCCTTTGTATCCTTCTCAATTATGTCCGTTAAGCTTCATTATCTACATTTCAACACCCACAAAGTAATATTGTTCGACATATAAAATATATAAAAATGCAATAATTAACTATACTAAGTGCATGCATATTAACAATCATCAGAATATAAGCGCTTTAGCAGTATTATCTCTTTTCGTATCAGCAATGCCTGGATCAATTACATCCCACACACCATGGACATTAAGAATAACCTTCATTCTTATAGCCCAAAGTGTGTAATTTGTTGTTGTTAACATCGGGCACTGAAAAGACTTGGAGTGTTCTCCTTCACCGTGGTGCTTGGGTGGAGTTACACCTGCCATGTTTCAAGTGTACGTGAGGGTGACCTGTGGAATTTGATCAAGGCCTTCTTGAATCAAACTATCATCAAAAACTCAGTAACTTAGTTCTTGATCACACGATGTTCCCAACACTCTATTTGATTCCTTTTCTTGATTGGTTGTGATACCAATTCAATTCAAGTCCATAATTGATATAGAAAACAAGATCAAGTGGCTAACTCTCAATAATTTATTATAATCAAAAAAACTAACTCAAAAACTTAGTTACAACTCACCCCAACATGGGTTTATATAATCTAGCTAATATTTATCTATCTATTACTTATAATATGATTTGAAACGTTATCAACTTTATCTAGAATAACAAACCATATTCATCTAATCATATAGATAGAGCAAACTAAATTTGAATATTAAATCAACTTGACCGACTTGTCAACTTAGGTCCTCGAACTTCACCGACTTGTGAAACGGTTAGAAATTATTACCAACATTTAAATGAAATTATGACGATTCACAAAATTTAACTTGATAGTTTTTTCGTGTTTTTCTATGGTTGTGGGGCGAGGATTTTGTACTTCGAATGTCCATTTTGACTAACTAGTAACATGCCCGCGCGATACGGCGCATGCGACACTTTTCATTATGGTACTCGTCTCTGGTTAGTTTTATATTTAAAAAACTGAATTCCTTCTTTTAAGCATATTGTAACAATATGGAAAAAATTGTATATAATTAAAGATACAAGGGTCTAAGTGTAAATAAGTTTAAAGTTTCACTTTTTTTAGTAGCGTTAGAAAGACATAATTACCCTTGTTAAATTAATTTTTTTTGGTTGTACTTCTTTAAAATTTACAAATCTTTTAACTTTGACCGGAATACTTCCTTCGTGCATTATAATATAGTATAGATAACAAAATAGAAAGTGCATACATAAAAATAAAGCTTTGTTTAGCAGGTGTAATGTTATATTAATATACCTAATCAGTTGATATTGATATATTTGTGATTTTCTTAATTTGATTACATTATAAACGAAATAAAAAAAAAACATTAAAATTTTGTTTGGTTCATGGATTTTCATAGAATTAGAACTAAAATTAGAAAAAATTGCACTCAAAATTGTACTTGGTAGCCACTAAAAGACTTGAAATTAAAAAAATTACACTCATCTTGATGAATCTAACTTCTTTCCTACATGTGATGGAATTGTGTTCATTCCAATGGAATGTTTAAAGATTACAAGATTACCCATTTCACTTCGAAAACCATCAACTGAAGTTATGTTCTTACAACCCAGAATCATAACCATTAAAGCCTAGTTAAAAAAATTTATAATAATGAAAACTCAGTAAAAATCTGAAATCCAAAATCGAAAATCAAAGCTTGAAGCAAGAACAAACGTGAAAGCCAAATCGAACCAAGAAATGAAATCATGAAAATTGTTGAACCAAACCTCGACCTTGTTTTCTCATGTCATCATGGCACCAAGGATGATTCATGGTCGTTCGATTTCCATCTTCTTGATTCATTGTTGCTAGATTTCCTCATCCTAATAAAAGTCACTTAGCCTTCTAATATTTGGAGGGATGACTAAACACAAGTTGATTCTTGAAGGTTGTGAAGCAGATGATTATGAAGGAATTAACTAACTCCTCAAAATGGAAAAACATATGGAGTTTGATTTTTGATTTCAACAATTTAAGAAGAAACATGAATTATGAGTGAACTTGGAGGAATTGAATTGACGTAAAATATTTAAAGGTAGCTTAGTCTTTTTACCTTTTAAGTATTCCAATTCCTTAGATAGAATTACCAACCAACAAACCATGAACTTTTTAAAAGATTTAATTACATTTAGATTCCAATCCCAGTTCACATTCACATTCTTTTTCGTGCAATATTTTTACGTACAAAATATTATGCAAACCAAACGACCATTAAGAGGCAAATCACTAAGTAGTAAAACTTAAGGCGTTAAACTAAGTAGCCTAAGCTTACTATTCAGTAATTTTTAGTCTTTTAAACTAAAGTAACCGGTAAACATTTTAAACAAAAAAATAACCAGACAAATTAATTTTAGCTAAAACAATAATACAGATGAATCAAAGTCAAAAGTTGTCCAGAGTTTAATTTAAGTGCCTTTAAAGTTTATACTTAATCATATTATTCAAAATATTAAATTATTATAACAATATACTTTCTATAATCATATTTAATAATATGTTAATATAAATATATAATAACATTGCCTATTTTGCGACCTCTAATTTTATATGCAACAACAAAAAAAGAGGGCCCTAGGTCCCGTTTCATAAATTAATCAGTTTCGGTCATGAGTAGATGCGGGTCGGGCTAGTCTAGGTTTGACACTTTGACCCATAGCTCACCCCTAGAAAGAAGCTTCAAAAGTAGAGTAAAAATCTAAAAAAGCTAATAGAAACAACATCTACATTGTCACCAACCTTTAAGCAACCTGAACCAAAATTTGCTTTACCTCCTATCTATGATAGGGATAACACAATATGAAAAAATAAAATATACTGTTATCAAGCACAGGACGAGCGATTGCTAAGATGATCCGGCCCGTTATAGACACAAGTAACAACAACATTACCATCATTCAGTCACCTCCTCAAAGCTTGTGGGAAAAATCCTCTTCGAATACGGGCTGTTTCGTGAGATCGCCTTGTGGGATTCAATCACATTCACCAATGAGTTATGAAGTGGGCCCTGCACATGGATTTTAGATTACAATAGATAGAGGTGATCGTTTAAATAGCCTATTTACCTGTGAACGGGTCAATTGGATTACGATTAATCTCTGAAAGTTCACATGGATGAAATGAAAAAATATAGTTAAAAGATGGGTCAAATGGGCCAAAGTCACCAGACTTGTGTTTTAATGCATACAACCTCACAAACATCTATTTATTCAACTAGAATATATTATATTTTGTAATATATTTATGTTCATATTTAGCACATTATAAAAACTGACATATGTGCTTTGGGTTGGGCTGACCCGGCCCATCCTGACCCGACCCGTTTGTACCCATTTTACAAAACAACCCGTTTTCATCAGCAACCTGACCAGCCTATTTTGCCAATTCTACAAAAAAGCACAGCTTCAGTAAAAGATTACAGACCTCAGAAACACGAAGAGCCGTCTGAACAACATAGTTGGCATGTGGATCTTGAAGCAGTTGTTCAAACTGAGCAGCCGAGATCAGTTCACTGATGATGGTTGACCTAATTTGACCATCTAACACAGCTAAACATTTCTCGACGACATGACTGCTAAATTTTTGGGTGGCGAGATGCACATAGTTACCCTTAAACTGGGAGGTCAGCTTGGATACAGCGGATGGAATCTGCAGCTCAAGAATGTACTGTACAGCATAATTTCTGCATTGCAAGATAAAAACTAACTGTAACCATAACAGCAAAATAATAATAATCCTAACATGAGTGGGCTTTTCTTAGATTACCCGAATGCATCTTGTGCGAGAATGATGCCGTTTTTTGATATTTCCGAGACTAATTTCTCACGGTACTTGCCAGTCGAGTGATTGATGCATCTTTGTAACACGCAGCACCCGTGTTGATGGGTGGCAATTTCAACACAGAATTTTGCAGCAGCTTCAAAGATGAACTGTGATCAATGAAGAAACTGCTGATGTTTATGCATACTGAGATTATTTTTCCATAGAGCTGGCGGTTTTAATTTGTTTACTTAAAAAATGTATCATATTATAACTCCAACAGGTTAACTGAACAAATCTAAGGTCAAACTTTTTATTTTCCATTACATTCTGAAAATGAGTTTTTACTTTCCAAATCCGAAACCTCCACAGAGTTTGTAACAAAATCAACATAAACGATTCCTTTTTCATCACAAAAATCCACAGAAGAATTATAAAGTTGAACAGCTATACATTTGACTTCTAAAGTCAAAAGCAAAGGGTATAATATTCTTGGTTGGGTTCGTCAACAATATCATATGATTTTTGAGGCCTTAATAGATTCAAAAAGCCTGACATTGTAAACTGAAACACAGCACATGAAAGCAACTTATTGTAAATAACACACTGAAAACCGTTTGTGTCCGGTGTTTGCTTGAAGATTTTGCTGTGACAACAATCTCTAAAGGAAGATATCAAGAGCTTGATCATTATAAACATATAACATGCAAATTTAACCTATAAATTGCTAACAGTAGTACGTCCAAACCTTATTATCTTCATTGCTGAGACACTGCAAGCACCGCTGAATGACATGATTACCATTGAGATCCTTTATCAGAGCAAGAAAACCCGGTTCGATAGCAGAGATAACAAGCTTAACTTGCTGCCTACTCTTGAGAGTCTCTATAAGCTTCTGCACCACCCTAGTTCTATAATAAAAAGCAACATATTTTTACTTCTTTACTGTTATAAAACATAATAACAGAATGTTAAACAGAGCAAAACTTTATGTTACCCATGAGTATTCAAAGAAATTTGAACAAGTTCCCTTGGTTCTCGAGTAACAGCGATCAAGATACACATTCTCTGTTCTTCATTACACACTTCCAAAAGCTTCTGCATAAAGTAATTCCCAAAAGGGTTGATCATAAGCTCAACCACATGCCCTATAATCTCATCAAACACAATTTGTACATGTTGCGGGTTCCCATCATCAAAAATCTTTTGTAGAAGACGACACCCGTGTTGATCTTTAGCCATTACATAAATATACTGTTTACCATGGTTCAAACGCGAAGAACAAGATAGATTAACTTTGTTTTGACCATTTTCGCAAGGTCTCATGAACTTCTTCCTAACTCTACTTACATCTTCACCTTGAATGATCAAACCATCCTCACTAGTGGCTAGACCCTCGAGTCCAAGCCTGAGCCCAAGCCCGACCCCCTCACGGGTGATTCTAGCACTTTTTGAACCACCTGCTGCCATGTCGAACCTATGAGGGTCATGGTTCGGGTTAACCTTAGTCTTTGAAGTGGTAATGTAAGGTACACTTTGCATCATTTCATCAATTCTATTCATCCCAATTTGAGCTGGAATCCCTGACTGATAACTATAATTTAACACACTGCTATCAAAAATCGATTGAGATAACATATTCACAGAGTTCATGGGGATTCTTGAAAAATGAGGGTTAACTGCAAGATAATCAGAATCCCCAAATGTGGCCGAATGCATTCGATTATGGCGATGTAAACCCTGATTTTGATCCTGATTAATATGCAATCTACTAAGTTCATCAATCAAATGTTCATCAACTTTCTTCCCAAAAGATGATTGGGGCCATTCTGAACAAGGGTTTCTTGAAATGATGTAAGGTTTGGGTATAGCATCATGTGATGATGATGATGATGATGATGTATCAGATGATGAATGGCCATTAGAGAACATGCTTGGAAAGACAGTAGCAGGGGAATACATGTATTTCTACACAGTAACCACATGATGATTCATAATCATTATATTCATACATACCATACATCATCCTGTTCATTGTTGGATGAACAATCGATGCATTACCATGAAGATTACCATTTACAACACGATGATTGTGATGATGAAGGGGAATGGATGTTGCATGAGGGATCTCACCCAACAACATTTCAAGTTCTTCAGCATCCTTCATATTCTCAATAACCTCAACTCTCTCAACCATCATCAACAAACAAGAAAGTGTACAACACAACAAGAACAGAAATCAAGAAATCTTGAAAACAACAAATATAAATAAAATCCACAAATTTCAAAGCACCCACATCAAGAAAATGATCAAGAAACACTAGAAATGAAAACCCACAACAATTACCCCTTTTCCCATCTGGGTTTGGCAGGAACAATCAAGATTCGAATTGAAGATATGGGTTTTGATTAGAAGATGATGCAATAATCATCATCGGTATCATAATTTGACTTGGGTTTTTTTGGGTAATTTGGATATTTGGGAATGAGTTTGGTGAAGCATGCAAAGATGAAGGATTGAGTACACACAGTGTATGTATGTATGTGTATAAGTTTTGGTGGTGTACACACTACAAGTAAGGTCTCACACCATAAAAGATGGAGGAAGAAGAGACTCTCACTCTTCACTTGTATTACTTTGTCTCTCTAGAAAACACACAAATATGGTGTGAGAGTAAAAAATCTCATAAAACCACTTGGTTATGGAGAATGTTCTTTATCTTGTTATGATATTTTGTTTTATATCAAAAACTTTACATTAACGTTATTCATGTGTGTAAAAAGTGGTTTCTTGTTACATTATTGATGATTTAAGTCTAAAGTCTAATAACATATTAAAATGGAGAATTAGGATAAGATTAATGAGTATGTTAGTTATAAGTTTAAAATATAATACATAAAAAAATATATATATTTTGGTTTTTTTTAATAGTCTAATTATTAAATTATGACTATTTAAATTGGAGGTTTTTTATGTTGATTTTCTTAACATGATAGTTTATAATTTTTTTCACATTTTCTTGTGTATTGTGTATTTGTGTTTGCTATGTACAAATCTTGAAAATGCAAAGTCACATATTTTTAACTGCCAAGATCTAATCAAAGGGGCTTAAGATGTTTTTTGTTAGTGACTAAAATGCGCTTTGGTTAAAATGCTATTATTTTCACAAGATACAACATCGTTACAATCTTTAATAAAAAAATGTAGATACTTCAAGCACATACTAAAAGTGGAACAAGTATAAACAAAATACTATGATTAAAATAACAGAGAGACATTTACACACAAAAGATAAGGAATCTTATATAATCCTATTTATTTTATGTTATTAGCTGTATTCATGTTAATTTGTTTATGTGCTAGTTTAATATCTCGTGTATTATACGGTTAAATAAATAATTAAAATATTAAATAGTTAGTAATAAAAATTTATGAATATAAACCAACATTTTGAGACAAGATATGACTAAAATTGCGTATGAGTAAGAAATACAATTAATAAAACGACAATATCATTTTTTTAAACTTTTTCTATTTTTCATTTTGTTTGTTTTTTTAAAAGTTATTTTCTAAAAGCATTTTGTTTCAAAACCAACCGTTTTTAAAAAGTGTCATTTAAAAAAAAAATATTATAACTTTTCATTTAATTATTTTTATTTTATAATTTTTTAAACGCAAGTTTTAAAATATTTAGTATATTAAAAAAAGCTTGATGTTTTAAAAAAATTGCTTATTTTATAAAGATTATTTTTTGAGAAATTATATTTATAAAAAATCATTATTATTTAATAGAAGAGATGTTTTGAAAAAAAAGTGCCAATGCATGATTCTAAAAAATATTGTTCTATATAAAGCAACCCGAGATGTTTTGAAAAAAAAAGAATAAATTTTAATCAGAGTTCAAGAAAGAACATTTAAAATTATTTCTTTATAAAATTGTTGCTTTCGATTAGTAAGAAATGAAAGTTACAATTTGATAGTATGTGTTATTGTGTAGCACACTAGAACCGGTAAATTTAAGTTTAACTTGGATACAACAACAATGTATACCTTTTAAAGTTTTCTCAAAATGAATTTGAAACTCTCAACAAGACATTTAACCATCATCAATGCTTTTCTATAAATGTCAAACACCATACATCCCTTTTCAATTCTTCACGTATAAGCATTTTTACATTAGTAGTAGGCATGAATGCATGATATGTCATGTTTCTCTTCATAGCATAGTCATTTTGAACCAATAATTTTAAAAGATATCAATACGGTTTATGAAATAAATATTTTGAGACAAAATACAAATATAATATTTGGAATGATAACTTTTACATACTTTAGCATTTTAGACAAATAAAATACTTTATATTTATAAAAAGTAGCATATTATCTCTGTTCAGATAATATAATTTTATGTTAAAATACATTTTACATTCATAGATAAGATTAAAACATAATATAAAGAGATTGAATATGTCTTAAGAACAAATGAATACGACTCTCCTTCGAGGAAGGGTGTTTATGGTTTAACTTTATCAACGTTAACAAAAAATTATAGGTCGAACTGTTAAATACAATTTCTTAAAACGATAAATTAAAAATAAAAGAAAAAAGTTTGAAAATGAACACAAACTTTAAAGGGTAATTTTGGTATTTGGAAAAGAATAAAGAATAAGGTTTGAGGGATCTTTTGGGTTGCCATAAGGGAGAGTACGGTTTCTGTTGGCCCACAGCAACCTTCCGGATTTCAGTGAGTCATGGTCACGCAATTGCATCCTATCCAATAATATTAAAACACGTGTCCCTCTCCCAACAACCTAAAGTATAACGTTATAGCCGTTCCCTAAATTTAAGTATATGTATTTTTTATATTATATGATATGATTATAAATGATTGTAAGTGAAAGATATGAAAAATTTATTGTTTAATTTGTATTTTTAGAAAACACTGTTCAAAACCCTTGTTTTTAATATATTTTAAGCGGTTGTGAGTGGAATAGAGAAAAAAAATAATGATAAAGATATAAAAAATATTATTTAATTGAAAATAAGAAAGAAAACATAATGATTTCTAGTGTAATTATATGGATAAGGATAGAAACTAGGTTGTGAATGTTCTTACAAGTTTTATAAATGATTAAAGAGACCTTAAATCTACATCTCCGATTATAAATCATCATTCTAGAATTTTAAATGAATCGTATAGCTCTATACTCTTCGTATAAGGGGGTCGCATAGCGTTATACGAGGCGTATACCATCTGACAGCTCCTTAAATTTTCTCTCGTATTCAGTGTCGAATTTGCTATACGCGTCGTATAGGTCTATATGTGTCGTACATGGGGTCGTATAGGGCTATATGGGGCGTATAACCATCTGACAATCCCCAATGAATTTTTCCTCTTTTCAGTGTCGGTGACCCTATACGTCGCATATAGTGACCGGGCGTATAGAGGGTTTTGATTTGTAATAGTGGGTGTCTTAATTTTAAAACCCATTTATAAATTATAAATAACTAAAATTTAGGAGTGTTGTTAAGCCAAAAGTACGCAATAATGTTAAAACACGGATACGAAAAAAAATATCACTTTGATGCAAACAAAAAACATTAAAAAACTTAGCCGCACAACCATTAAGCAACAGAAACTAATAACAAAACTAAAACTAATAAAAAAGCACATTCTAACGGCTAACACAGCTTACACAATTGCTACTGACCGAAAATTAAAAAATTAATAACATAAGTAACAAAACAAAGTGAGAATAAAAATAGCTACCACTTACGGTCCTTGGTTAGACCAAACCCAACTACTTGGTTAATTTAACTATAGCTAATTTTAGTTTTCAACATATACAGTAATAATGTGTAATTTGTTTTACTTATGGTGTTATGGGTAATATTTTCTTTATTGGTAATTTTTCTTAACGGCCAACGAATACTTTAAGCCTGATCATTGGAGTGAGCCCATTAGTGAAAGACCACCGAAGAATACATACAACGCTGGTGACCCGGCCTGCCCATCATTCCAATATTCACCCACCACCCAAAGGCCACTGTGATAAAACCCTTACCCCACTTGAAACATATTACACCAAATGAGACTCCCATAATCTTCACTTTAAAAAATCTCACAAACCAATTGATATAAACCACATTGCCTTATTTAGTAAGTATTATAATGTAATTTAAAATGCCATAATTATTAGCATCATTTGAATGAGAAACACATTGATACTACTAGCCTACAAGCCTTTTTGATATTTATTTGATTATATGTAGTGTGTGCGAATGGTATATATATACACACACACATATATATATATATATATATATATATATATTATATATATATATATATATATATATATATATATATGATTAAGGTTTTAGCACAATTTTTAAATGGTTTACTTATAATTAACTACACAAACAAAAGGTGAGTGTATTTGCGCACGGTAATATAGTTTGATAAGAACTGAGTATTGATTCGTAGACACACGAGGCTACTTAACAACCTTAATTATTGACTATCAGATTTGGTTTTTGATTTGAGAAAATGATTAGTTGCTTTAAGGTGACCAGATTTTTAACTTTTCAAACCAATAATTTAAATAAATTAAAATTAAAGTTTAAGACTTTGATGATATTTCAGGGAATTAAGGCTATTATCCTAATTTAGAGTATACTTATGTAACTATGATGAATTACGTGATGTGGTTAAAGATATAGGTTTAAGTAGTTATGTTAATGTTTATAAACGCGAGCTAGCGCGGAGTTATCGTAAACCAACTCCGTAGTGAGAAGGGAAGTTGCAACGAATAACTTATGAAACAACCACCGAGCCTCTAATGATGTAGCTAATGTTTATGCATCCTTTTAACATGATTTTGAAAATATAACTTAATTTTAGAAAGAGAGTTGATCAAGTTTCTTTTTAACATACCATTAATTTTAAAAACCATAATACCCACGCAAAAGATATGATTTCTAATAACCATTTCTAGTTCATTAGCCATAGATTTATTATGAAGAACAGTTTCATGAATAAAAGTTAATTCATACGTTTTTCTATCTTGTATGACATTCACAATTATAAACCATAAGTTTATAACTTTCCGTTCAAATGTAGATGTTACTCGTCAAAAGTTTACCTAAGATTACCATAATATTAACATCACATAAACCACATTATTAATTCATTAATTACATAAGTTTCATCTAATTAGGATGATAATAAGAGTTTAGCTTATAATAAGCTTGAACATAAAAACAACAAATATAGAAGATAAGTATGAAATCATTAATGAAATGGAACAATCAAACCGATGATCCACAGTGTGTGATGTTTAGACAATCCTAAGCTTCTTCTAAGAGTTGAATGCATCTCCTTAGCCTCCTAAGCACCTTCAAGTTTGGATTCCCGAGAGAAATCAGTAGAGCTGCCCCTTTAAAAGCTCCCTCAAATGTTGCAAATGGGCTTCTATTTATAGGCTTTTTGGAGTGCCGGGCACGACCTCTTGCTAGTACAACGTACGTAAAAGTTGGTCGGTTCGCACGCGCAAACATGGTCGGGCACGACCTCCTGCTTCCTTTTGGGGGATAATACTTGTGTCTGGTCAAACTAACGAACATGGAGGTGTGCTAATTTTAGCACGGGGGTGTGTTTCAGGCTGGGCATGGGGGCGTGGCTTATGAGACACGACCCCATGCTTGGACTCTAAAGCTAGGGGTGTTCATTAAATCGAATCAATTTTGAGTTAATCGCCCAAGTAATTTGAAATTTGAAATTCCAAACAACATTCGAATTCAAAAATATAAGTCGAATGTGAATCGAATTGAATTCAAAAATTTCAAACATGATTCGAATTCGAATGTATTACATCACATTTAGTAAAAAAATAATAATTGAATAATATTTTTAAAATTCATTCAAAAGATCCGATGTCAAATGAGCAAAATAAAAGGCAAGAATAACATACAAAATATCCCAAGTTAAGTCAAAGGGTATTAACTAGGATTTAAAACTTTAGATTATAAATTTTTGAAATTTTAACTCTTAATTTCTCATCTACATGTTTTTTATTAATATATAAATTAAGTTAGTGTAAGTGTATGAATTCCTAATGTAGATAGAAATTTAGAGATTCACAATTCGATTCAAATTCAATAATAAGGCTTCGAATTTAATCGAATTCGAATTTGAATATTCAAATTCAATTTTGAATCAATGATTTTCGAACTCGAATCAATTTCATATTTTTCAAATCTGATTTGAATATTGAACACTCTTATAGATTACATCAGCTTAAGTTTCAAATACTGAACACCCCTAGATATTACATCAATGTAGGGTTACACTATAATAACATAAAGGCTACTTACACATGTGTAAGAACTGAACTCTGAATTGTTTCTCCCGTGACTATAACAGAATTAAAGAGAAAAATGCAATAAGTTGAATGGTGTAATTATTATAAAAAAAAAGTTATAATATTTTAAAAACAATTGGGGAACTCTTGTAGTGAGGGCATTTGTCACCACCGTCCAAAGTATGAAAGTAAGAGGTGTTAAAATGACTATATTATCCTTATTTATTAGAAAAGTGAAGATTACATCTTATCATTTCATTTTTTATTCATCTAATTAGATGCGGGATTTTAGGTTTTTGCAATAAAGGTGGGTTCTCAAAGGACTCGTACTATATATCACACTTCCATCATTTCCGCTAGCCATCAAAAGACCTGGATGTATTTTATATCACACTTCCATCATTTCCACTAGGCACACTTTCTGAAATTTAATTACTAGATGCCATAATACTGGAAGACTAGAAAAATTGATGTTTGTTCAGAATCACCAATGATGCCAATGAAGAAACTAAGATTAACCAAATGTGTAGTTTGTGAGTATGTTTCCACAAGGATGGTTTTCGAGCTCTTATGGATCAACTATCATGAGCAGTCTACAAAATAAAATAACGTAATCATCGCCACAAGAAAAGGGTTGTCTTTGTGACCTTCATCTGACATGAGAATATTCAATTGTATTTGATTGAAAAAATGCCAAGTGTTAAAGAGATAGCGAGAGAGTGAATGTTAATATATATATCGATCCCATGTTATCATTTGTTTGTATAGTATGTGCTGTAATAGTTGTTTATAAAGGAAGATGTTATCTGAATTCTGATTATTTAACACATAAACATACACTTTACATAGTTTAGCTCATAAGCAAAGCACCAAGGGCACACACAACCCAATCGGAATCTTGTCAAATCCAGATAGTGTGGGGTTTATACCGGATATGGTACTATATATTGTTGTTGTTGCTATACTTGATAGATAAGTTAAGTACCATATAAGGCATAATTTAGGCTAGAAATAAATACTACATTTATTGAGTAAAACTCTCCAAATATGCAATTATTCTTTGACAATTGTCGAAAAAAAATGTTTAAATGGCAAAAGGTCACATGATTGAAACCATCCTCTAGTCGGACTCACATCACTAACATAAAACCAAAGGTGCTTTGAAAACCAATATTCAAGAAAATATAGATTTAATTAGATTAGAAATTCTGCTTATACTCCAATTTCTATTTAGCATAGTGTGATATTCTAATATATTAATACAAGTGTTTTTATCATTTTAACTTTTAAGAGCCAATATTCAAGAAAATATAGATTTAAGAGTAAATTACTATTTTAGCCCCTAGGGTTAGGGTCATTTAACCCTATCAGCCATCTTTTGACATATCAACCCCTAACGTTTCGTTTCTTAACTGTTATGGTCCCTGACACTAATTCTTTTAACTTTTTCTGTTAAGTATGAGGATTGCATGGTCATTTTACACCTTAAGAACTGTTTATGTCAATTTTAAATCTTTAGGGTTATTTATGTACATTTAGAAAATAAACAATACAACCACCACACCACCACCCCACCACCTAACATCTCAAACCACCATCTACCAAACCTCCCACCGTCGGTCACTGCTCCACCATCGATCACTGCTCCACCGCCGGTCACCTGCCTCCACCACTAGCCACCCTCACTCTCACACTCTTTCTCTCTTTCTCGCCACCCACCATCGCAATCTACCAAAAGAAGAAGCATCTCAAAAACCCTAATCAGGGCTTCGATTGAGGTGTGCAAAAGGTGAAGAGATCTGAAAATCACGAACCAGAAACTTCAATTCAAGGTTGAAGAATGGGATATAGGGTTTGAATCTAGAATACAAATATATGAATTTGGGCATAACCAGATTCAATTTTGGCTGGATTATTGTTAGGATTTCTGATTTTCTGATGGTTCTGATGTATATGGTGGTGGTGTGATGCTAGTTGTGCTGGTACGTGGTTATGCCGGTGTAAAGGAAGTCCGGTGGCGGCGACGACGACATGGTGGTGGTGGTTCAAATCTTTAATTTCAAATGTGGGTGGTGATGGCGATTGTGGTGGTTGGTTTCTGTATTTGTTTTCAATTTGCAATTTGTAAGGAAGTTCGATGGCGGTGGTTTGTGGTGGCAGTAGCGGTGGTGTTGTTGGGGGCTGTGGTTTGTGGTGACAGTGGTGGTGGTGTTAAAGGCGATGGCTTCTGGTGACAGTGGTGGTGATATTGTTAGGGTGGGTTTGTGGTGGCAGTGGTGGTGATGTTATGGTTTTAGGGGCGGTGGTGTTGTGGTCCAGTCACGGTGGTGGTGGTGCCGGTTTTCTGGTGGTGGTGGTGGCTGTGGATGTCAAAGAAAGCTTAACGTTTCGTTTCTTAACTGACTATTTATTTTCTAAATGTACATAAATATCCTAAAGATTTAAAATTGACATAAACAATCCTTAACGTGTAAAAGGACCATAATACCATTATACTTAACAGAAAAAAGTTAACAGAGTTACTGTCAAGGGCCAAAACAGTTAATAAACGAAACATTAGGAGTTTATACGTCAAAAGATTCATTTTTTGGCTGATAGGGTCAAATGGCCCTAACCCTAAAGGTCAAAATAGTAATTTACTCTAGATTTAATTAGATTAGAATTTTTGTTTAGACTCCAATTTCTATTTAGCAGAGTCTGATATTCTAATATAGTAATACAAGTGTTTTTATCATTTTAACTTTTAACAGTTTTAGTTCAGTTTGAAATAAAGATGTAGGTATGTATTTGTAACTTGTAAGTTTGCCATAGAACATTTTTAAAAAAATTATACAAGAAGAATGTATGATGTTTGATACATATACCAATTTCAACCTACTTGTATGAAAACGTATCCATCCATATTGGTTTAGTTTATTGAGTGTCATTCATGACAAATAATTACAAAAAAATAAAACGAGCTAAATAGATTGAATTTAAAATGCAGGAAAAAAAATTGTTTCTTACAATTTTAACCAACTTATATGAAAGCAAATCAATACAGACTGTGTAGTTTGTAATGTATCCTACTTGTAAAACACGGAAAAGATATTATAAAATAAAACGAGTTAAATAGATTGAATGCGTTGAGCATGCCACTAAGTTTTCAAAACATGTATTCATATCTTTTCAATTTTTCAAATCATTTATGTTTATAAGAAATTATATTATTATTTTAATAATATAGTTTTAGTAATCATTGTTGTACATCAAACAGTAACAAAATTCAAATACTTAGAAAATTGTAAACAAAATGTTAATACAATCTTAGACAACTTGTTAAGTATTTATATATATAGACAAAAAGTATTTGTTGTCCAATCGTTATAAATACGGCCCGTGTTGACCTTTGACCCAACCCATCTACCCGTAACAATAACCATTTTGACCTATTATCCAACCCGTCCATCAATGTGTTAGTCGTTTGATTTCTTCAACAAGATAGGAAAACATTCTTCGTATATTCTGGGATGCAATTTTAACAGTGAGGGGCTGAGTTGGTTTTAGAAAATGATTTAACAACAGAGAGAATTATGATTACAGCTAAGATTCTTTTCCTCCAAGTGTCTGAATTATAGCTTCTAGTAGTTTGATCTCCTTATCGCGTTTCGCTATCTCATCTTGCTTTGCTCGCAATTCTTCCATGTGCAGTTCAAACACTTCTGCATTCAAGATCCATAACAGATATATTAAACACATCATTAGAAGAGAGGAAAGATTTATGTGAATTCACTGACAAATGGGTCAATACGGGTTCTATTTTATGTCAAATGGGTCAAATAAAAGAAATTAACCAAAAGAGAAACTGGCCAAACAATGTGAAAGTCACCCGAAGTAAACACTCAATGCATACAACTTCCCAAATCATTTTGTTCAGTGATTCAGATTATCATTGCACTATTTTTTTACTTTTTTATTTTTGTTATCACAAAATAAAGCATTCATTATAATGGGTAAAAAGTGTTTTCAGGTCCACCCAACCCCACCCAAACAAAGATTTGACCAGTTTCAACCCAAATATGTTTTGGCCTGTTACCAACGAACCCGTCCAGACCTAAGTTTTTTTAACAGGGTATGCACTACCATTAAAACAATTATCCTTCTGATATCAGGATTAGATCCTAAATTTACTATATGTGAAAAACGAGAAAGGGCTGGTTGTATAATCCCTTTCACCTATACTGAAAAGGAGCAATTAGCTTTGCATACAGTGGCCTTAGGATTTGTTTCATTATGTGCACATGCATGTATAGGGTATAAGAACTGGAAGTTGGGATATCCCAATCTTCCAGTTCTCAAGCAGTTCAGAACTCGCTTTAATGAAGGGGCAGGAGAGGAAGTAGCCATCTCTCTAGCGGAAGTCATACTAACTAGCAAACTGTCAGCCCCATAATTGTTAGTTTGTTACAGATACTTTTATTTGTTAGCTATAAAGTCCATAAAACTACAGAAGAAGTTTTTAGGGTATGCATATACTTGTGGTGTTCTCCAGCTCCTTTGTGATTTCCTGAGCTCGTAACTCAGCAGCCTTTTGTCCTGCTTCAGCTTGCCTTTTTTCAGTACGAGCACGGGCTGCAGCTGAAATGGCAGCATCCAGCTCCCTTTCTAAAGTCTCTACCTACCCTTTGTTCAAGAACCTGCACCCAAATATGCTCATTTAAAAAACGGTCCTTCTTCTTAACGAGTGTCAACATAACACTAAATCAACATGACAGAACAAATCATATTACTTGCAGTGAGTAGAAGATATTGTACTCTATGCCCGAGAGGCCAAATAAGTTATTTTCCCCACAAAATTCCTATTTATGAAATTTAGATGAATAAGGGGCACCACATATATTGATGAGAACTTCAAAGCTTTCAACTATCAGATAGAAGGAATGGAGTAGATTTCTCATCATCCAGAGAACTTCAAAGCTTTATATTGTCAATGCAACTTACATTCAGCGTGACATGTAAAATATGCGAAAGAGGATAAAGATGAAATGCTATGTAAGCTCTTAAATTCCATCAACTCTCTGCAACTAGCTTTAGTTCACCGAACCACTAGTTACAGCTCCAACTACTTCCCAGGCCCAAACAGTAATATAAATTTTGTAACATTTTTTTTTAACATAGCTTGTTTCCCGAATCACGACACAAAAATAACATAGAAGTATATACAACAACCATATCAACCATTTCTCTATCCCAACAGCAAAACATGTTTTGACTTCAAAATTAACTAAAAGTTATCATAATACGCAACAATTCTAAACATCTAAAAGCACAACATAACATATGTCCAGTTCACCACCTCCATGGCACTCATAAGTTTAATCAATCTACATCTATTTTGACTGGTAGAATTTTGATTGTTAGAACTCAAAATTCAAAACGCCCAAAGTAAAAAGCTCTCTTGGGATTATCTTATGCCTTCTTCAATTAGAAGATGAGATCATCCGAAACATCTAATTAAAAACAAGGAAGAAAGACAATGTTGAATGTTCATATCAGGACTCAACAGCTAAACCCCAATTTAATCCAAACACACATCGCCTCCCAAATTAGGTCACTCAAAGGTTCAAATCGATCAAAAAACTAAAATTCAGTCAAACCACACCAAAAACAAGCCTCGAAAACGCTCAACAGCAACCACACACCACTAATCTAACCAATTCAAAGGAATCACTCTCAACCTGTTCAATTCAACCAACAACACAACAATTCACACAAATCGGGACGCAATAACACACAATCTGATCAGTGATCATACATGACGACAGAAGATGCAGTTTACTTGGAAATTCGACAAGAGAAGTTAATGTGACTTTGATCGAACCTTGATTGTGCGGGCTTGATCGGAGGTTAAGGAGGCTTTGTGTTGAAGGTTTCTTCATCGACGTAAACAGCTTTCTTGTTGAGAAGATTCTGGAGGAATCGAGATCGTTTGATATCTCAGAGAGATTGCCGATCGCAGCGCTCCATCTCTCCTTGCCTTTCTCCTCCATTAATATTCTCCTCCTCTCTTTTGCTTAACCACTCTTCTATTTCTTCAACCATCATCATTTCTTATTGCTTTCTTAATTTTATTATTAATAGTGAATGATTTAGAGGGTTCAAACACTGAGATACTAAAAAAGTTATGGCTTCTGATAATGTTACATGATAGTTTAAAAAAGGGGCTTTAAGCAATTAACGGATGTCAAACATAATTTTTTTTTTATATTATTGCATCTCTAAATACTACACAACTTTTTTTTTATATTATTGCATCTCCAAATACTAGTTAATCATTAAGTTTGTTTATGAATGATCTTTAGTAAAATGGTTTATATCCACATGATATTTAGATAAAATTTAAGTAAGCAAGCATTACATATAGTCTGATTGTTTATTTCTATCCAAAAGTAAAAAAGTTTAAATACGTAAATAGCATGGATTTGTGACCGATAAGAGTAGATTATAAATGTTTGATACATATTGTTTTTTTTATTATCTTAAAAGATATTATTATTAAAGTATTAAATTACATAGTTAATACAGGCAATTTACCTTATATTAGTAGCCGTAATTTGTAATAATTTCCTTCAATATTATAAACATAAGAAGAGTCGAAGCTGAGATGATTGGATGCACCTATGTCTATATTCCAGTTATCATCGAACGGTTACATTTGTATCAAAACATAGCTTTAGTAAACCCGTGTATTACACGGGTTTAATAAAGAAAGTATTAAATATAATAAAAAATTATTAATTATATAACGATATTTTAAAATAATATTTGATTGAAATCTTCCTTATTATAATCAGAATGAAAATTTGTTTCAAAACAAACGATTAAAATAAATATCATTTTTGAAAACTTTCCTATCATAATTCGCAATTTTATTTTTTTTGTTTATAAATATTTTATTTTTTAAAAGCACTAATTTAAAATATTTTATATTTTTAAAAAAATTTGATGTTTTAGAAAAAAATCTTACCTTATAATTAATTATCTTTAGAAATAACATTAATAAAAAGATTTTTTTCTTAATTTATTTAAAAGTATTTTAGTCTAAAAAAGATTTAAGTAATATTATTAGCAATTAATGTGATTATTTAATAGGAGAAACAGCGAGAATTTTGATGAGAAGAAATGGTACGTCATGTGTCCCTCTATTTACCATTTCGTCACGTGTCTCTATTACCATTTATTAGAGCAAATATTCGTTTTAGTGGAATTGGATAGTGAAGTAGGATCTGGGCAGATTTGATGACCGTTTGGTCGGAGTGATGGTTGTGGCCTGCCAAGAGCCCAGAACAAGGATCGGGCTGCCATGATGAGGCCCACCTCTGTTGGTTCGAACATGGGCATTAAGAGGGGAGCATAAAGAGGCCAACACTGAAGACATATGACGGCCAATGTGGATAACAGATGGGCCAACACGATGAGATGGCCAACAAAATTCTAGTGGGGAGTAAGAGTTGTGGTTAGGGTGCAAACGAACTGAACGTTCTGCAAACGAACTGAACGTGCGAACAGTATGAACTGTTCGACGGGAATTTCGTTTATTTTCGTTCGTTTAGAAATGAACGACACGAACAAGAAAATTTCGTCGTTAGTTAACGAACGAACACGAACACAAGCCAGTTCGTTCGTTTAGTTCGTGAACGTTTGATAATGTGTTCGTTATGTTCGTTAATGTCCCGTGAACGTCGATAATGTTCGTTTGTCGTTAAATGTTTTGATTATGTTTTAATTTTTGTGTAGTTACTTTTATGACAAGATGTCAGTGTTTTTGTTATTTATGTACATGTTTATCTATTTTTTATAATTTTGTGATTAAAATGTTGATTTTTTTCAAAATAATATATGATCATTTGTATCGTTTGTGTCATGACTTGTTCGTCATGTTCATGAACATTTGTTTGCGTTGATTTGTTTGTGTCGTTTACGTTCGGTAGGTTCGTGAACAGTTCATGAACATGTTCATTTCCTTATGACGAACACAACAAGAAAACCCGTTCGGTAAGTGTTCATGAACAGTTCGTGAACATGGTTTATTTCTTGAACGAACACGAAAGGCCTTGTTCGTGTTCGTTCGGTCGTTTGCAGCCCTAGTTGTGGTTGTTTCAATTTTCAAATTGATAATTCTTGCTTAAGAATTGCTGCACGGGAGCCTTGTGGTTCGAGAAAGTAGTCTTGATGCGAGTCCAGGCTTCGAGCGCGGTAGACTCTTTATCCAAAACCCTTACTAGAAGATCATCTGACAGTGTCCCGTAGATCCACTATAGGACGATAGCATCAATCTTGTTCCATGATTTATACTCTGGTTCATATTTCGCAGGAGGTGGAGCCCCGTTAATAAACTTTAGAACATCATAACCACGAGCATGAAGGTGAAACAACTTTACCCATAATAAATACACCACCTTAGTGTCGTATAGAACATGATTATTGTGTTGAATGTTCATCATGGTGAAATAAGGTGTATGAGAGAATGATTTTTGGTTAAGTTTCTTCCTTTTCGCCGGCCATGGTGTGACAAAATCTGCCAAAAATCGAGAGGATCAAAGGTTTATTCTTGTGTGCAAGGTATGGCAACGGCGGTAGTACTAAGGCACAGAGTGGATGCGCTTTGATATCGTGTAATTAAAAATAACTCCCTTCAATATTGTTAATGATTATGAACAGTATATAAACAAGAATAGCCTCAACTAATCTAGAGTTAATTTAGGAATACATAAAAATACCAATTTATATATACTAATTACAAAACTTGGTATGCATCATAGTTCGTACATCTGTTTTAGTGGGTTGTACTCATCTTTTGTTTTTTTTTTTTTTAACTTTTTTATTTTAACAAATACTTTTACATTTTTTACAATTTAGCCTCACCTTTTTTTTACTTCAACTTTGGTTCCTTATACTTTTCATATTTTACAAAATTTTCCGTATTTCGTTTTGGTCTAAAGTTTACGAGTTAACACGCCGCAACATACGTGTGGTTCAACGTTTTTACGCTTATTTTTTCCTCGTTTAATAGCACCATCGCGATGCACTAGTCTTAAATTGACTTACTTATTGTTGATATAAAAAAATGCCTCTAAAAATTAAAATTCCTCTATATATCATCATATTTGATCAACGATCCATAATACATGAATGTGGAGGAGTGATAATCAAGTTTAGTGACCACTTATAATTAATATATTGGTTATCACATTAATTTCAAGCTTGAACATCCATATGCATATCCACAAAATCATTCATAGGTGAGTTTTGCTTAAACAAATGGAACCACTCACATTCATCTTGAGTACACACTTAGAAATATTATGATTGGCTCTTGAACTAAACCAAGTGTATCATGTGTCAAAACCCATACAAGCACATGCTTTAGAGGGTTGTACAAAAGACATTATCACATGTAAATCACTATTCATTTTCCTTGACAGTTAATACTAGAGTAACTCGTTCACTTCATATATCCTTGCAAACTCCCGCATACGTCCATTCGCCCTCGCATAACCTTGCGCTTGCATCATAACCGTTCATATACGACCGGTATCAAACATTGAATCAAAGTTATCATATAATAAAAAAGCACCACTGTAAACATTTAATGAAACAGAAGCAAAACCATTAAACAAAGGAAAATTTATTTGCTAAGCCATAAACTAGTCACCATATGAAAACAATGAATCGAATGGAAATTATAATATTGGTTCGCCGTAAGTTATGTGAAAATACAAAACCCAATCAATCCCACTATTACGAATTGGTTGAACATCTTTTAAAATGGTTTTATTTTTTATTTTACTAGTTTCAACATTTTGTGTGTTCGTGTTCGTTCGGCTCGTTTATGGCCCTATATGTTCTAATTTGAGATGGTGTTATTTTTAAAGAAACATGAAGTTTTGATTGGTACTTTAATACTTTCTTGCTTGTGCTTATTTCTACTAGAAATGCTTGTTTCTGAAATTAAGCTCACTAGGCAATTTACATGTTAATTTTTGTGTTCCTTTAGGTGCTTTGTTTAGGTGTTTAAAGTTTTGAATATTGCATTTGCAGGCAAAGGAAGGTGAGGTTTCCAAAGGGAAAGAAGGTGAAGCCTGGAGATGAAGTGGTGGTAAATGTATCCCAAGTTGCTGAAGATGAACCTGCTGAGTTGAATAATAGTCATGTTGTAGCTAAAGCGCATGTGAAACGACGAAATCAGAATAAAGATGGACTTGATATAGAGGAAACTGGGAATCTGCAAGATAATACTACAGATTCTGAAATTCATTATGAGGTACATAATCTCCTCCATTATTTTTTGTATATCTTTTTTCTTTACAAACCAGTGTTTGATGTTGATAAGATCCAAGTAGCATAACATTCTAATGTCAATCAAAATGTTTCAAATCATACTTGCAGGATAACCTGGAACTCGAAGATGATGGAGTTCCGCTTGAACCTTTTAATCTTGAACAAGAAAGGAAAGAAGGCTATTTTGATGAGACTGGAAATTATGTCGAGTATGTTGCTAATGATATCAAGGTACAATATTCGGATCCTAGGTTGCCATAAAGTGAATCATCTTATGATTTTGTCTTGATTCCTTTGAGTATCTTTGTAGGATGCATGGCTTGATAGCATTGATGCTGATCCAAATCTTGCTCAAAGACACTCTGAGGTCACAAAATTGTAGCTGAAGCTTTTGACCTTACAAGTCAAGATATTGGAACTATTAAGAGAAGAATCGCTGATGTGCTTGAACCAGGGGGACGGTAAGCTTCGTGTTGTGACACAATATTTTAATTCTTGTAGCCTTCATTTTTGTTAAGTCGCTAATTAGAAGTGGCAATTCAACCTGTTTATTTATGGTTTTAAAATTTTAGAAAGGCTCATTTGTTTATAGATGGGTTGATTTGGGTGACTAAAATGGGATGGATCAAAAGGGTTAAACAATCTAAAGGTTCCCATTGTTAATGCACACATTCTTTTAAAGCCCTTTCGTTTAAGTTTTGTCTTTATGATCAGAGTGTGTTAGTCTTTTTCCAAATGGAAGAATTGTTTGCATGTTAACCTAACTTGACCCGGCTCGTTTCTGACTGTTCAAAGTTGTTCGCTTTCCACCAAAACCCTTTTTGTCTTGTTATCCAACCTGTGTGGCCTACCTATCTTGTTACCTGCACTACTAATCTTAGATGTTGATAAGATTCTAGTATAGCAACTTATTTTCTTATAGAATTGCTAGATGAATTAATTATATCATGAGTTAGTTGATGATGTTGGTATATCAGAGATACAAATAGGATGAACAAGATAGAATACACACAAACTTAAAATCTTTGAAATTATCACACTTCAAATGATACATACCAATGTATTTATAGGTACAATTTATGACGGGTAAAGACCACAACCCGTTTATGACCCGGCGGGTTAAATAACCTCCATTAACTAACTTTAACTACCTAACTTATAATAATGACACTTCTAACCTTTATATATTTACATAATTACATACTAGACACAAACATAGACTTTCTAATATATACATAATAGACCCAAGGTTGCAAAATTTAATCAACGAACAACAAATTTAATCAACGAACAACCTTTATATATTTACATAATTACATACTAGACACGATGGATTCGAAACTTGCTCTTGCTATACTCAACGAACAACAAATTTCAGAGTTTAACTTGCTACGAACCACAATGGTTCTTGATTTTCTTGCTTTATTTAATCAATTCAAGGTTGCAAAATTTCAATTTGATCACAATCCTTCCAGATCTCAACAGGGTTGACTTTAATATCAAATTAAAACAGCCCCGAAATCCTTTGATTCGTGATCGGAAATCAAAACGAATACTCGTCTCTTGCAATAAGAACACACAACACAAACGGTTTTGTCTCTGTTTTCGTTATCCAAAACAATCTTGTTTTGTTTCGAATTCTCGCAACAAAACAGACAACAAAAATCCCCGTGAAATTGAACCTAATATTTGAGTTCAAACAGCCCCTTTGGACTTTTGTTCACTTCAAACAAACCTGGGTTACAATCCTTCTGTTCCTCATATGTTCAATTGCAACAAAATAATACTATAACGTTTCAATTGATGTTCTTGAGAACAAAACAGCCCAAAATGTCTTCTTGCAAGTGAAATTGAAGAGAATCTTTTCTGCGTCTGAGTTTAATAACAACAGACAATAGAACGATTTTGTTTCTTTTCTTATGACAGTGCTCGGTCCATAACACTAGCAAATTTCAGTTTTTGATGTCCAGGACAAACAGAAAAAAACAATCTGATCACCCTTTTGTGATTGATTGTTCAATACCAATTGAAGTCCTTGCTTCTGACTATGAATTAAACAAGTAAAAACATAGCCAACAACATATTTATTTGCGTGTTTTGTTTAGAAGAGAGACAATAACGGTTTTGATTCTTTCAATCGAACACACAATCCTATGATGTGTTAGAGTTCACAAACAGGAACATGAGGCAATTAATTGAAATCAAATGGAAAAGTTCGCAAACAGCAATTCGATTTCAAACCAAGAACAGATTCTCTGTTACCTCCTTTGATACCTAGAATCGATTGTTTTCTTACTGGATCAATCGATGGTTGATTGAACACCGCAACACAACAGAGGCTGCTTCCTCTTTCAATCGATCTTTGCTCTGTATATCTCTTGCTTTCAATCGAACGATTGTATATGAACAGGGGAAAGCTTCTGCGTTTCTTCTTCCCTTGTATCGATTAACTTGATGCTCTGATACAGATGGTTGGTAAATCAGAGATACAAATAGGATGAACAAGATAGAATAAACACAAACTTGAAATCCTTGAAATTACCGCACTAATGATACATACCAATGTATTTATAAGTACAATTTATGACGGGTAAAGACCACAACCCGTTTATGACCCGGCGGGTTAAATAACCGTCATTAACTAACTTTAACTACCTAACTTATAATAATGACACTTCTAACCCTTATATATTTACATAATTACATACTAGACACAAACATAAACTTTCTAATATATACATAATAGACCCAAACTAGTTTATATATCAATAGACAAAACATACATATAAAGTCTATATAACATAGAAGTTATAAGCACATACATGTCATAAATTCTTCTAATTGATAATACCAACTCGTATACCCCCATAAAAAAAAATTCATGCTTCAGTTATCGTGACAATGATTTCATATCAAATATAATAACACTCTTCTCAGGTCTTGCAAGCTTTGAGAAGGCTGAAAGGAAATTCCAATGGTAGAAAGGAAAAGATGTCAGCTGAAACAAAATTCATGTTTGATCAACTAACTGAGGATGCCATGAAACTCATGGAGGATGGTGACTACAGTTAAGATTGTCTTCCTGCATATTTGATCAAAGATATTATTGTATGAAGTTTTTTAACATCCTGATTTTGATTTATGTAAAAAAAATGATGCATATGTGTACGATGAAAAACAGGTCGTCTTTGAGAGGGAAACTGGTTCGAGCTATACTTAGCTTATTTTTTATAGCCTTCATTAACATTTACGCCCAACAAGTTTTACCTTTAACATACAAAGAATTTCTACTTATACTTCTGATTAGAGGTGGTGAGTTGGGTAACGGGTCATAATGTGCAACTTTTGGTAAGGTTGAAACCGAACCCACACACTTCTCCGAAGTAGTATTCTTTTTATATACAAGTAGTGTCTCCCACTAACTATATCATTTTAATGCTAATCTTATTTTTATAAATAAAATGATTTAGAAGGAGGGCTATTTTATATTACTGCTATCCAGAATTGATCCATTTAGTACTCACATTCATTACTATTTTATTTTCAAGAGGGACTAGCAGGGAAGGCACCTATTCAAGTGGAATGCATGCAACAGATGATACTTCAAACGATTTGGATGATGGTTTCGACATGTTTGCAGAAAATGATGATAAAAACGCTACCATCAATCCATCAAACAGTAAGAAAATACGTTTTCTAGCGGATGTGAGATATAATTTTTTTGTGTTTTTTGATATTAAAGCTGCTTAATCTTGTTTTCACTTGCAGACACCGGGCCTACTCAAAACGATTATACTTTTGATGAATCATCAGGGTCTGCATTTGCATTTCTTTTTTCGTACGTTTGTTTAACTTAAGTTAATTTTTGCAGGTACTACTACAGCAGTAGTTTGGGGTATTATTATGACCCCTCTTCAGGACTATGTTGCAATGCAGCATCGGACAGTGGTATGATACCTTCTATGATCTGCATAGTGTTTGATTTTGTAATTTGTTCAGCATCATTCAAAGTTCTCTCCATCTATTTATCAATGGTGAATGGTTGTTCTTGTAGACATCAAAAAGACCTGTAAATGTATATTTTATCAATAATAAACTAACAAAGTAGCTTGAGCTTTTTTTGTTTACTTGTTTATCCATCATATAGGGATTAAACATAACCGACGTAGGTTCTCATATAACAGAAGATGTGATCCTCAGTTATTTCGTTATACACTTGTGATCCAACTAAAAGTACGATCGCAACTAGAAACAGAAGATGTGTTACCCCGTCAGGAGGCAGGACAAGCTTCGGTCCTAGGGCCAGCAGCAGCCATGTAGGTCCGCTATCTCTTTCTGTCACACATCACCCAACAAGCATATAGAAGTGCAAGACTATTTAAAGAAAGCAACTTACTGCCATGCTAGCATGTGATACAGCCTGCAGACAGCATTCTCGGTTGATCTCAAACAATCTACAGACTATACACAGCATCAACAGGTCAATATCATCATCATCATCATCATCACACCATCAGCCTCAATCTATCTTTTCACCTTCATAACTATAAGAATCCAGTACAAAAACTAATTAAAAGGAGATCAGATTTGAGACACAACTGACTAACAAAAACCATCCACAAAAACAAAACCAATCACATGAAAGTACTAGTTTATACCAAGCAGCATGCAACCTACAAATTACTATGTTCATGAACTTAGAAGATATGATGGACCAAAACTAGCACAAACAGAATGCATCCTCCACAGAGGTCTCTGAATAACATCCAAGACACAGAAGCGAGATCAATATAGAAATCCATTCCAGCTCAATCACTCCTGCAGTGCAACAAATCAAAATAAGACCAAGCAACTTTTAAACACTTTTTATAGCGATGGCAAGATGGTAACAGATACGGCTTCAAAACAGGGTGGGTCATTTTCGGCATGGGTCGAGTCTAGTTGACCTGCAATAAATAGTCCCTTTTCTTACAACTTTTTGCAAGTACAATAATAATGTAGATTTTCAACCATAAACATTTAGTAAGTTGTGCCTTAAAGATACGCATTTGGGCAACTTTCAAACAGTTTTACACTTCCACCGATCTGACCGACACCATTTGGCTAATTTTTTTAATTTGAACCCTCTGATCAGATTGAACCATCCATAACTCTGTAAGTAAACGTGCAAATTGCTTGGCTTAGAAACTCACCTCATGGCTCCTAGAACCATGATGGCGATAATTTGGGGAATGGCTAGAGTATGGCGATGGGCTGCGACTATCAGGAATTCTACCCCTAGTAGCGGTCCTGTGAGGTGATAAGCTCCTTCGAGGACCAGGACTGCACCAACATAAAAGCAAGCCATTACTCTAAAAGTGCATATTATAAACAATAAGAAATCAAATATCCTGAGCAAAGGTGGCAGTTCAACTCATTCACTTATGATCGGTCAATCAGATGTATTTCATCGCTGCAAATCAAACAGGTAACATTGTTTAAAAACATAGCTCGAAAAGAAACAAGTAAAGCAGGCAGAAAGACCACCAATATGTTTTTAATGCATAAAACCTCTCAAATCATCTAAAAAACAGATTAGTTTTTGAGTAATATAAGTATCGTAATCTGATTGCCACTAATTTTTTATTTTAATTTGGTCAAACAGTGTTTCAGGTAAACCCCATTCAGCCCATACCATGCAATGTCATGTTTTAACACCCAACCTGCCTAATTTACAACCTCTAATCTTGAATAAGTAAAATTGGCAACCTTTCTATAGATCGACTTCTGCTCCAACGTTCATCATCATAACGGGCCCTACCACGGGCTCTATCATAGCCTGGACTATAGCTACGACTCCTGCTTCGGTAGCGGTAACCTCGATCCCTGCTGTACCGATCCCTGCTCCTGCTACGACTTCTCCTATATCATCCTCCCAATAATCATCACGGTATCTTGAGCTGAACTTGCAACACAAGAAGCTTCAAGTTAAAGAGTAAAAAATTCAAAAAAGTCACATGACCAATAATTTCATTGAACTGAAGAAAAAAGAAAAGCTTCTCAGGACTCTTGAGATTAACATATAATTTATAATTCGAAATATAAACAATTAACTTGTTTCAATCATCATCCATGATGGTTTCAGAAAAATGTGAGACTTTTTTTCCATCTGTTCTAATGAACACAAATAAAACAGAATATGATGTAATACAATAGCAACAACAGCAATGAAATGGCAAGATATATATATATATATATATATATATATATATATATATCCCTATTCCTACTTTTCACCATAATGTTTCACGAACAATGATGTTCTTAATAAAGATAAAAGAAAGAACCTTCGTCGAGGACTACGACTTCTTGACCTTCCTCTGCCCCTGGGGACCTTCTCAATGATCCTTCCTTTATGACTGCAAACACGTGGGCAAAAAAAAACAAGACAAAAGTGCAACAGTTTTACCCAAATGTTGATTACAATATGGTAGGCCCAAATAGGATATAAACTACACCAGAAAGTACAAAATAGCAATAAAGCAAGGATAAATCTCCTTTGCCTACAGTATCTAACCCAAAGAGAGGATATTGTCATGACATATGAACCTACAAATAACAAACTTACATCCGTTCTGCATTCGGTCCATATTTTGCAAATTGTACAGTAATTTCTCGACCATCAACTTCTCTTCCTGAGATGAATACCACATAAGGAAACAAGCTACTTCAGTATATACCCTAAGATGCATAACACCGAACATAGAAGATTATCATTACCATCCAGCCTATCCACTGCCTTTTGAGCTTCATCTGCATACTTGTAACGAACAAACGCAAATCCACGCGAATCACCAGTCCTGATGCAAAATAAACCATAAGCACACTCCAAATCATCCAAGGTGGCGAGTTAATCTTCTAAAAAAATTCTGTCGTTTATAATTATCCTAATAATTTTAGGTTTTAACTTTGAAATGAAGCCAAATTCCGTTCTTATTTACATCATTCCATACATAAATCATTAGATCCCACTTCAAAATCAACGAGATAAAAAAAAACAAAACAAAATGGTAACATTACAGATTACATACCTTCGATCCTTAGGGATAAAAATATCAACAACCTTTCCGTATTTATCAAAAATCGGAAACAGATCATCGGCCGTTGTACCTGCATACGCAAAAACAAACACACAACCAATCCGAACAACGATCAATCCTTTTTCCGATAAAACTAAATGAACATCATGAACAAAAGAGCTATCGCTGCAGAAACAAAGAAGATGTAAGAAACGAGACTTACGGAAACTGATGTTGAGAATGAGGAGAGAGTATGTGTCTGTAATATCCGGCGGACCTGATCGACCGAAGTGAGACATCGTTCCGATCGGTGTTAAGTAAAAGCTGAAGAAGATTGATGTTATTGATGGATTATGCAAAGCGTTTTGGTGATTTTCAGAGAGCTAGGGTTCGTGTGAATTGTTTGAAGGAGATGATTGATGAGTTAGATCATGCTGTTGGGAAGAAGGTTCCGGAAGAAGTTGTACGGAATGAGAATGGGAGTCACAGATAGAACGCCAAGTGTCTATTTCCTGTTTTCTTCCATGGGCTTATGGGTTGATTTGGGCTTCACTGGGTTTGTGATAGCCTAGTTGTGTTGGGCTAACTTAAAAAGTATTTAGATTATGAAACGGGGTAAAGTTGAATAGTTTGATCATTGATGTTCTACAAATACTTGGGCACCTAGGGTAGACTTGGGCATAAAAACCGGGTTCGGACCCGACCGGTGGACCCGACCCGAAACCGGGTACGGGTACGACCCGGTATATGCATACCCGGGTTGGACCCGAAAAAAACCCGTAGGGTTGGAACCGGGTATGATTTTCTAGAATTTCTTAGAACCCGACCCGACCCGACCCGACCCGACCCGGAACCGGTTGAACCCGGGTTGGACCCGGTTTCGACCGTTTTTTTTTTTTTTTTAAAAGTGGCCGTTTTTTAACGGCTATATAGCCGTTACCTTCGATTTGTGACCGTTTTTTTTGTCACTTTTGCCCTATAAGTTAGTATAAATAGGTGTGGGTTGATATGGTTTAGTACCCAAGTCTCAAACGCAAAAATATACGCAAAAAACGCAAAAAATACTCTCGTTTACTCTCGTTTTACACGTTCACTCTCTCGTTTTACACTTTCACTCTCTTCAATCTTGATATGGCTCACTCACAATCTTCCGTTGGTCAAGGTTCGTCCAACGCTCCAACCGTCGTTCGTGTTCTTGCACACAATCGTAACATGGATGTTTGGTGCAATTGGGATATGGTTGAGTTGAGTGACGGGTCTGTAAAGGCTCGTTGCAAGTTTTGTGGAGCTTTGCTTGCTAAAGATTCTAACACGACTTTAAACAAACACATTAGCAAGAAGTTTTGTAAGTCGTTGAAAAGTAATCCGGATTCGCAACAAACACAATTGGGTGGAGACGGTGGAATCTTTAATTACGATGTTAATACGGTTCGAGATCGAATGGCGAAGTTCGTGATTCAAGAAGCTTTGCCTTTTAGTCACTTCGACAATCCTCGGTTGACCAACTTAATTCGAGAGACGCTTCAACCTCGTTACACTCACGTAAGTCGTACTACACTTAGACGTTATTGTTTAAAATTATGGAAACAAGCAAAAAATGATTTAATTGTATTATTTGAAAATTTAAATACCGGTGTAAACTTAACTAGTGACGTTTGGTCGGCTCCACACGGTTTACCCGAATCGTACATTTGCGTCACCGCTCATTGGGTGGATCCCAATTCATGGCAATTGATGAAACGTACGATTGCATTTGATCTTTTTCCACATCCACACACCGGAGAATTTTTGTTTTACTTTTTAGATAATGTAATAAGTACTTTTAAATTAGAAAATAAACTTTTTTCAATTGCATTTGATAACGCCTCTAACAACACAACCGCGGTTGAAAAATTAAAATTAAAATATCTTCCGATTGCAAACGGTGATTTTTTTCATACTCGTTGTGTTGCACATATTATTAATTTAGTAGTGCAAGACGGACTATCCGGGCAATATGTTAATAACTTTATTATATCTTTTCGATTTATGATACATGACGTTTTTAAAAAAAATAGAAGAAGATATCAAGATTATAAACAACTTTGTAAGGATAAGCACTCTAGTTTTTTAGGTCCTAATTGGGATGTACCTACTCGGTGGAATTCGACTTGTCACATGTTTGAATGTGCTTTAAAACAAAAGGGCACTTTGAAAGCTTTTCATAATAGTCTTTCGGATAATGGTGAAGCCGACCCATTTCCGGATGCGGGTTGGGAGAATCTTCAACGTCTATCCGAGTTTCTTGAGGTTTTAAAAAACTCAACAACAAAATTATCGGGAGTTTATTATTCCACTAGTTATTTGGTGCTTCAAGAACTATATTTTATGTCTTTGAATTTTAAAAATTTTCAAAATAAAAATAATATGTTTAATCAAATGATAGAACCAATGAAAGAAAAGTTTAAAAAATATTTTAAGGACTTACCACCCGTTTTTACATGTGCCGCCGCTTTAAATCCGTTTCTAAATGTTGCGGGGGTTGAATGTTTAATAGATGAGATAAATGACAATTTGGATATGCATGACAAAAACCCTGATTTTTCAAACGAGGCAAAAGAAAATTTTAATCATAGTTTGAAAACAATTTATAATATTTATTTAAATAGATATGGGCCTAACGTAAACATAATCATGCCAAGCGGATCAACCTCAAGTGCTAGTACCTCGTTTAAAGACCCTGTTTTAACTATGTTGAATGTTGTTCGGGATGTGACGGCTAAACGTCAAAGAGGTAACACCCCAACAAGTGAGCTCGGTAGATATAGTGGAACGGATTTTATTTCCACTATGACTACCGAAGATTATCGTGCATTCGATATTTTGACTTGGTGGAAAGGAAAAGAATCTCAATTTTCGATTCTTTCTGCTATGGCCCGTGATTTACTAAGCGTCCAAGCTTCTACGGTAGCTTCGGAATCTGCTTTTTCTCTTAGTGGCAGGGTAATATCATTATGAAGAACAAGACTAACTCCGGAAGCAGTGGAGGTGTGCATTTGTTTAAAGGATCACTTAGACGCAACGGATCGTATACAAGACCAAACAAGCCTCGAAGACGAGATTACACTCGAAGCTAAAGTACATGATGAAGAGGTAGAAGACGGAGTATCTTCTGGCATATCCGATGAAGAATTAGCATTTGATCAAGCATCTCGTAGTAGATAAAATTAGACGATATTGTTATTTTTAAGTTGTTTTAATATTATATGTCTTTCATGTTCTTTTTAAATTTCTTTGTCATTCAAATGTTTTATATAAAAAGTATTTAATATTTGTATATTATAAGTGTAACATTTTCTGCTCAAGATTTGTATATATTTATATATTAAATTGTTTAAATTTTTGTCATTCAAGTGAACCCGGTTAGGAAAAGAAAAATAAAAGAAAAAAAAGGAAAGAAAATATAAGAAAAAAAAACATACGACCCGGTGTTCGACACACACACAAGAAAAGAAAATAAGAAAGAAAAAAAAAAAAAAAAGGCAAAAACCCGGTTGAACCCGGGTTTCATACCCGAACCGAACCCGACCCGACCCTACCCGGTTATACCGGGTAGGGTTTGTATCTCGCTGAACCCGACCCGGGTTCGTACCCGGGTTCACCAATACCCGGGTACAAAAAACCCGGTTGGGCCCAAACCCGGTTTGTACCCGGGCCCGGGTCCGGCCCAAACCCGTTTTGTGCAACTCTAACCTAGGGTAAGGAGCATAGGATTCAAGTAGGATTAACATAACACGATACGATAAGACACGAATATCATTAGTGTTGATACGGACATGATATGAAAACTAATCGTGTTATTTTTTTCAAACACGAATACGAATCTATTTAGAAACAAATTATACGATAAGACATTTTAAGAGGCACAATAAACATCACATGTTTTGAGAAGAAAGTTGTCAAAAGTGTCTAAAAATTTTAAATAATACATAATACTTAACATGATAATTTTTAATATATTTAATCAACCAATAGCATAATTTAAACAAGTTCGTTAACAGGCGGAGTCCGGAGAGGCGTTAGACGAAGGCAGGAGACTCGGTTAATGGTATTGTGAAAGTTGTATTTGATTGAAGTGGTTGGGCAAACGATAGAGTTTCTAAAGTGAATTTGAACAATAATGACATATTTTATAAGATATATCTGTGTGTGTGGGTGCGCGCGCGCGTGTGTATATATATATGTATATTAAATTAGCTACAAATATAAATAGGTTTAAACAGGTGTCTTAACTGGTTAACATGTGTTTAACCTGTTAAGACATGATTTTTATCACGCCTTAAACGTGTTGACCTGTTAAGGATACAAAACTTGTTAAGCTCAACCATGAAACTTGTTAACTTCATGTTGTGTCGTGTCATGTTAATAGTTCCGTGTAAGAAATTGTTAACTTTAAATTCAAGAAAAACTATTAAAAATCCTAAAATATAAAAATCGTACAAAAGAACATGTGATATATAAAAACAAGTGTAATATAAAATAAAAAACCAAATATATAGAAAATAACACCAAATAAATTAAAAAGTAAAAAAAAAACAATTAATAAAATTTGAAGAAAAGTTAAAAGATAGAGAAAGTGGTTAAAAGAACAAAAATCTGAAAACGAAATAAAAGATTAAGATTTTAAAAGAATTTAAAATAAAAAATGCCACTGAAGAATAAAATTTTGGATGTTTAGAATGTTAAATACGTAGGTAACCGTGATTCTTTTATCATACGATTTTTTAAGTGCTAATTTATTTCCACTTTTGTTCATATACGAGATTCTACCCGCAATGCGTCTTAGGTGGTGTTTGTTTTTTCCAAAAAGGTCCGCGTGACCTCTTATGTCTGCGTCGCGCAGACATAAGGCTCTGCAGTGCGTTTGTTTTTTCGTAGACGTTTCATTAAAAAACGTCTGCGCAAGGTCTGCGTGAAGAAGACATAACCCCACCACTTCTAACATCTTCTACCCTCCTCATTCTACCCTTCTCCTTTCCCCTCACCATATTCCAGCAGCCACCGCCGGCCCACCCGCCACTGTCGACCCCGCAGCCACCTCCGGCCACCGTCGCAGCCCTCCCGTCGCAGCCTCCACCTTCACTGCCGCCGCCCACTACAACCTCCAACACCCTAACCCCCTTCAAATCCACACCCAAAACCCGACCGGAAAGACCGTCACAGCAAGGTGTGCACCGCTAAGGGACCACGAGACCGTCGTGTTCGTCTTGCAGCTCACACCGCCATTCAATTTTACAACGTATAGGACCGCTTTGGGTTCAATCGTCCCAGTAAAACCGTCGATTGGCTCATTAAGAAAGCTCATCCGCCATTGATGAACTTGCAGAGCTTCCACCATGGAAACCCACCGGTGGTTCAACCCCAATTGTGGATATTGAGCAAAACCCTAACGACGAAACCCTAAATTACTATCGTCTTTCATGGCATCATTCATGGGTTTGTAGGTGCTAAGCTTTGAGGAGTATATGATTTTTGATTTCTTCTTGTAAATACCAGAAAATATATCATTTTGCTTTCTTTAATCCACCGAGGTGTCGAAGAAAGCTCAAGAAGCGATTCAGAGTTCTGGGTTTGATACTCAGCCTGTGCAGTCTGCAGATGTTGAAAAAACAAACAATCTTCTTTTGCATACTGCAGACGTTTGGTCCACCTCTTCTTTTGCAGATGTCTGCAGATGTGGTCCGTAGACTGTAGACATTTTTCTGCAGAAAAAACAAACAACACCTTAAAATAGATGTTTTTATTGTTTAACTAAGTTTGATAAATTATTTTTAACATTCCTTAGATTTAGTAAATAAAATTTTATATTTAAATTCTTTTATTATTTACCTAAATTTATTAAACTACATTTTTATATTTTAATTATTTTGTCAAAAGGTTTTTATAAGATTTAGAAAAGAATATTTAGATCCAAAAGTCCTACAAATAAATGCTTTATCATTTAACTAAATTTAATAAAAACATTTTAGCATGTCTTCATTTTAATAGAAAATTTGTATATATTAATCTTTTTTATTATTACCTAAATTAAATAAACTAATTTCTTATAGGTTAATTCAATTAACTTTTCCTTATAATATATGTTTTCAGGCAGTAAATCACTAAAATTGCTAGTTGTAATTAAATATTCATTGATTCTCTACGATCATTCATATATAATATCGATCATATTTAATATCGATATCTATGTACTAATAATGCTCGTCACAACTTATGTTGAAATATTTTTGTATAGTATAGTGTTTATTGCAATATTTGCTTCACAATATATTATATAAAAATCCGCTAACCAATAGACCGTAGTTGGTGGTGTGTAGACCAAAGGGCTTTGGCCCCACGGCACCTTAGTATCAAAAAATGGTGTTAATCGTTTGGGTCGAAGGTTTGATTCTTTGGGTTAACAACAATATAATATTTCTTAGCTTTTAATGATGTATCTCAAGTTTTGATTAAAATATAATAAAATCTTAGGTTTTTATTTATGAAAAAAAAATGATTTCAAGTTAAAACATAATGTTTTCTCACCTGTGGTAAAGTTTTTTCTGATTATGTTTTCGGATTGCATGTTCGAGTAACGAAGATGAGTGGATGGAGATTCAATTAATCGTTAAAATAATATAATATTGTAAACCCGAGTATTACACGGGTTAAATAAATAAAATATTAATATAATAAAAATTAATAATTATAAATAATATTTTAAGATATGATATGACTGAAATTATATATGAGAAATGACTATAAATAATAAAACAGTGATATCAACTTTTTAAAATTTTGTTTTTAAATTTTTTTCCAAAAAAATAAACATTTTGTTCTAAAACAAACCGTATTAAAATGTCATTTTTAAAAATTTTCTTATTATAACTCCCAAATTTGATTATTTTTGGTTTTTAAAAATTGACTTTTTAAAAATACCAATTTTAAAATATTTCGTATTTTTAAAAAAGTTTTATGCTTTAGAAAAATTTATTCTTTTATAAAAATATTATTTATTTAGAAATAATATTAATGAATAGATTTATTTCTTAATTTGTTAAATGGAAAAAAATATTAAATAATATTATTAATAATTAAGATAATTATTTAATATGAGAGAGAGGCGGAAAAATTTCGATAAGATCTATTATAGTGCTGGCACGTATCATCACAAGTTATTTTTATATTATAGTATAAAGATAAAGATATAAAGACATAAAGATAAAAGATAACTTATAAAAAATTGACTCTGGGTGTAAACTACTCAACTCGACCCGTTTGGACGAGTCAAAATCGATCCTTATCGGCAAACAAATGAAAATTATTCCCAATCAAACAATATTTTTGTCCGAGTCGACTCACTCACTCTCTCTGTAATCAAGTCCCCACCGCCATGGGCATTATCATCATCATCATCACCATCACCATCACCATCACCATTATATAGGTAAGTGAGGCTAATTCCTCACAAAAATCGTTTTACTTTGTTCAATTGAGCCTCCGTTTCAGGTTAATCGTCCGATTGATTATCTTATCCTGATCAATTATTGTATCTATTATGATTGTTGACTGGTATATACGGATCTGAAGATTCTATCGTGGAATTTAGGTTCATATCTATGTATGGATGGATTATGTGTTGTATGGATGAAATTTAGTCACCGAATCAAAATTGCAATCAAATCTACTCCTATTTGTTACTGATCGATTGATTTTGGAATCGTTTTTGTGATTTGACTTTTGTAGAGAACTTATCATTGTTCTGTAGAGAGTGTGATTGTGGTAGCAGTTTTGTAAGCTGAGTGAGTTTGAGTCTCAGTAGATTTTGTTTGTTTGACATTAGAGTGCCTTTGCAAATCTTCAGGTATGAGAGTGAACTTGAAGACATTGTGTTGTTTTCTGTTGAAAATGATACTTATTGTGTGAATTGAATTCTTTGTTATGGGAAGGACTGAAGGAGGAATTGTAAGATTTGCTTTACAAGGATAATTTTGGTCTACTTTTGTATGTAATTTTTCTGTTCAGATATGGTATATGATAATATGAATATCCTTGTGTTTATGCATGTGTGTATGTGTATTTTCATGATGGGTGACATTTGATTAGGTGATCTGTTGAGTGTTTTTTTAGTTATTTCAAATCAAGTTTTCTTCACAAGGCCAACAGGCCAATAAAACTGATCCTTAACAAGAATGGCAGGAATTAGCAGTTACTTGGAACAAAGTTACTTGTTGTTGCTGGAGATGGTTATATTAGTTAGGATTGGGTATCTTAGTGCCATATCTTTTTTATTACAGTCGCATGATGTTTGGGCTTCCTTTATATCTGTATAAAGGAAATGTTTATTGGTGTGATGTGGCAGTAAACTCTGACTTATTGTTTAAGTTCTTTTAGCAAATGAATGTGCTTGTGGCTAATACACTTGTGGGTTATAGAACCTATACCAATTAACGGCTTTTAAGTTTTCCTCTTCCTTGTACAAGGGTTTACAACAGAAAGTTAAATTCCTTTCTTTAGGTGGTTGGTATTTGGTAAGTGGGGAAGAAAAGAAAAGAAGTAATAAGATGTTGTTACTTTATGGGAAAAAAAAAATCTATTTGACAGGATGGTTTGCAATTATAACAATCTAGTGTTCATTTCTTCTATGTTTTCAACCTTTCTTTCAATTTGGGATGTAAATTTGGAATGAAATTTCTCAGAATATTATCTTTATAAACACTTACAGAAGGGAATTTGACTTTATTCTCATTTCTGTCATATTGGACCATCTGTCTTATTCTTAAACAAAGATACATGAATCATGGATCATTCTCTATCACTTTCATCTTTCTGTTAACTTTCATGTGTACCATTAATTGATTATCATCTCCATACTTTCTTCGTTCTGTCGGATATTCCTTTAGATCTTCTATAGATAAAGTTTCTCACCCATGGTTTTCAGGTTCACTCTGTTAGGCAAGATAATTCATCGTTCTTCAACCTGAGTTGCTTTAAGCGTTTCTTCTTGTCTTGGTTACTTTATTTGAAGATTGGCCAAGTGAATAGAGTATGCTCTATTTTACCCTTAATCGTTTAGTAATCCTTCATTAGGCATAGGAATCTCACCCTCATTACTCTATTCATGTTCTTGAATCGTAGATGCTTGAAACCCTGCTAGGTTCTCTTCTTCTCCTATTGAGAGTTTCATGATTTCAAGTTTGTCCGAGTGAATAATAATGTGTTGTTATTCTACTTCTCTTTATTTGTGATTGCTGAATTAGGTAGAGCATGTTACTCGATTAGTTATCTGTAGTAGTTTAGGATGCATTGAACATTGGATAACTAGCAAAGTGCTTCAAGACATACTTATCAAATTGTTACAGGAATCTTTTCGGACAAGTGCAGATCACCTTCCTTTTTTATATATACGATATATGCCTTTTTGTTAAACATTACAAATGAAATTGAGTAACTTATGTGCAAAACAGTTAAAGGTAACACTGAGCTTGTCATTTAACAGCTTCTCTCTTGTGTTGTATACTAGTATGCTTAAATTTAGTTGATCCTTAGGTAATCTTAGAGACCAAACAGCCAAAATGACAACATAGGTTTCTAGGACTTTTTGTCCATGTTAGATTGATTTTTTTTCTTTTCATTTACATGAAAATCGGAGGGTCGATGTTCTATTGGTTCAACTGGAATAGTACTTTGATCTAGGTCTGTGCAAAAGTCTACAGGGTTTGATGAAATTAAAGAACCGAACTGGGACCTGACTGAATTAGTCTATTAGGGCTATATTTTGGTCCAATTCTCAGTTCGAGAGGTTCTAAACAACCATCTCTTGATTCGAGAATTTTTCAAGAGTTGGCTCTCAGTCCAGCTGCTGAACCAATATATATATATATATATATATATATATATATATATATATATATATATATATATATATATATATATATATATATATATATTTTAACCGAACGACGCCATTATGTGTGTATATATTTTCTGAACTTTAAACCCGTGGTTTGAGTTCACTACTTTATACTTGCATCAACAAGTTATCTCGCAACTAAGAAAAAAAGAACACCTTATTCTGTGTCACCTATTATTGATATCCTTTTACTGTGTCACCTATGATACATCCTTACCTATAATTGATATCCTTATTCTGTGAATGCAGAATACAATTGATTTTGGTACTAAGATTCCGTGACCACATTGTCAGTGAAATACCTGTCACCAAGGAGCGATGTCGAGTGGCGGCAATACACATTGGTGCTATCAATGCCAGCAAGCAGTCCAGCTTCGGGGTCGTAATCCTGTTTGTCCATATTGTACTGGGGGATTTGTGCAAGAACTAAGTGAGCTGGTCGAGTCTGGACAACAAGACATCGTGCCTACTCATGCATACGGGCCTTATGATTACGGGTACATGGAACCGTTCCCAGTCCCGAGAAACAGAATGATGGACGTTTTCTCCGAGTTAATAAGGCAAAGAATGGCTGGAAGAAATCCAAACATTAATATCAGAAGGAGATCTGGACTCGTCCCTGAACATGGTGTGGTTCCGTGGTTCATATATGATGGTCAAGCCCCGGCTCGGATGTCTGCCAATGATGGATTCGAGTTTTTCTTCAGCGGTGCACCGCAGGGTCCAAGACGGTCCAATGTCAGTAATATCTTTATGGGTCCCGGGCTACAGGAACTAATCGAACAGCTTACACTGAATGACGGTAGACAGGGCCCACCACCAGCATCTCGTTCAGCAATTGACTCAATGCCCACTATTAAGATTACAAACAGACACCTGAACTCTGATTCTCACTGCCCGGTTTGTAAAGACAAGTTTGAGTTGGGATCCGAGGCTAGACAAATGCCGTGCAACCATATTTACCATTCAGGTTGCATTGAGCCGTGGTTGATTCAGCATAACTCTTGCCCCGTGTGTCGGGTGGAGCTGCCAGCTCATGGTACTAGTAGGGGAAGCAGCAGTAGCGGTGGCGGTGGTGAAGAGGACGGTGGAAACAGTCGGGGGAGGCGGAACCCATTATCGTTTTTGTGGCCTTTTCACTAGTGAAGTGAAACAAGCAATGAGTGTAATTTATGATGGTAACGTTTCTACTTGTGTTTCCCTATGATTGAAAGTTGAATCCTACAATGGAAGTTGGTTTGGGTTTGGATATCTGAATGTTGCTATGTATAAAACGTTGATTACATGTAACCCATGTAAATGGTCATAAACATCATATGCTTTTTAAAAGCTGGAATCCTGATGCATTGGAATATGGACACTAAAATGTTGGGTGCTGTTAAACATACCCTGTCCTCTCACACTTAATCCTTTCTGTATTTAAAAAATAATCACTCTCACTAGTCACTCTTTTCTATATTTAAAAAATAACATCCCTCTCACTAGTCACTAAGAGGGTACGTTCGGTATATATGAGGTACGTTTAGCCACTTAAAATATATCTACTTCATTGTCCTTCTTATGTACGTCTCTTGACGAGGGTCTTATGGGATTAAACACAACTTAGTACCTAGTCTTTCTATCCCCGGTTAGATGTTTAATCTCGTTCATCCTCATGTGACTCGTCAACTAGAGTAAACCGCTCATTTGGTAAAACGTCGAGTTAGACACACTGGCGCTTTTCCTAGGGGTCGATATCATTGGGATCGTCGATGTAGTTCTTTAGTCTATACTCGGTTTCCAATTATATGTATCAACTACTTCCCTTCTAATATTATAGCTTATGGTCTTCTAAATATTCAAAACTTTAAATATGAACCAATTAGGTATAGTTCAGAACTTAAAGTTTTTTAAGTTAAAAGCACACAATTGGAACAATTAGCGCCTAGAAATCACCATCCTTCTAAGACATGATAAGTTGATATTCTTCTAGGACATGAGACATGAGATCGCTTTACGAGAAAAATAGAGAGTTCTAAACTTGTTGACTATACTGATGCAGTCAAACCTACACAGAGCTCGAGATCAATCTACAAACGTTTTATTATAGGTGTTAAATTAAATATATTTCAGAAAAGTACGAATTAGATTTAATAAAAAGGAAACTGACAACACTATGTAAAGACAATGCAACCTACATCGCTCAAATCATTGAAGACTTCATTAAAGATGAATTCAAGCACTAAAGACCATACCACATACCCAAAGACATTGATCATTGATCATTATATTATATATATTGTACTCCTTTTCCCTTGATTAAGATATATCCCACAAAGTTTTTTGGATGAGATTTTCAACAAGATAACATAAATGATCCAGTTTATGCTGTAGCTTTTAAAATACTAATTTAATATCATCCTAAAAATGATGTATAATGACTAAGAATATGTCTGAAGGGGTGTTCTAAAAGAGATTTTATTACAAACAATTACTCCTTAGTACTTTCATTTCTCTAACACTTTGACCAACTCTTCTATAAATAGACATCATTTTCTCCTAATGATATATGCACCTGAAGCTCTTGAGCCTGATATTCTTTGTTTTCTTCGATTTATCTTATATAATTTATTCTGTTAATATTCTTAAAAATGAAACAAATGAAAACCGATATAATCAGTTTATATGAATTTATTTTAGGTTAAATAGATTAAAAACTTGAGAAACCAATAAATTGAGTGGATTACAATCCGGCATACTAATAAAAAGTGACAAATATTAGCTTGTATCAACTCTCAACTTAGTGCTCACATTGTAAGGATGCATACAACCAATATAAAGGAGAGAACTGCACGCGATATATAAACGCTTATCTATAGTTTTTATATTATAATCAAACATAATAGAAGAGAGAGTCATTCGTTCGATAACAGTTATGCAACCGACTTTTATAGTTAAAACAATAATACCACCTATACGATTACTACAGGCCCTCACAAAGAATCTACTGTTCACCTTTAGAATAGTCTAGAACCATAACCAAACCCACAATGGTCTAAAAAATCAACTTAGTTCAATCAATACTTTAGAATACAAGGAACAACACCATTAGCTTTTATCACCAACACAACAAAATCTCAGTTTTCAGGGCTTCAATTCTTCATATATCGAACAAAATACATCACGACCATAGCTTTGCTATACGACACTAAAATGATATACAAAAGAAGAAACAGGTCGATGAATTAACAGTTCTCAACCTCATCAAGGGACTCATCATTGTTGTTTTTGATCGTATTAGTGTTTAGAACAATGCTTTCGCTGTCATCCACATATGCATCTTTATTATTACAGCTAAAAACAGATCAAATCAAATAGCAGCATCAACTGTACATCAAACCCATTTCAACTTTCTTCTCAACTAACAACGCCTACATGATGGATGATACCACAAAAACCAAGAAACACAAAATTCCATCAATGATCACTGTTGGTAGCAAGGCTCTCATAGAACAGGATGTACCCATGATCGGTGTTGCTTGCATACTCTTGGGCCGACCCGAATGAGGTTTGAACAGCTGATTCATCGATCATTTCTACATTTTCATCATCAAAGAACAACCAGTGGTTGTGGCTTTTGACCAGACTTACGTAATGACCGTGGTTGGGCCCACTGCCGACATGAACCACCACTGCAAATAATGAGTACTCGCAGTCGGCATCTTCCATTGTGTTGGTCAACTTCAGTTCAAGGGGAAAAACGACACGATATGATAGCTTTTTGTACCTGCCCAGCTGCTCCATGTACTTGAACCGCTTTAAATGTATGACCAAAATATGTGGTGGTTTCTTGATCTTCATCCTCTTTTGTGCTTCCTGCAAACTGGGGGATGAGAATGAAGAAGTTAGAGGTGGCAATGTAGACACATTTATTGATCAACGGGTAAAGTTGGGTCATTATACGGGTCAAGCAGATCAAAAGTCACCCAAAGTGTATGCATATAACCTCTAACTCCACGTTTACTTCTAAATTAGACTAACTGTAGGAAAATATATTCTTTTAACTCATCTTAAATTTCAAAAAAGACAAAATAAAGTGATTTTGCATCGGGCAGACCATACTTTTTTTGACCTATACTGAATTTCCCGCTTTAACCCATTACGCACCCAATTTTGCCACTTATACATGCAACCTCCAATCAAGGTTTCATTCTACAAAGTTGTTAAAAGTTATTTCATAAACTCAACATAACTGAATTTCCAAAAATGAAACTTTTCAGGATTCAGTTTAAAAGTGATTCCAAGATATATATTCAAAGTAATCATGCCCAAATTTCCCATGAGAACGAATAATTTCATTCTTGAAAATGATTTCCAGATACATAGAGAACTCAAAATAAACAAATATTGAATTTGTGGAGAAAGTAGCAACCTGCAGCATTTATCACAGAAAAACTTATCCTCAGCATTTAAGGTTTCAGTGGAGCTGAAGTTCTTTAAACAACTTGTAATTGAACTGTTCTGCTCAATATCAAGGCTCAAATCCAAAAATGTCTCATCCCTTGCAGTCACAGTTTCACATCTTAAACACTTTGTTTCATTTGTAAGTATCCCCTGGATATTAAACCAAATCAATCAGTGAACAAAAAGCAGCAACAAACTCAAACCATCATTAGAATCAGTATATAGTTTTATATTTACAAACAGATTACATAAATATTATATATTTTATAAAAATACTAGTTCCCAAACTAACCTGAAAATTTTTGTGAACCCAGGTAACCAAGGGCTCCTTCCGTACACCGTTGGCCTGACCAACATGTATCCCATTGGGGATCTTTTCAGAAGGTGATGGATGCTCCTTCGCACCTTTTGCTGAATTGGCTTCTTTCTCTAGTATATCAACTAGTTCGTTCAACAAGAAATTTAAAAACTCATGTGCGTCCTATAGAATATTCATAAAATCACTTACGTTAATAGATACGTCTTTGCAGAAACAAAGTGGGTTTCAAGTACTCAATTAAATTATGTTTGGTATACCTGATGCATGTAACCACGGAAAAGCTCATTTTCCTTTTTCACTCTTTGCACAAAGCGTTTTGGAGCAATAACACCTGTTTTCTTCTTTTGTGTACTAATCTAATACAAAGTACCAGAAATCACATTAGCTACATTGTTAGTAATGGGCTTACTAACAATTCATCACCAAAAAATTAGGTTCATTTGGAGGTTATTTTGATCATTATTGTTTTCAGGCACATTAAAATGTTAACATATAACACAACAAATTGGTTTTATAATCAATTAATCATTATTGTTAAACTTTTCAAGTTCTTCTCTAGACGATCTTTCATGAAATAACAGATTTGACATTTCCTTTTGGATATTCTCTTCTTCCCAAAACATATATTAATATTGATAAAAGAACGGTCTTCCCATTTGCATGTACATTTTAGCCAAACACACAAATCAGACCCTACTTACATTATAAAGCTGTATATTAAAAGAAGGAATGATGTATGAGAAGGCTACCCAAGTATTCAAAAATTCATTATAAGTCCAACCATATAAGGAATGATGTATGTGAAGGCTACCCAAGCATTCAAAATTTTATTATTAAGTCCAACCATAAACTGAAACTACTTCATACACCCCAAGCACATATCCAATTTCATTTACACCAATGCCGGCTGATAAACATGCCTTTAAATTCTCTGAAATGGACAGAGGGCGTTTTATATATTGAACTTGTATTTTCAAAAACATTAATGCATTTTGTAATCTAACATGTTTTCTTTTGCCAGGATTGGTATAAGTAGTGAAACCAGATGCATGCTTACCTGGCCTATAGAGTAGTGTTAATGGCCTTAATGAAAAACGTTGAATACTTGGGTGGCCTCCATATACATTATCAATTAATAGAAGAAAATTGTACAAGTCGCAAAAGACTTAGTGAACAATATCAATATGGAATGTCTGATATATGAATATATCATCAAGGTTAGGTAAAATGTAAAACTGAAAACCAAAATGTAAACTTAATATAACTACCACATATCAAAACAACAAGAATATCGTAGTTCCTTAGCAACGAAATTGAGAACCGCACTTAATAGTTTGCAATAGCAATTCAATATAAAGACTTTTAAATCGCCATACACCCCCCTGAATCCCTGATCACTTCAGCCATAGACACAAAATAATGAAGAAAACATGCAACATATGTCAGGGCCAGGACAAGGAAAATGTATACAATCCCATTTATGACAAAACGGATTGTAATTAAACAAACAACAAGGAAAAGGAACTGCTAAGCATCTATTCTAGCAATAGTTTACCTGCATAAACAGTTCTGCCAAACATGTAAGGAGATTTTCTTCTATGTCTCCTGGATTTTTAATATTTCCGTAATATTCAAGTAGTTGTTCGCGAAATGGAACACAAAAATATAGAGCCTGCAACATAAGAACAAATCATATATGAGCATCAGCTACATAAATAATTAAAACTGCACAAGTTAATAGTTACTTCATAAAGGTAAAAAAATAAATGAGGTGAGTAACAAGGATCAACATCTTAAGAAGGTAAAAACCAAGAAGTACAAAATTTCTCGATTTTTGAGAAAGTAATTCACTCGATAACAGTCTAGCTACAGAGAAAAACTTAATAACTCATTATCAGCTCAATTTTAATCAAAATTTCGATGATACGAAGTAAGATAGCCTAGTTCCAGGTAAACACAAGTGTGGGTTCAATTTATTGTTATTGCCAAAAATATGACAGCTTATGCATTTGCTAAGCTAATTTAAAGCATGACCTTATAAACAGTATGTTCGAAGTAAAACAAATAAATTAATAAAGTATATTGTGGAACTACAAGAGAAGAGAAAACAAGACACTGTTCTTTGTTATAATGACAAACATAAGGTCGAATATGATCCGAAACGCCATCTCTACATACTGGCATGTCACGTCGTTTTTAAAGGTTGCATACATAAAGAAATCAACAGTCAGCTACCTCAAAGTATAATTGAGGTTTGCAAATTAGCAAGCGCTGAAAACAGACACTGCCATTCCTTCAACCCATAGTTCTACAAATTTGCAAATTAGCAAGTACAATCCCATCTCCTATAATTCTCAAGAACACAATTCTCAAGAAACTATACCGAAAAAGAACTAAATCTACAAACCACACAATCCACCAATAACTTAAATCTAATTCTTGAACACAATGACCAAAAACGCAATCTGGGTATGCATTTCTAACATTAACCAACCAAAGCAACACACTCTAGCTAAATCGGATCACGATCAACAGTTCAACACACAAAATTCTACTCTAAACAAGATCACCTTCAATCAACAACAACCAAAATCGAACAACAAACTAGACGAAATCGAACAAAACCTGCAAGACGCTGTTACAATAGCAAGTGTTGCCGAAGTTTTCAAGCCCAAAATAGCGTTCGCCTTCAGGAAACTGGTCTCCTAGAGCTTTCTCGAGCTTAGACCCCGTTGCCCCCATGAGACCATCAACCAGATACCAGAATTCCTCTATTTCTCTCTGTATCTAACTATCTATCAATCGAAGGCGATCAAATTAGCGATGAATACAAGAATTAAAAGGGGAATTGATACGGACTCAAGTGCGATTGGCTAGGGTTCTTTACGAACATTAGGAGAAAGCGATATGTGTGTTGTGTGCATCTATCTATCTGGATAAAAAAAAAAATGGAAGATTTGATGGGGAAAATATTATTAGGGTTTATATTTCGAAACGGAGTTTTGGAACAAGATGCGTGAGGAAACAGTTTGATGGGGTTTTATTTTTCTTTAACAACAATTTTTCTCAATCATAATACAAGTTAACCTTTATTAATACAAGGATTTGAACTTATTTTTTTTATAGAGACAACCGGATAGAGGTGGTGGAACGTATTCAGGTATAGCGGGTATCTCGGAAAAACAATCACGGTTTTAGCGGGTTTGGTGTGCAGATACAAAGTACCTGAACTAGATATTGGTCCTGAGCTCGGATAAGATGAAAATAATTGTTCTTATGGCTATGTTATCATTGGCTCGTTGTAGTTATAATAATAATAATTTTAAATATAATTAACTTTTTTTGTCATTTTCCTATAACAACATTCACAATTTTTCTATTACATTAATATACAAAAATACAGTAATTTTATGGAATCAAAAAAATCAAAAATTGGTACAACAAAAAGGCGTTAAATTGTGATGAGGCGGTTGTAGTTCAAGAGGAGGTGGTTCTAGTTTGAGAGGAGGCGGCTCTTGTTCAAAGGACGGAAAATTCATAGGACACGTCGAACGTAAAGCATGGACCAACAAGAAGTATTTTTATGTCAAGCATAGGCTCATATTTCTGAATATCGGAAAGTCGGAAATCAACAAACAAAAATGGTTTTTGGAATCGAGTGCTAAAACATTATAATAAACTCATAGGTGGAAGCAACCGAACATTTCATCTACTAAATTCAAAACGGGCCACGTTAAATAGTTATTTTTATAATTGTATAGGATATCTATTTAGTGATGGAGTCGTTCTTGATGTGATAAAGAAAGTGTTATAATGATAACCAAAATAAACATAAAGCTGGTTTTTATCACGTTGATTTATGGGAGGTTTTATAAAAACAAGGTAAATGACAAAAACAACTATTGATGGGAGGAGAGTTCTCAAGTCAAACCGACAAGAAAATAAAGTCTTCGGCTTCGAACAACTACACATCTACAAACGACGATGCTCACACTAGTCATATACCCGACCTTAAAGAAGACGCAACACCTATAGGACCAAATCGAAAAGGAATGAAATCATTTGAGTCGTCAAGCAAAAGTAGTTTGGTCGAAGCCTTTGCAACGTACAAAACAAAGAAAGAATATCTTTCTGAGGAGATGTTGGATTTAAGAGAAGAGAAACTGTAAAATTAATGGAGGAACAACAAGAGCTATTCAGGAGGGGCGGTTTGGCTGGATTTTAAAGATACTTATGGATCTGTAAGACCATGTGACCGGACCGATGTTAGATGTAATTCTTACCTCAATACGTGCAATATGACAAATATATAATTAGCTATGTATTTTTTAGATGAAAAAGATCATCGAAGTAGTTATGTTATTTTTTTAGGTATGTAATGTTTTGTTTTTATTAAACGTATAGTTTAGAAATATAAATTTTTAGGCTTAATTTTGAAGTTAAAAAGAAAGTATTTGGGTAGTTAACAGTGGTACTCAAATTGCCCCGCAATCACACAATTAAGTTTATGAACTTCATCCAGCGTTATAAATATATTTAGATATAGCTTGACACGTCATCAACTTCGAAAATATATAATTTAACATTTCCAAATACTTATTATTTTTTGATTTTTTGGGCTTAACAAAATTTGATTTACTTCTATAATCTTCTAATCGAAGACGACATCTTAATCTCATTTACTTTTTTAATCTTCTACTCGAAGATGACATCTTAATCTCTTTGAAGAGTGAGAAGTACTTATGATGAAAGGAAAACATTGTTTACCTTCTTCTACTGATGGTTTTGAAAAAACTTAACTACACGGGTGGTTTCTGTTGTTAGGCCTGATTTCACTTTTGGTTCCTAACTCTCTAAAATTACACGGTTGGTCCAAAATTTTGCACAAACGTAACAACGATGGTCCCTGAAATAGTTGGATGTTAAATTTGACTGTTAAATTTTTTTAATGACTAAAATACCCTTACACTCAAATTCTCTTTCACGATCACCATTTTTAGCCATCGCCCCCTTCATTGCCGGCGACTCACCTTCCACCGCCGGTGGTGGTTGAAGGTGGTGGTGGTGGTTGAAGGTTGAAGGTGGTGTTGGTGGTGACGGTAGTTGAAAGTGGTGCTGGTGGTGCTGGTGGTGAAGGTGGTTGAAGATGGTGTTGGTGGTTGAATGTTGAAGGTGGTGGTGGTGATGGTTGTGGTTGAAGGTTGAAGGTGGTGCATTGGTGCTAGTGGTGGTTGTTGAAGGTGATGCTGGTGGTTGAAGGTGTGTTGGTGGTGACGGTGGTTGAAGGTGGTGGTAGTTGAAGATGGAGGTTTTGATGGTGATAGGAGATAGTAGTGGAGATGATGAAGAAGAAAGAGTGAAGGGGGGTTTAGTGTGGTGGGCAAGGGTAATTCTGTCATTTCACACGTACTTAACAACAAAAGTTAACGTCCATCCATTTCAGGGACCATCGTTGTTATGTTTATGCAAAATTTTGGACCAACCTTGTAATTTCAAAGAGTTAGGGATCAAAAGTGAAATTAGGCCCAACCAAAGGGACCAAAAGTGAAATCAGGCCCAACCACAGGAACCACCCGTGTAATCAAGTCTTTTGAAAACAATTATAAGAATGTATGTTACCATGTTACTAGTGCAACAAGTCAACTTTTTTGCAGCTTTTAATTGAGCTTGTTCAATCAATTTGGGATTGGGTGATTGTAATTTAGGGATTCCACTGAAAACAAAACCTTTCAGCTTAGGAAAGACGTGTCTCGATTCGATTTTTACTTTAAAGTTTTGGCAAAATTTTAACTAATACTAGGATTATTGCTAAATTAATACGCCACTGAACATGAATACTTTTGCATATTACCCCGTTCTTTTGTGCATTATATGCAACTCCGTTCAGATTACATTGAACATGCATAATTTTCCATATTACCGCCGTTTTCAGGTACTTAAAATCACGTTATATGTTTATATGTTAATTTGCAGGATTATATAGCTTCCCAAGACAATCGATTGAAAAGAAAACATTCATCAAAATGTCAAATAGAAAGAAGATGCCCAGTCGTGTCCCTCTAAGGCACGGTCCGGCCAACCGGTGTTCTGAAGATCATGATCAGAAAGCTTGTAGCAATTGCTTTTGCAAAAACAAAGTTTTCCCAAATTAAAATTGTAAAACCCTTATTTAGAATCTATAATGTCACAAAAAGATCACCTTTAACTATTTTGTCGATTGAAAAAGATGTGTTAAAAGAAATTGATTACAAAAATTTTATTAAACAGTTTGTATCTATTCAGCCACAAAAAATATACAGAAAATACTTTATTTTCACTCTTCCACCTGTAAACACAGAACATACAACTTTTTTTTTACTCTTCCACCTATAAATTTTAGTACATTATTATTGGGTCCAAGTCCAAGGTAAAAGAAAAAAGAAAGGTTTTAAACAACATGCACAGAGAGCCCATGTTTCTCTTTTCTCCTAGGGCCTTCAAGAATCCACTCATTACTCACCTATACACCCTAGTACCCTACGACTTCAACTCCCATTACTCACGCAGTTTACACAAGACATCCGATGTACGTAATTTATTATCGACAAACATAAATAAAGAGCTACATCTACACCACAGGGAAGCATATACAAGGAGAGATACTGTGTGTGTGTGTGTGAAGAGTGAAAGGGGGGGGGGGGGGGGGGGGGGGGGGGGGGGGGCAATAAGAGATGCCACATTGCTCTGACCCTACAAAGTCAAACCACCTATGTTGAGATCATCTGATTGGATGGTACTGATCTGATACTCGTCTTGGAGGCAGCTTCCGGAGGATGAAAAGCACTAGAGCAGATGGCAAAATCTCCGCAATCTACATAAAAAAAAAATACAAAATTTTACTGCCATAGACGTATCCACTAACAACTTCAAAATCATGTTACTAGACGTGGCAACATGAGCGGGTGGGAAAGGCAGGGTAATGGGTTTGAATAGAGATGGGTCAACTTCACTAAATCGGGTTGGGTTGACCTGAAGCACTCTTTTCGTCCATTACTTGATTTTAAACATAATTGATGCATAATTGTTTGCTTTTATTTTTGCCGTTCCAAAAAAATGCATGAAATACGATTAAAAACAGTGTTATTACAGATTTATAGTATTAGTGTAAAACTTCAAAGAGAAATTTACAATATTAATGTACATCTTTGAAATAAACAATCTTATGTTCAATGCTTCTTAGGTACTCGTCCCCCATATACGTTACTATTGCAACACAGAAAAACAGCTAAATATTGACCATGGTCAAGTGAAAGGGTTTGCTCACGTGAAATAGTAGACCATGTTATCTTAACGGGTCCAGAATTGTTGATAACTTACCATGTAGTAGGCAAAATCGAGAATCGGGTGATTCAGGACATGGATATCAGCATTCTTATTAAAAGCAGCAATCGCGACCTGTTGTAAAAATCACTCCATTTATGGAGTAGAGATAAGTAATGGAACTTAGACCGGATAACTTCAGTTGTGTTAATTTAAACTTACCATCACACATCTTATTAAAAAACAAGTGCAGCAAATCCCAGTCACAAAGCCAACCTGAGCAAACGCAGAATACAGAGTTCAAGATCCAAAATTACTCAATTCTCAAGGCAATTTATAGAAAAAAATGAGAAAAGACACTTTGAAAATAGTTCAGGTCGTCTCTATAGTTCCAAGGCTAGATAAAGGAGGGTGGTGATTAGAAATGTAACCTCGTGCAGCTTCTTTTGCCGGCCTCTAGATTCAATCGGAAAGCGCCTAAGCATGACAAATAACCTGTATTGAAACAAGAAAATTAAAACATTATAAACACCCAGTACGAAATGCGTTCAATACTAAGTAGTGAACCAACAGAACAACATAGTGGGAGAGAGAAAGAGAGGTTGTTATGCAGTTACATAACGGCCTGTTTCACATTAAGCAATATGCAGAGGTGTTTATGTGATTCCCGCCGTTCACTACTTAAAATTGGTTTTATTGAACCACTTCCCATCCACTTAAGTAAATATTGCAACATCATTGAAAGATTACCTCCCACCATATACAATGAATCCTATGGCAGCACCAAGTGAAATAACTGCACCATGAAAAGTGCACATGAAACACCTGATCACATTTAAAACCAAATAGTAATGATATATTTCCTTAATATACTGGTTTGGAGTATTCTTGCCTGAAAAGAAAAGTTCTGCAAGTTCCACAGCAGCAGCAGTTTTGTTAAATCTCATATAAATCCAGATGCAAATCTACATAACATCATGTAAATTCACAAGCAATAGGAACACAGTTAAATTGCATCCATGCAGGCACAAAGAAAAATGGTCTCCATCCAAAAAGATGGCATACTTCCTACATCCGTGTCCTTAAACATTCAACTTCATCTGTTCTTGTCAGAAAAAAAAAAAACAAAAAACAAAAAGAAGTTCCAAAATCATTACATGATATTGGTGAGGTTGATTGTGACGCGTAAGATTTCTGAGTTCTGAGGTATTTTAGATATTGAATATAAGTCAAAAGATTTCATTCATCTATGTGTCAAGCCCGATTATTTTTGGGAGGGAGGAAATGAAACATAAAGAATTGTTAATTTTAGCACTACCTGAATAAAGTACACAATTGCGTTTATGATGAAGTATGCAGGCCTGAGTTATCAGCCGGAAGGCTTCTTGCCTGAAATTAGAAAAATAGAACCAGCAATAAGTGAAATTTGCATATACCATACATACATTCTGATATCAACCTTTCTCACATATACACCCATAAAAATGAATACCTGATGGTATATCTCTGCCCAGAATAACACAAGTAATGTGTATGTTGAAAAAAACAAAAGACCAGGAAGATCCAACAGTATCATGTCTAAGACCTGTCGATATCGTGAAGATAAATCTTTACAATAATATCCTTTAGTAGAATTATGTCTAAGTGCAGGTTTAATGTAAAATGGTAGAGCATAGCTTACTGTTGGTTCTATGTGAAAAACCCTCCAGTAAAATCCAAATTGGATAGCCCTTACTGCGAATTTACAATCATCAAATAGACTGATGAACAATAATCATTCAGAATTGTGAAAAAGTAGTAGCAACCTTACATCCATTGACCACAAAATTCATCAAGTGGAAGACCTTTTGTGTTGTCCAGCCGAATTCTGGCACTCTCATTTGAATACGAACAAGTTGTACCTGCATATTCAAATATCATCAGTTGGTGTAAATCTTGTTTGTATAGACTTAATAAGAAAATCTCTGATTTATAATGACAAATGGGAGAGGCTTATCATAAATATAGTAACCAATTTTCAAGTTGCTAAGGATTTTAGATTCTAGTCAAAAGTTTATGATCAGATGCAGGATTAGTAGTCAAGATTTGTTATAGATGTGGAAACAGGTATCATTACTTGAAAATACTTTTAATTTAACCATATAGATTTGGGTATTATACCTAAAACTGATGTTCGGTTTGTTATTTTCTGGGTATGAGAATGCAACTAACCGACCCCAGCTGGTCCCGTGTTGGCTGGAAAACCTGTGACTACGAGGTCCCGTATGAGCTCAAAAATACTTTTGGTTCTAGTATCCTAATGAAAGGCCCAACTAAAACAGACCCCAGTTGACCCCAATCACTGGTCACTAGAAACATCATTCTATCAATGTTAAATCATTTTTATGAGTTATTAAATTGTGTTTATTCTTTTTCCAAATCTATGTAATGCAATTATGTAAGTTCACATATTATAAAATTAGTTTCAGGTAATTTTTTTATAATAACTATGATACAGATTGTTAGGTATCTTACACAGCGAAAACACACACAATTACACGCACACCCACGAAAGCAATAAAAACACGAGAATTATAGTGGTTCGGTCAAGATGACCCACGTCCACTCTCTACAACTAGGTATTTTTACTAAGCTCAAAGGGACAGGATTACAATACAATGACATGCTCTATTTATAGAGATAATGCTCTATTTATAGAGATAATGCTCTATTTATAGAGATAATTAGGGTTTCAAGAAACTTCAATGGGCCATGTATTAGATAATAGGTTTATCATATGAGCCCACGGGCCCAGTTAGGTTTCTAGGGTTTCTTATAATCTTTATAAATTGTAAACTAACAATTCAATAATATCAATTCAGTCTTTTACCACCTTACATGGTATCAGAGCCCTAGGGTTCTGGTTATCGTCTTCCTTGCACAACACACAAAAATAAAAACCCTAGCCGTCGCCAGCAAGTTCAAACCCAAAACAGGGCGGCGGCGCCGCCGGGGCCGCCCTGTCCCACCTTCGTTTTTTGGTCTGTTTCTTTATTTTCTAGTTCTTGTTGAATAAAACTCCGTTATTGATTAAATATTCAAACATGATATCCATTATTTTGGTTGGGTCACCATATCTTGGTTTATTCTGGAATATGGCTCGCAAAATGCAGCGATCAATTCTTTTTTTTTTTTTTTTTTTTTAATTTTCGGTGTTTTAGCCGCACTAAGGACCACGGTCCACGGCCATCGATCTCACATTTCGGTTTGATTGATTATTTTCTTTTCTTTTTTATAGATCTACGGATCTTATCTTTTGATCTACGGATCGAAGAGACCGCCGCCTGACCACGGTCATCTCTGTCTTTTTTATTTCTCTTTTTAATATCTATAGATCTCATCTCTTGATCTCCATATCCAAGAGACCGCCGCCTGACCAAGGTCACTGGCTTGGCTTTTTTTTTTATCTTTTTATGATCTCTATAGATTTCATCTCTTGATTTACGGATCCAAGTGACCACCGGCTACTAGCATTGATACATCGCCAGCGGCTTACGATCGCCACTTCTCAACTTATTATTCCAAGAATCAAAAACCATGAAGTATCAAGCAAACTATGGATAACACAGTCAACCAAAATATGGATGACAAGATCAAGCAAAATAATAAATTGTTGGCAAAAGTTTGGATATTTGAGTCAATCAAAGCATGTTTATCTTATTATTATTGGTTTTATGTTTTTTTGTTTTCCAGTTTTAGCGTCAGGTTACTCCCGCTTTGACTGCGGGGAAGTATTAGATAATAGGTTTATTATATGAGAGTTAGGTTTCTAGGGTTTCTTATAATCTTTATAAATTGCAACATAATGATTCAATAATATCAATTCAGTCTTTTACCATCTTACACCAGGACCATAACTCCAATCAAAAGCCCAAAGGCCTTCACACCTCAACATAGTTGATTGTTAAATTATGGGAAATGCTAAACATAGCTCTTAGTGTTACTTTGGTAGCGAAAGTACAAGAATTAAGCACGTGTGTTAGTGGTTCTTTGATGGTTGTATAATGGTCGTTAAAGTACAATAATTTAAGCATTTACATGATAAAAAGTTACCTCTCAAAAGATAAGCCCAGAGGGCTTTCTTTAGCAAAAAGTGCAAAACCTTTAATATAAAAGTTCTCAAAAGATAATCTTCATTCCCTTAAACCAAACACACGCTACCACTACAATCACCAGCCCTAAATCAGTCCCAACAGCACAAAATTCATGTCTTCTAACAACCAAACAGCCCTAAATCCAAACTCATTCCTAATTCAGACTGCAGAAACAATAATCCCCAAAAAACGATATCACATTTCTATACAAATCGGAGATAAGAATCGATCCGTAATTCCCTAAGGGTTTTGTATAATACAAATAATTAACTTATCATCACGTATCTACACATTCACCCCCAAAATCAACTCCAACTAACAACTATAACCTAAAAATCACACCCCTCAAATTGCAAACTCACAACACACGAACATCAACAATCAGAAACCATACCAGAGCAACCAGAGACACAAGCGCATAAGCACCACATAGAGCGTAAAACACTCCCTCCTGCCATTTCGGCGATTGACCGACCCCGTTCCACAATTCATTCAACAACGCTATGCCTCCATTAAAGCTCTGAGCATCTGCGATGTGTTTTGTACCATGTGAGACTGTTGTTGCTGAGAGATGATGATGTTGCCATTGTTAGCGATTTGAATGGATGTGATTGAGGATTAAGAGGTGAAGAAGAAGAAGAAGAAGATTGTTGTTGTGGCTCTACAGCGATGATAAAGCCGGAGTAAGGGGACAGTTGCGGAGGGTGTGAGAGGACACGTGCGATTTTGATATCTCGAGGTCACACGTGTCACTCATGTTATAACAGTTCGCACTTCCAAAATAATAATAATAATAGATGGTGTAAATTACAAATTTGTTTTTTAAGTATGATCAAAATTATGAATTTTATTTTTAAAGTTTAATAAGTACGTTGATTATTATTTATATGAAATTTATAATGTTTTTGTTTTTTGTTAACAGCAGTTAACTTTTTCTGTTCATTTTGTAAATGTCTATTTTGTCCCTAACCCTCGAAAAGACAAAATGTGTAATTTTTATAAATCTTTTATTTTTTTATTTGTGTACTTATTTATTAACTTAACTTTCATTATTTCTTTATTTTAACCATTTTTTTATTTTAAATACTTATCTTAAATATTATTAACTAGTTATTTTTAATCATCCAAATATGAGTTATGATTAGTTTTTATTATATTAAAATATATATTAAATTACTATTCTATTTAAAACATTCATCAATGGCTAATATTTATTTTACAATAAAAATATATTTTAGAAAAAATCCATTTTGAATAAGATTTATATAAAAATGTTTAAAAAAAATTATGTATTAAGTTTTTCTATAAAAGAAGCAAACAGACATGGAAGAAATTCAATCCTTAAGTATGCTAATAAAAAAATATATTGTGCGGTGTTAAAATATTATTGGCCCAATCAATTTTAGAAAAATAGCAAATAGGGTGGCAACATGGGTCAGTGGGTTGTTCTACATGTCGGGTCGTGGCTTCAGTTTAACTTTTAATATTTTTCTCTCTCTTTTTTTATATAAAATAACGACCAACCCATCTAAAAGTTCACCATTGTGATAAGTCCAAACAACTATTCTGAAGTTTTAATTAAACAAAAAACACGAATGTTATTTAATTAAACGCACTATTATTTTGGGTTATTTTAAACGGTTACTAATGGGTTTTAATTATTATAAATCAAACATAAACCACTAAAAATTAAAACGGAAGCGAACTTTACAATAAGAACAATTAAAAACTTTATATATTAAGCAAACCTAATCATATATAAGACCTAACATAGAATAATTATAACTAAGTAAAATAAAAAGTCATGGTCCAATTTCATACGATATTCGATAGATTTCTAATATAATACATAAAACAGATTATTTGATATAGTTGATTTTTTTTTACCAATGGGTTAAAAAACGACGGTGTAACAAACCAATTACTAGTTTAATTTTTATCAAATGTGGAAATAACTAAAGTAAACAAATGAAAACATTAGATAATTTAATAATCTATAAGTAAAATTTTAATTAATAAATTATTTAAATTAATTAATTAATATTTAAGATAAGTTTATAAAACAAAATATTTATAAGAGAGAAAGAAAGAAAAGTTAAGTAAAGTAAATAAAAACATAAAAAAAACAAATAATATATTAGTGAAAAACTATTAGGTGTTCTTTAAAATTTTCATTAATCGGTATTATTTAAACCCATGTATGTTTTGGTTATGTTTTAATCAATTATGTTTCATTAATTTCTGTAAATTATACTTTTAGTTTATGTAATTTTTTATTTAGAAAAACTATTAGGTGTTCTTTAAATTTTATTTGTTCTAGCCAGAAAAGTACTTAACTAAATTTAACAAATAATAAAATTGTAATATATTAAAATCAATAAATGAAATTAATTTTTTTACAATTAAAATTAATTTATAATTATATTTAAGATAAGTTGTAAAATAAAAGTGGTGAAAAAAAAAGAAAAGTAAATACATAAATAAAAGAAAGAAAAAAAATATATGATTAGTATAAGTTACATATTTTGTCTTTTAAAAGAAAAGGGTAAAAATGTCATTCACCATAAACTTAACAAAAATATTTAACTTCAGTTAGTGAAAAGGACGGAAAGTGTGATAAATTTTCAAATAAAAAACATCCAGTGTAATTATCAAAGTTTAAGGATAAGATATGTAATTTAGTAATACTTAAAGGACGATATTTGTAATTTACTCATTCAAATGTTAACAACGAATATATTAATTGAAAAAAACTAGGGCTCATTTTATTTATTTATTTTTTATTCTTAATAAGTCTGTTACCAATGACGATTAATTTCGTTCTGGTCTCCAACCAAAATATATATATATATATATATATATATATATATATAATATATATATATATATATATATAATTGTCACTCGATTTTTTCTTGTGTACACAATCAAGACAATAGTAATATAACCTTTAGAATATTATTTAAAAATTGAATAAAGAAAAAGAATCAAGATGACAATAAATAATTTAAACCGTCAAAAGAAATCAAATTTAATAACTACATATGAGACCCATCGATTAAGCAAGAATGACCTAAAAGAGAAACTAAACAAAATGTTGTGGCGGCGAATCGAAAACCTACAAAAACCCTTACAACCGACAATTGTGATCGCAAAAGTAGTCGTAACTTTTGCGATCAATTTGCTATTGGAATCACGTTAAAATTAACTCGTCGTGGAAAAGATATCATATTTGAGCAAAAAAAGTATATAAATATTTCTGAAATTAGTTTAGAGTGTATAAAGGTTGACCATAATTATATAGTGACAGACAGGTTTTAAGATATTAGCAGGATAGGCTTATTAAAGCTCGTGTTAAACAACATTAGAAAAGAGGGGTGAGTTCTCAATCTCATACGAGGGTTTTCTGTCTTTTAAAATAAAATTTTTGTATGTCATGACATTATTTAATGATTTCTATAATCTAACATTTAAAATATTGTTAAAAAGTTAAATGATGGAAAATAATCAAGCCTGCAGATAATAATTTAAATACCTTAAACCAAAACCCATCAACTAAGCAAGAATGGGCTAAATTGAGAAACCAAAAATGTTTTGACCCAAATAAAAAACCTACAAAAGAATTTGCAACGAAAGTTAAGAATATAAAAATGATAGGAACTTTTGGACTGATGTGACACTAAAATCATGGAGAAATTAACTCCTCATGGAATGAAAATATCATATTTGGGCCTTGCATCTTGAGCACAACTTGCTGGGTAGGTTTTGAAAAAATTTATGTCACAAGGAAATGTAACATCATATAGGTATATTTAAATTTAGAAAAACATTATATTATTGTAAGAACTTAAGTTATATTACATTCCACCTGGGTTGGTTTCAAGCTAAACTTCAACAATAATGTGAATAAAAATAATCATCTGTGAACGTTATATTCGAAATTTAGAAAACCATTTCCTTTTAAAAGTTATAATAAGAGAACAATAAAATACCATAAAATTAATTAAGACACGAAATTAATATAAAAATTTAAGCTTTTAATAGATAGATTTTAAGCTAACGTTCTCCTTGAAAGGACTAAGAAGAGGTTAAATTGTGTCTTACTGTTCTTTAATAGATAGAAATTAAACTAAGTAACATTATATTTTTAAAAGATTAAAAAAGTCAAATTGTTTTTTTACTGTTCATCAATCGTCTTCTTATATATATACATTAGGTTTTCCTAACTCGTGCGTTGCGCGGATAATTCCACCGTGATCCGAAATATCAAAACATAAATGCAACATGTTGTGGTGGCATTGTAAGTGAGAGACTAGGTATAAATTAATAATCAACACGATTTGTTTTTGGACTAAATTTATGTCGAACGTAAAGTAATCAAATTTATACCGTTGAACGAAACGTGTTATGCTTGACCGTACTCTTTTCCAAAAAAAATATATATGCCGAAACGTAGCCTAACTCAAAACGTATATAAAAAAACACGTGCAACTACGCCGTCTGTGACGTGATAAAGTATTATGATCGTCCCGACTCGTTTCCGAACTAAATTTGCGTTAAAACATAAATTAACTCGGATTTATACCGTCGAATAAAAACGTTTTATATTTGAAGCCACTCATTTAAGAGCATAATTTACATCAAAACATAGGCCAAAGCCGAAACGGAGACCATCTCAAAGCGTATATAAAATTATACACACTGAAACGTTTTATATTTGACCCGACTCGTACCGACACATAAACCCGAAACTTTAGAAATCTAAAAGGGTTAAAGTGATATTTTACAAAGTTGAAAGTTTTTAGAACATGTTATGATATGAAAAAGTCAAAGTTGACCAGTTAGAATGTTTAATAGATGTTTAATTAACAAATTAATTATTGATTATTCAATTATTTATATATATTATTATATTACTGTAGAATCATAGATGCTATAAATATATATAATAGATTTTTGCAGGTCGCGCGTTGTGGCAGCATTGAATGATGTGTGATAAAGTATAGACTAACAATGATTAGACCTGTCTTCGGACTAAATTAACATCAAACCGTAAAGTAACTCGAATATAAATGTTGAATAAATACGTAAAAAAATAGTTTTTTACTGGTCGCGTGTTGTGGCGGTATTGTATGAGGTGTGATAAAAATAGACTAACAATTGACTGACTTGTCTTTAGACTAAATTAACATCAAACCGTAAATTAACTCAAATTTATATTGTTGAACAAATACGTATATATTTGACATGCCTCAATTCCAAACAAAATTAGAAATATAGACCAAATCAAGGCGTACATGAAAAAAACACATAGATTACAATCGTGCCGACACGATGATAAAATTAACCAACAAAACTTTGATCATCGATAACACATATATATTTAAATGTAAACAATGAAACATTATAATGAGCAATTAGACACCCAATGCACAAACTTATTTCACAAAATTCACAATTTATACATTGAACTAGAGTTGCACAAATAGGGTTTGGGCCGGAACCCGGGCCCGGGTAACAAAACGGGTTTGGGCCCAACCGGGTTTTTGTACCCGGGTATTGGTGAACCGGGTACGAACCGGGTCGGGTTCAGCGAGATACAACCCTACCCGGTATACCCGGGTAGGGTAGGGTCTGGTTCGGTTCGGGTATGAAACCCGGGTTCAACCGGGTTTTTGCCTTTTTTTTTTTTTCTTTTTTCTTTCTTGGTGTGTGTCGAACACCGGGTCGATTTTTTTTTTCTTATATTTTCTTTCCTTTTTTTTGTTTTATTTTTCTTTTCTACCGGGTTCACTTTGAATGACAAAAATTTAAACAACTTAATAATATAAATATATACAAATCTTGAGCAGAAAATGTTACACTTATAATATACAAATATTAAATACTTTTTATATAAAACATTTGAATGACAAAGAAATTTAAAAAGAACATGAAAGACATATAATATTTAAAACAACTTAAAAATAACAATATCGTCTAATTTTATCTACTACGAGATGCTTGATCAAATGCTAATTCTTCATCGGATATGCCAGAAGATACTCCGTCTTTACCTCTTCATCATGTACTTTAGCTTCGAGTGTAATCTCGTCTTCGAGGTGTTGTTGGTCTTGTATACAGACGTTGCGTCTAAGTGATCCTTTAAACAAATGCACATCTCCACTGCTTCGGAGTTAGTTGTTCTTCGTAATGATATTACCCTGCCACTAAGAGAAAAAGCAGATTCCGAAGCTAGTAGAAGCTTGGACGCTTAGTAAATCACGGGCCATAGCAGAAAGAATCGGAAATTGAGATCTTTTCCTTCCACTAAGCCAAAATATCGAATGCACGATAATCTCGGTAGTATAGTGGAATAAAAATCCGTTCCACTATATCTACCGAGCTCACTTGTTGGGGGTGTTACCTCTTTGACGTTAGCCGTCACATCCCGAAACACATTCAACATAGTCAAAACAGGGTTTTAAACGACCCTCGGTACTAGCACTTGAGGTTGATCCACTTGGCATGGTTATGTTTACGTTAGGCCCATATCTATTTAAATAAAATTATAAATTGTTTTCAAACTATGATTAAAATTTTCTTTTGCCTCGTTTGAAAAATCAGGGTTTTCGTCATGCATACCAAATTGTCATTTATCTCATCTATCAAACATTCAACCCCCGCACATTTAGAAACGGATTAAAAGCGGCGGCACACAGTAAAAACGGGGTGGTAAGTCCTTAAAATATGTTTTAAACTTTCTTTCATGGGTCTATCATTTGATTAAACATATATTTTTATTTTGAAAATTTTAAAATTCAAAGACATAAAATATAGTTTTGAAGCACCGAATAACTAGTGAAATAAAAACTCCCGATAATTTTGTTGTTGAGTTTTTAAAAACCTCAAGAAACTCGGATAGACGTTGAAGATTCTCCCAACCCGCATCCGGAAATGGGTCGGCTTCACCATTATCCGAAAGACTATTATGAAAAGCTTTCAAAGTGCCCTTTTGTTTTTAAAGCACATTCAAAAATGTGACAAGTCGAATTCAAGAGTAGAGTAGGTACATCCCAATAGGACCTAAAAATCTAGAGTGCGTATCCTTACAAAGTTATTTATAATCTTGATATCTTCTTCTACTTTTTTAAAAACATCATGTAAAAAAATCGAAAAGATGTAAAAAAATTATTAACATATTGCCCGGATAGTCCGTCTTGCACTACTAAATTAATAATATGTGCAACACAACGAGTATGGAAAAAATCACCGTTTGCAATCGGAAGATATTTTAATTTTAATTTTTCAACCGTGGTTGTGTTTTAGAGAGCGTTATCAAATGCAATTGAAAAAAAAGTTTATTTTCTAATTTAAAAGTACTTATTACATTATCTAAAAAAGTAAAACAAAAATTCTCCGGTGTGTGGATGCGGAAAAAAGATCAAATGCAATCGTACTTTCATCAATTGCCATGAATTGGGATCCACCCAATGAGCGGTGACGCAAAGGTACGATTCGGGTAAAAACCGTGTGGAGCCGACCAACGTCACTAGTTAAGTTTACACCGGTATTTAAATTTTCAAATAATACAATTAAATCATTTTTTGCTTGTTTCCATAATTTTAAACAATAACGTCTAAGTGTAGTACGACTTACGTGAGTGTAACGAGGTTGAAGCGTCTCTCGAATTAAGTTGGTCAACCGAGGATTGTCGAAGTGACTAAAAGGCAAAGCTTCTTGAATCACGAACTTCGACATTCGATCTCGAACCGTATTAACATCGTAATTAAAGATTCCACCGTCTCCACCCAATTGTGTTTGTTGCGAATCCGGATTACTTTTCAACGACTTACAAAACTTCTTGCTAATGTGTTGTTTAAAGTCGTGTTAGAATCTTTAGCAAGCAAAGCTCCACAAAACTTGCAACGAGCCTTTACAGACCCGTCACTCAACTCAACCATATCCCAATTGCACCAAACATCCATGTTACGATTGTGTGCAAGAACACGAACGACGGTTGGAGCGTTGGACGAACCTTGACCAACGGAAGATTGTGAGTGAGCCATATCAAGATTGAGAGAGTGAAAGT